>JAOWBP010001760.1:5093579-5125035 GCA_028571105.1 Tragopan temminckii | reverse complement strand
GTGCTGTGCACTGGGACTACAGATACGCAGTAGGTCTAACCTGAACTTTGAATGCAATCACGACCAGCTTTACTCTCGAGCCTGGCCAGTGCTTGTTTGGTAAACAGGCATTTGTTTGCCTGTTTCTGCTTTTTTTAACAGGTTAAAATTCTTTAGTAAACTTTATCCTTTGACAGTACAAACAGCAAGGTCTTCAAAGAGGCACTTCCAACTCTTCCTTTTATTTGGGTACCCCAAGATGACATATTGAAGTCAAATAATAATGCTACAATGATTCTACCTCTACCTCTGGCAAGATAACAAGACCAGCTCTTGATTATAAATTTACAGGTGAGATTCACTGGGTTTCAACAAGGAGGGAGAGAAGCTTAGGGAACAGATTTATTTTGTGTATTGTTTCTATGTTCAAACCCTATTTTTCCAAATGAACTGATCCTGACAGAAAATACATGCAAATTCATTTCTAATCTAGCCTGGGACAGCATAGGCAGCTCTAGTAAGCACCATGCCTTCATTCATGTGGAAACATCTGCATGTTCATATGTATATATGCATATCGCAACCAATTCCCCCTTCCTGTGCCCCATTTTTTCCTGCCATTGGGAGGACCAGGCAAGTGGTTACGCAGAGCCTCTGCAAACAGCACAGAACCAGCAAGGCTGCCTCACCGTACAGATTCCTTCTGGCATCCTTCTTCACTGGCACAAAACACATTCACAGCCATGATGTGACTCAAGCAGTTACTGCCAAAGGATCTTTCTTTTTCCTCTTTCTCCCTTTTCCTCCCACTCACTCTTTCTTCCTTTCCTTTTAAATAATAATAATAGTAACAATAAAAGCACAGCTAGCACGAGATGCTCAAGTACATTCACAGGCACTGACATCAACGTCTGTATTTCAGCAGCTTCCAAAATCCACATTTTCTGGTTACTTCAATCAGAGCGCAGGTTTTGGTCCTTCTCCAAATCAGCAAGCCCCAGCATATTGCTGTAGAGAAGTTGAAATAAAGAACTGTACACATCATAGATTATTTAGATTTAAAACTATTACCATGATAAAGATTGCTTTTCTGCCTCTGGAATATTGCCTTTAACTAAACCCACTGAAAAACAGATTGTGAAATAGTTGGCCATTTGTTTTCTGCTGCACCTTTTCCAACATTTGCAAATATATTCATGTGTGAAGAGAGAAAAAAAAAGGAATTCTGTTTAGTTTGCATTGACGGAAAGAGACTGATGCCACCTAACTGCAAAGGCTCAGCTGCCTAGAATTGGTACCAGCAGTAAACTGAAAACTAAATTAAATGTAATGGGGATGCAGGTCATCCCTACAGAAAGAAAAAGAAAAGTGACTATAGCCTTATGGGCAAGAGCCAGGTCTTCAGTGTAGTGCTCTGAAATACTCTGCCCCAATGCCAGGATCATGGTAGTGTTGCAGTAGGACTGGAGTCTGAACCCCACTCCAGCCCCTGCCCAGAGCTCAGCATCCTACTCAAGCCAGTGCACCCTGAAGGGGTACATCAGCCTCTCTGCATCTGCAGCTCTGATCCAGAGCCGAAAACTGACTGTGAATAGGTAGCTGCACGTTCCTCACTTTCCCTTAATATCTAATTAGGAGTTTGTTAACATGTTTTTGAGCAGATAACTTTAAAATATACCAGGGAAGATATTTTCTTTTATTATTTATACAGTGGCTGCTACAATAAAATCCACATTTGAATTTCTAGGCACTGCTTCTGCAGTTATAAAACACAGAGAAAGTTTATGGTGCTAGAAGTAAAATCATTTATAAGTTCCAGACATGTACCATCCACAATAGTACAGAACGTTCATTGGAAGCACAAATGGCAAGAAATGAAGAATGGAGAAGGGAGGTGAAATAATTAACAATGGCACCAAGATCGCTAAAGAAAATGTGAATTAGCTAACGCCATATTACTCAAGCAGACGTACGCATTATAAGATATATCCTCCCTCAAAAGGAATTGGTGAAAGGAAATAATTGAAATATACTGCCACAGTCGCCCAAAGCAAAATGAAACGGGACCACCTGATGAGAGATCAACTCCGGAACAGAAGTGAAAAAAGAGAAAGCCAGCAAGTCTACGCACACCTACACATGCACACAGAAGTTATAACAAATGGTTATTAGTGAAACAGACTGAAACCTGTCGTAGGCAGCCTACCCAAGGGAGCAAGAAAAGTCAGGAGCCTAGCTGAGGGCGTCCTTATCTAAAGGTCAGACAGAACTGCAGAAGAAACCTCAGGGATCCCTTCAAGTGGTTCCCAGAGACAAGGCTGCCTAATGGAGGTGGACAGCAGTGCAGGTTTCATTGCGTTTATTAAATACACACTGAAATGTTAAGCGCAACAACAGCATCAAAAGCGCTCCAAGAGCGATATTGCCTAGCAGTGATTTCTACAAACATTCAACTTGCACAAAGCCACACAAAGCCCGTATTACAAATCCCAGCCACCAGATCCATCCCCAGAGAGATGCCAACAGCCACCCTCCTCCAGCAGCTCATATCCTGGCCATGAAGTCCTGCTCAGATTGAGCCACCAGAGACGGGCTCCGTGTCAGCCAGCCACGAGAGCAGAGGGAAGCCGTGCTGCTAAGGCTCCGTGCACGCTTGCTGCGTCTGGCCCTGCTCCAGCAGCAGTACCTCCCTGCCACAGGGGCTCCACTTAGCCCAAACCACGGGAGATGAGATCTCTTCCAGTCGGGCTTGCCAGCGGCAGCTGCTCCAAACCAAAGAGGCTCTCTCTGGAGAAAACGCTCTCTCAAAACCGGCTATGCTGCAAGAACAGTGGCTCTGAACGTAAATGCTCTCCTTTCAAGAAGAAATAGAGGGGAAGTCCTCACAGCCAGTCTCTTTCCAAAGGGAGCAGCTCACACATTAATCCAATGAATAATTCCAAGCTGGGAGATAAAATATTTAAAGCGAAAAAAAGGGAAAAGATCTACAGAGTTCACAGTTTTCAAGCCAGCCTTCAAAGCTCACATGCTTGCTATCATTTGCCAAGTAGGATCAACATGAAGAGCGTGATTATAAGAAACATGAAAAAATTGCACCACCAAATCAAGGGGGAGTTCAGAATTTAGCAAGTGTAGGCCTCTGTGGAGCTGCTGAAATGTTAAGCTCAGCAACAGCAAGAAGTCCTCCATGTTGTCATGATCTAATGTATGCTTCAACCGATAGTCATGAGGAACACAGCAATTGTCATATTGGATCAGATTCATCTAGCAGGGATCCTCTTACAGCAACCAATACAGAAAGCTCCGGTGGATAAGCAAAGCAAATCCTGTGGAGAACAGCTAGGGTCTAACCTTGGGAATATTCTTCCTCCTCCCACTGTTCAGAGTACAGTTTATGTTCCAAAGCCTGAAGGACCGTTTGCCCTCAGGGCTGTTTTCATTTCCATCTAATGTGAATGTGAAAGCCTTCATTCAACACAGAGATGTCTAAACTTGACCTAGAAACACAGCCTGTGAGATTCATACCACCAGTTTCCACCAGGTTATGGATGCACTGCCTACAAGGTATCTCTTCTGACGTATTTCAGTCTGCTCAAACAGGAATAGTTAACTCATCTTTTCTAGACCTTCTACAAAATGAAGCACAGTTGGACTCCTGCTATAGAGGAGGATATACGTAACTCAAAGTTCCTCACCACAGCTGCAGATGAAGGGCATGCACATAGGCAATTGCCATTGGACCAGCTGACGTTCAGTAATCTGTTATCACTCACACCACTGAGCTTCTCACTTTCAGAAGAGCCCATTATAAGACTTGCAGTAAAGCTGCTTGCGGGTTTGAAACCCAAATCACTTTTCACGTGGCTCTTTTCTAGCCGTGTTAAATCCCTAGAAACGATGCCGAGTGAAGCTAACATCATGACTATTATTTTATAATGTGGTCTTTAATGTCAGTTCAACCTATTTCTCAGGTACCAAAACAAAGCTTGCTATCATGAAATTCCCTGAATCCTTACTGAAACATCCTTAAATTATAGATAAACTGTGCTACTCTTTGTCTTCCAGTATAATAGATTACTTTAACAAGACTGCACTTTTCCCCCAGTGGCTCAGCCACTCTATTTTAAAACCCTTCACAACTCTTAGGCATATATTTTCTGATGATTTACTGCCCTTTGATTTATCAGCTGCCTGTAACATTTTGTCTATTGACATGTCAATCAATGAATGGCTCATCTTTACTGCCTGAAAAGTAGGTATTTGCTCAAGATCTCTGAAGTGAAGACAAGCTGCAAAATCATTTGACTTCTCTGCAGTGTCCTTAACCTTCATAATTGTCTGGCAGGCTTTCTGCTTCACAGATACTTTGGAACTTCGAATTCTTTGTTGCTTGAAGAGACTCCAGATTTCTCAGTGCTTCTTTCCTGCCCAATAGTCTTGTTTCTGTATGGCCACAGCAGGATTGTAGGTCCATTCTGCAAAGGATGGATGCCTGCTTCAAGTAACTTCCTTAGCCTTATTTCTAAGTAGGCTTTCATACAGCATGCTTTGAGATAGCAAAGGTTTGACTAAGTTTTCCAAATTATTCCTCTCTGAGAGGTTGGTTTCAGCAGCTTTATCAGATGTTGAAAATACCATTGTGCCTTGCTGACCTCCTCCACCTGCTCACCTCCCCATAAGCCTGCAGCCAGGGGCAAACACACAGCAAGCAGTCTGGGCAGGAAAGGCGCATGTGCAGGGCCAGAACTGCTGGAGTTACATCATACCCATGGAAAAAAAGGGGGAGAAAAATAAGAAATGAAAAGAAAAAGGAAACACTGTTACTGATCCTTGTTGTGAAGATACAATCAGAAATACGATCTGAGAGTGCTGACTGAATGCTGTCTGCTCAGGCCTTGAAATGTCTGGCAGAATGAGTTGTCACATGATTTTTACTCATTTTTCTAGCAAGTCTTTCTCCTTTCATCTAGTAACAATAGACAGTGGATGCACCAAGTGTGTTTCACGTTCATTCCAGGTTCTTAAACATAATCAAGTAAGGATTGTGATTTTTGTGGGATTCTGTTGGCATTATTCCCACTCTGCTACCGTTCTCCAGCCACATCACTGCATTTTCTCTAAGCCACACTCTAAAAGCTAAACTTCAGCCTAAAATCCCTGGACAAAATTCTATGCATGCTTCAGCATTTCGCCAAACACCCTTATGCTGTGAAGCAGCGTACCGGTGTCTCAGTGGCAGTTTTACAGAAGTCCAGAAGAAAAGCTGTGTCTGAGAAGAGAATAGCCCTAATGGAATGACCTTTACTGGGACTTGACACCTGCTACCTTTTAAGCTTCTTATATACACAGCTTAATCCACCTGGAGGCTTTTTTGCCTGATGTAAGGTGATAAAAAAGCTGTTAGACTGTAAGCTGCCTTAGATTCAAAGCATGTAGGCTCCTTGATATTCTGAAGCTTAGGGCACACAGAGGGGAAAAGTATTTCTTAATTCAGGTGCAATTCTCAAGTTGCTTATTAGGGATGAACCCTGGTTTAAGAAGCACTTTATTGGTACGAAAGTAAAGAAAAGGCTTCCTGGTATGTAGAAGGGTCCCAGTTCCGCAGTACAACAGATAAGATAATGTAATACTGATCATAAAGCTTTCCTCAGCAGACAAGAAGAACAAAGACTCCCAACTCTAGAAATTTACAATCCACAGAGGATCAAGCAGATTGTATTCTGGATACCTTAAAGGTGAATGCTTTAAAACATGCAGCAATCTGTAGTGATGAAAACCCAGTCCTCTCTGATTATAAATAATTCCTTCTTTCTTGGAGACAGCAAGGGCCTAAATCAAAAAGTTTTATCAGTATGATTTTTAACATGACAGAACAGGGTAGAAACAGAGTAAGAGTCAGACTGCCCACTGCAGCACTGACATCTCAACAGAAGACGACTGAAACAGGTCCTGTTCCTATCAGAATTAGTACACAGGAGGGATTAGCTTATTTTTAAGCTTACTGGAGCTCAAAGGTAAGAAAACACACACATAACAACAACAAAAAATTACTGATCTTCTGAACAGCTGTCACTACTGAATACAACATCAGCTTTCCAAACTGTAGTGGAAGCATATTGAGAACAACCTCCTAGAAATGCAGTGATGGGAGAACCTAAACACATGTTGTCTTCACCCTTCACAGCAAGCATCTCCATCAGGGAACCAAATCCCTAGAGCTTATCTTTCCTGCTGCTTGAGTTAAGATGCATCAAAGGCACCAGCTCTGGCCTTGCAGGACCTGGAAAAGGAACTTGCATGAACCTTTCATTTGATACTATGAGAGGAAGTTAAGATGAGCTTTCCTCAGCTGAAAGCTTTTCCTAGCAGGAGCTTCCATTTCATGCTCCCTTGGGCATATTTCTGCGATTTTCTTCTCTGAAGGCTAACATTGACAATCTCCCATCACCATGGAGTCTTTATTTGTCCTCTGTGCTTGACCCAGGTGACTAAATAACATTTGTAGAGGGCTGAATGCAAGAAGTCTGTAATGGAAAAATCTATGTGCAGAAATACTGTGAAACCACTGGAGCTTTTTAGTTATTTATTTTAAGATGGCTGACACCTGTATTGATTGCTTTAGTCACCTAGATCTAAGGACACTTACAAACATCTGTGAGATCAGGATTCATGTTTGAAACACCCTACTTATGTCATAAAGCCAGATTCTAAATGCAGCAGTATCTAACCTTTATCTAGTAGTGGCTTTTATAACATAGACCACTTACACGAAGCGAGGGGAACATTGATTCTCCTGTTCACTTCTTCTGAGATTATTCAGTATTAGCAGTGTTTGGTCTTACCGTGGCTGCTGCTTCTATAGATTGTTTGATACAGTATATTTCCCACTGTACACAAAGCAGCACTGTAGGAAAACCCAATTCAATCAATTTGAGCAGCCTTTCTTGTGCTACGCTGGTATATGACATTGGACAGATAAAGTTGTGATCCTATCTAATATATTCTTTGACTTATTTGAGTGATGCACTGAATGAATAAAGATACCTAATGCTATCCAATCCTGCTGTCGAAAGATAATGGCACCATTATTTGCTGAAGATTGATCAAACAGGGGAGGTGGAGGAAGGGAAGGGTTTAACCACTGCTTCCCACATCTGTAGCAAACACCGGCACTGCAAAATATGACAGAAGAAAGCTAGGAGACTTTTGACAGCAAGCTAAAGAAAAGCAGAAAGTGGAAGGAAGAGCTCTAAAAATGGACATGATGCCAGCTGCTACAGTCAGGGTGCCCACTGTACCTTCCAGAGGCACTCAGCAGACTGCAAGGCACTTTCAGATAAGCAAACCATTGCAGCACATGAGAAGGGTGCTACCATGTTTTTGGAGCTGTACAAAGCAAGCCAGCTGGCACAGGAGAGCACCTGCAGCTTCCCTTGTGGCTGCTCTCTAGCAACAGTACCTTCATAATTCCAAGCCTGCCAGGTGTTGAATTTTGGTTTTGACTTTTTTTTTTTTTTTTAAAGAAAATCACATTTTAAAAGTTTCTGCCAGCTGTTCTGGAGATCTAAAACATTAAAAAGGTAGTTAATGCTTTCAGACTTTAGGCTGACTTTCTAACATCTGGGCTGCACTGAGTATTTAAAGCATGACAGCTTTTACCTTAGACACATTGGAACCAGTCTAGGAAGAGAGCCAAGAAATTCTCTCCTAAGTTATATTACAAAAAAGAAAGGTAACAACAAGTAGCTTTTAAGAATGATGATAGAATAGTGATAGACATGACAGGTAATGAAGTCAAGCATTGCCAGACTACAGTTAATGTAAGGCACAGTATGCAATGTGTCATAAACGTGGAAGTCTTAGATGTGCAAGACAGTGTCTGAGACAACAGAGTAATGGTGTCATCACCCAATACATTAAGTGTTGTATATAAACTTCTTTCATTCATCCAGTCTCTCGCCAGCCTTGTGTTTGTTGCTTGTGATGGGTTATGATGGAATTACATTTACAGATGATGTACCTTAGTTTGGACGCAGCAATGTTTGTTGTACTGGCACTCAACATGCTATACCGTTCTATCCAATGTATTATTACCAAAATGTGTCTGGACAGCTTTGTTAGTAATTTGTTACAGCCATTGAAGACTACGTGGGTCTAGTGCTACTATTTTAAAGCACTAGTTTAAACTTCACTACTTGCTCATATGCAGTGAAAAGAAATGCTAGTTCATCTAAAGAACGCGTGTGAGTGCGAAACGAAATATTGCACTGTGGTTGCACAAATTTTCACTCATTTGAATATCAGTGCGATACAAAAGACCTCAGATTAGCCAGATTCTATTGCAATTAGGGCTGCAGATACCCAACTTTGCTGCTTAAGCTCTTCTTCAACTTAGTTACTTTTTGATGACTCTCCCCACGGTCTTCTATATCAATTTTGTGTTTGTTTTTAAATAAAACCTTTTTTAATTGACATTTTTGACAATTTAATTAGAAATACCTTTCCCTCATGATTATGTTCATTTTTACACTTTGTTCCTCTGCCAATTTTGATCCATTTAATTAGTTTTAACTATATCCCATACTGCTCACCTTCAGAAGTCAGCCTATTACATACATAAGCTCAGCTGCTCTCCTTGTATCAGTTATATATATATAAAGGAACTTTTAAAGGAAAAACAAAATTTGACTTTTAATCATAACACAATGTTGTTTATGAACTTCTGTGGATGTCCCACCATATTCACATCCAATTTAATGGAATTTTAGCTTTTTTTTTTTTTTTTTTTTTACCCCCTTTAACTTGCCCAAGGAAATAACCATTACTAACACACTAACTAAAAGCCAAACCGTGCACTAGAAGCTATAATCAGCTGTTGCCTCTAAGGACATGTTTTAAAATTTCACTATGGATTTCTTCTCATTGAACAATATTTGGAACTTATAAGGCAACTCTGCTTCTCATACATTTTTCACATGTCGTATCTGATTCTCTCTCTATAAGCTTTTGCTTTTGTTGTAGTGTAAAACCCTAAGTATGAAGCACACATAAAACAAAAGGTCCATACATTTACACCACAGAGCACGTGGTAAAACTTATCTGTTGTGGAATCTCCAGTTTCTCAAAGCTCTACTGTACAAGACCAGGAGTAGCCTGATCCTAGCATGTCATACTTAGAGCAGAGGGGGAGCTAACCAGATGTCCTCCGTAGTTCCTTGCCAAAATAAATTATTCTGTTCTATTTAGCTGACAAAAAAAAGTTTGTTTAAGCTTTCTTTAAACGAGAACACTCTTCTCAACCACCTTTATTTTGCTGATGAGGATGCTGAGTTGGGAAGTTCTAAGTCCACAGATTCATTTCACCTAAATTCTGATGCTTAACCAAGATGGCTAAATTAAGAACCTACCTTTTTTACATGTCATTCTCTGTCCAGAGAGACAGGAAGACACCACAACTCATCTACACCCCAAATCTAGTCAATAAGTAATAATTATCACGTAACTCAACTGAGTTTAAGCAAATAGGATGGACTTGGAATTCAGTAGCTCACCACAGACTGTCTGTAAGAAAGGTTTACAAGCATTTGCTGAACTTCCATCATTAAAGCATTTATTTTTTTACAAATTGAAAACTTTTTTTAATGTTTCAACATTAATGCTGCAAGAATTAAAGTGGCAATGATATTTGAAGTTGCATTACAAACTTTTCCTGTAGTATTGCAAACGATTCTAGATTATTATCTGATGTCCATAAACTCAAAGAAATATTTTCAACATTTTATTTGTCCTCGTGGAAAACTGCAATCTGGTAGACTAGTATTGTAATCTGATTCTGATTATTGATTAGGTGTCAAATCTCTAAATAGAGGAACTTGCAGTTGAAAGTTCTGCAAAGAGAAACAAGTAAGATTTGCTGGCGCATCAAAAATGGGAAAATCTACTATCTCTATCATTTCCTTTTAAACAGATTCTCAAATTAGTCTGGAAAAAAAAAAGGTAAACCCTCTGAAATAAATGAAGGTAACGAGACTGTAACACCCACCTTCTTTCTGGGAAATGTATCAGGATGGTGTAAACTGAACATCATGTCCAGCCAATAATGCAGGTTTTACAGATTCTTACCTTGAGTAATACCAGCCAAATTCTCCTGAACTGATTGGTATCAAGTACTTGATGTACAGCCATACAACTGCACCACCTGACTCTTCATTTGCCAGATACAGATTTCGTATATCTTAAGAAGGAAGAATATGTGCTAAGAGACTTATTCTTGCCTTTCAACTGGACTGACCACTAAATTGTTTCTGGGAAATCCTTATCCACAATGGGCACGAACTCAAATTCAGTTTCCAAGAGGTTTGGAAAAGCAAATCCTGAACAATTTTCTAAGCAATTGGTGGTTTTGTTTAACAATAAAACCAAAGAAATGTGAGGATTAAGAGGAATGTTACTTGCAAGAATTTCTCTCTAGGACAGATATCTTCCATTTTAAAAACCTCCCGAAACCGAAAGAGAGTCACCATCAGAACCAAAGGGAAACCACTGAGCTCTGCACTTCCACAGCCACAATACAACACAGTATATTTTCAGAGCTTCTCTGTGCTGGCTCTGGGGTGGTCACTACATATCTGTATAATAGGACAGACATTCAGATTAACTACAGGATTCTTTTTCCAGCCATGGTACAGGGGCACTGTACCTAGATTCTTAAAATGTTCTTAGCATTGCAAAATGCCTGCCACAGATTTTCCACCCACATCTTTGATTTGCCTAACCCACTGTCTGGAATAAAGCTAAAGTCTGGAAAGTGATTTTAAAAATGTAAATAGGATGAATGGCCTGCCACCAGCTCTATGAAAAGTCATGAAAAGTTTGATATTGGATGAGATAAGTATGAAAATAAGGAAGAATGTAATTAATGCTAATTAATACTAATTACTTCATTGCTTTATGAAGGGGAAAAAAAAGACATGTTTTATCAACCAAACAATCACTAATAAAATTACAGGTTTGGTTAAAGGTAATTACATTGACCTGACATAAGGTGTCCAAGTTATCCATAAGAAGGTTAGAAGTCTGTCTATTTTATCACAGGAGGAAGAGTTACCCACTTCTGAATATGAAAGAGAGATAGTAATGTATTAATCTCTGAATCAGCAGGAAATACATGCAACGGGGTGAAATAGATGGTAGCCACAAAGACAAAATTAATAACTAATAAAGGGAGCGCATTAGTAAGAGAAAGAATGGATTCTTCACTATTTGAAATCTCTTAGAAACTTCCTTAGTGCAAGCATCTGGTACATTTAAATTGTAGACATTAGCAGCTTCATGCAAAATAAAGAGATAAGACTCTATGTTTTAGAAAAGCAATTATCATAATAGTCTCTGCAGGCTGTAAAATGAATTTGTTTGTATGATTCCAAGGTGTAGCACATGGAGTTTCTCAGCATGATCTCAAATGGACCTTCTTTCATCCATCTCTTTCGGACACCCTCAGAATTATCAATCCCAGCTCGGTGCAATCTGTTTCCTGCAGTTTCCTGTTGGAATGTAATTCTCATTCCTTCTGCAGCAAGATTTCTGGAGCCTTGCTCTTTCTCAGAGTGTTAGCGCTCCTAGAGACCTCACTGGTGCACCATCTAACTGTGCTTTTGTGCCATTTGCCCTGTTAACACCTCCCCCCACACCCCCATTATCAATCTGGTTTGGAGAATTTATCATAACTCTTATTATCATAACTCTTTTAGGTTATGGTAAGGTTTTCCGTCCTGTTATAGCATTAGACCTTAAAGCTTATTTTGTGCCATTACATCTTAAAGGTGTAATGCAATGTCACATGGACATGCTGTCATAATAAGCTCCACTGCCCAAATTCCTATCTTCTGGAAACAAACTGATGCACCTTAGCTGAAAGCCACCCTGTGTCCTCTGTCTATCAGGGGAAATTGTCACCTCCAAAGCACAGTGACTCTCCCAGCACTACAGGTCAGGCCAGCCTCTGGAAAGACCTCTTCTTTGCTGACAACATCAAGACCACATATAAGGCAAATAGAATCCTACATCAGATGAGCAGTTATGGTCTGGAAGTTAAGCAGGATGAACATAAGCCTGCATGTTACCTCAGCAGATCCAAGAGAAGCGATACCAAATTGAATTAGCATTTCCCTCCTTTTCCAAATCGCCTTTTTCTTTATGCAGTTTCCTGTTTATGAAATTTCTGTTAGCAACCTTAATGGGTATTTTGACCCAATGTACCTTGTGATAAATGCCATAATCATCCATTTGGAGGCTGTCCCATGTTCTCAAGACCATAGATTTTTGGATCACAGCCTTTTATTTCATTTTCATTTGGCTTCTGTTCCTAAGCACTTTGCTTATTATCAAGCCCTTTTGTTGTGTGTACTCCGGTTCCATTCTACTAATTGGCTACAGTGTAGGTCTATGATCCCTATCAAATTAACTCCTACTGTAATTGAGCTTGCTACAATCATATTGCCTGTGTAACCTCCTCTTTAACTCATGGTCTCATTGCTGTAACATTTACGCTTATGTCAAGCTTGCTATACTTTCATCGGTGTCTACACATTGGAAGCTATTTTAGAAAATCAGCATCTTTTCACCTAAAAATAGAATGCCTTTTTATAATCACAAAGAAGTCTGTACAACAGTCAGAATCCAATGGTGAAAGTAAAAAACAGCCCATTCAGCTAAACTAGGTTCCTTTGTTGAATGTAGAAGGATCACGAGATTCCTCTTTCATGGCATAGTATCAGTGGACATAGTACAAGCTGCCTTCAAGTTCCTCTCTAAAAGTATCAAGGTTTTTCACTGTGGCCTTTAGGCATTCTGGATAAGGATAGAGAGGAGAAAATTAAACGTCTAAGAAGTTTCCTTTACTCTTGTCATCAAGGCTCTATAAAAGTTGGGAAAACCTCCATCCTAAACCAGATTCCTGGGCATCCTCTAGAAACACATTTCATTTGTCTGAAACAGTATGGATCCACTCAGGAATAAAAATGATGTCAAAGACTTCAAAACGGATGTTGTTAACCCAGAACAACGTCACAATGTTCTGTGTAACAATCACACAATGTTTTTCACGGGGAAAAAAAGGAGAAATAACCATTGGTGATGCTTTAAAAAGTGCCTCAGTGAAAATAATCAGAACAGCAAATACAGTCAACTAAGTAGAAACTACACTCCTCGTGCTATTTTTATTTGCACTGGGTAATACGTTCTTACGTCTTAAGATAAGTAGGCCAGCTTGTCTGAGGAATGCAGAACAGGGTGCTAATTTCATCCCTGCCTTGCAATTCACCAGTGTCAGCACTTACTAAACTGGAATTAGGCATCCTGTCCTATTCGATAGGTTCTATATGTTGTTACTTTTTCTGTTAAGTTAAGCAGAACAGTCAGCTTTTGAGGAAGCATGTTGCATTAATAGTAGTCACCCACTCACTTATTGGACTCCAGTATTGCTTTTCCCACCTCTCCCTCATAACATCACATAGCATCCTGAGCTGCCACTTCTATAAAGTATCCCAAAATTTCCAGTGCCCTTCTGTTATTTCTATTCTTGGAGTAACTTTTTAGATAGTCTTAATTGCATATAAGTGATAATTAATAGAAAAGCATCTTACTTGTGATTGAGTAAGCCTGACAAATACAATCTGCATTTCAAGAATTTCTTCTATTTCCTCAGACAGTACAAAATCAAAGTGATTGCTTTCAGTTCAGGATGAAACTCCTTAAAGATACTTCCTGCAGTGTCTTCCTGACTAGTTATGGGCTGCTTCAAAGCACATAAATTACATCGATGCAATAATATATTGAAAATTCAGTGCAACTGTTTGTCATCAGATTAGAATGTCAATGATATAACGTAAAGGTGAAGAAAGATAGGTGATAAATTTATAGCTGTAGCTTAGAAAAAAAAACTTGTGTTAATTTATTTCCAAAAGCAGGTATTTCTGATGGCCAAGATTACGTTTTTTTTGCGTATGTATTCTCATAGAATCTACTGTCCTGAATTTAGACACATCTAGCCAAACTGGAAAAGGAAAAAAACAAAAACAAAAACACAGGACCATTTGCATTGCTAAGAAGTGTTTTAATCATATTTCTGATATTAAAAGGCATGAAAATTGTAGGGCATTTTTCTTTAGGTTCGTAATAAATATTGCTTTATTTAGAATTGCTTTATGAAAAGTCTGGCTCTAATGAAAAGATTTGCTTTCTAAATAGTCAGTGACTCATCCTTTTAAAATAGCTCATTTCTAAGAGCAATACTGAAGACTGAAACTATCATAGAGCCTCTTCTCTATTTTCTCTTTCCATGTACAACATGCAACTACACAAAATACGTTCAGAATAATCACAACTTTGGATATACATAGTTAAAAAAAAAAGCCAACTTTTGACTATTTCATCCTGCCAGTACAACCACAGTACCAATACTCCTCTTCCAGTTTGAAACTGGAACCAAGTACAGCCTCTTAGGTGGCACAGTACCCGTGTTCTGACTTGACAGCAACAATTCGACAGTCAAAAAGAAAGGAAAAAAAAAACACAAAAACAAGATGGTGCTCACTTTTCATCTTTCCTCTTCTTTGGAAAGAAACCCTACATACACACAGCTATCTACGACCAAATAGAGACTTGCAAAATGTTCATCTCTATGATTTTGTGCAATTAAATTGCTTTTCCACATATAGGTACCCAGTTTGCCTCTACATTTGTTAAAATGCAGATCATTGCTAATGCTAACATTACACAAATCACTAACAACAAGCACTGAGAGGCAAATTTTCCCTCCAAAGCACTATCGTATCCACAGGACAAAATTTCACCTTTCATATTGAGGAAAGAATTTACAAGACCTCGAAATGTACTGTAACGTGTTCTCTATAAAAGAAAATTAGGGTTCAACTCCTTTATCATGTCTAACTGGGGAGTATAAACTTCTCCCATATCATTCCAGGCACTTAAATGAGATGTCTGTGGAGGAGCCTGGTTGTCCTATGCTCCCTCTCCACTTGCATTGGAGAGACAGAATTAAATTTCCTAAAGTATGATGCCCATCCTCCCCCACCATATCTGAATGAAACCTTTCCTTCCCCTCATCCTGAATGGCTTCAGTGAGAAACATGAGAATTTGCTCTTTATTTTGCAATTTCTCTCACAGATCTTGATTTATTATCTACATAGTGACAAATTATGGTTGCTTTATAAAAACACAGTACTGGAAGCAATGCCCTAGGCTATCCCATCAAGACTCTGTTCTCAATCTCCCGCATTTGCCTCCCCTGAAGTGTTTGGGGAGGGCAATTGCAGTCCTTCTCAGCTCTCATTCTGCTAGCCCAAACAAGCTGAGGTCCTTTTTTCTCTGCTTGTAAAACAGTTCTGTATTTTCTTGATCAGGTTAGCAGCCCTTCCTGTTGCTCGTTCCAGATCATATTAATCTTTCTTGAATAGGCTGACTTGCTATGCATGCATTACTACAGACACAGCCCCTTTCTAGCCTTATACAATAGTAATAACACATCCGGGTCTATGGGAAATACTTGGCCTCCTGCTTCTTCAGATTCTAGTTGCATTTCTCCATAGTGGCATCACACCGCTGATTCAGTTATCTTAACCCAGACAAATGGATGTCAGTCTTTGCTCTTCTTTCACGTTTCCATGGAGGAACTTCAAGCTAGTCATACCTGCCCCTAAGCTACAACGGTTAATAAGTTAAATGAAGCAGGCAACAAACATTTGTGCCCTGGCTTTGCTAGCAGAAATACTAAACACATATTAAGGCTGAGAAAACATCTCTATTTCCCAGCCTTTCCCTGGATCAACCAGCGCTGGCCAGGTGCACGTAGCCCTCAGCAGCCCAGGGCCTTAAGATCAGCGTGGTTCTCCCTACCTCCAGCAGCAAGAGGCAGCCAGAAGTTTGCCATCTCCTCCTTTTTCTTTTATTTCTTGAAATACTTTATTCAGCACACCAGAATGACTGCAACCAAGAAATTCAAACAGTTTAATGACACAAAATGGTTCAAATTAGTGTCTGTCTTGTTTTGCTCTGTAGTTTAAGGGATCAATATTAATGAAGAGAGAAGCTATAAACATCACTAATGAGGATGAAGTGGAATATCCCAAACTACAGCCACACGCACTTGAGCTTGCACCAAATGAAGATGACATCCACTATTAAAGGCTGCATTTTAATCTAGCCACAATAATAACAGTGAAGTTAGCGCTATTGGTAAGTTTTAATAGATGATGTCTTACAAAAGCACCCTACTTGAAATTCAGCCCAAAGACTAAATTAAAGTCAAAGCCCTAGTCAGTTAACTGGGCTATAACATGTGAAGAATTGATTTTCTTATTTTCAGCTGTCAGACCTGCTACAAAGAATGAGTTTTAATTCTGGGGATGTTATTAAACTCCTTGCTTAACTGGCAGAAAAATGGAACCGCCAGCCAGGCGCTGGTGGTGCGGCTGTCGGAGTGAATGACACCTGTCAGAGTATGATGAATGACCCTCAATGCCCCACAATCCCCCGCTCTGTCACTCAGGTGAGGGCCATTAATCTTCATCGAGGGCCTGTCAGGCCAGGCAGCCACGACGACAAAACGTCTTCTCGCATTTGCTGCCGCCACGCACGTAACAATGCGATATTCTTATTGTCACAGCAACGCTGAATTAGCATAATTTATTATGACTTTCCTCCCCCAGAGCCCCCTCCCCATCCAAAGCCCAAGTAGAGGAGAGATGCGATTAGACAGATGGAGGGTAGGCCCAGCCTGCCAGCCACGGAGCCCCCCGCAGTGCCTGATGAGGAGTGGAGCATCTCTACAAACCAATCAAAAAGCTGGCAGTTCAATTACAGAGTAATAAAGGGACATTCATCATTCAATTAGGCACCTGTCATGGTTTCACAAAAGGGAAAACTTCTAACCTGAGACTCTAGGGAGAAGATGCTACAACCAGGAGGCAGGAAAATAAATGAAAAAAGGACAAAGTCAATTACTGGCCAAACCAGACAAAAGGAAATATGTTAAAATAAGGGAAAAGTTATCCCTAGGCAAAAATCAGAAAAGTTACATGACCTTACAAAGATTATAAAAGGGCAGCATTAAAAGAGCTGTGCCACGCTACTCTGCAACACACGCTACCAAATTTCTCCCCTTGCAGGCTGCAGTGAAAGCTGAGAGCTGAATGTTATCATGAGAAAAGCTTTAGGGAAATAGTCAGGCAATTTGGAAGCCCTGATATTGCTGCTGCAGTGGCATACAGCACACACCATCTCAAGAAGGAATGCACCAATTCATCTGTGCTTGTTGCTGTGCCTTGTGTGAAGTGCTATGAAGACCTGGGGTGATTCTTCTTATCATGTTAGGAACACGAGCGATTCTGTTCACCACTAACTTGACTAAGTGAACCTTTTAAAAGAAAAATAAAAAGAAAAGAACAAAACAACTCTAACGCACCATATAAATGCTAAGACTTTGGCATATGAAAGACCAGAGAAATAGGCAGGCATGTTTCATTCAAAGTTATTTTGCTCAATTTACGTGCCACGTAGTTTACAGAACCCAGCTCTTGAAAGTTATCAAAAATTAGAACAGGTTAGAACGTGGCAAAGATGAGATTGTTTGTCAGGCAGAGACTGGAACTAATGTGAATTTACCCTGTTCTGCAGCTGCAAATAACAGCTAAAAAAAATAATATTAGATTGCTGAACAGCTGCTTGTGCAATAAACTCCGTTAAGTTGATTACCTGCCTGCTAAGAAGGTTTATAGTAAATTACAACTTCAACATTAAATTACCAGAGTCGCAAAGGTAGAATTTGGTTGGAAAAACGTAAAACTAATCCAAAAATGTTATTTAGACGTGATGAATGAAATCTTGTATAACCAGCTAGAATGGGTAGAAATGGCTGGAGTGTCTCAATGATTTGAATCCATCCCTTATTTTCAGAAGTGCTGTCCAAGTCCAGGCTTACAGAGAGCTGCACAGAGCAGCAAGGAATCCTAAATGTATCACTTGTCTCAGCGTAACGCTGCATGACTACACATCCCCCCTGCTCTATCACAGTGAGCCCAGGAGCACGCCACACTGACACAGCTATAGGGTTTCCAGGAGGCAAGCTAGCCCCTCTGTGGGGCTGCAGCTTGCAATGTAAATGCAGCAGCTCACTCAGACACGGGTCAGGCTACAGTTCTGAGCGCTCACGTCACATCAAAGGGTAAGATTTACATCGCTGAATCTTCCTAACAGTTTTCAAAATGTTGTATAAATGAATTCACGGAATATAGCAAATAGGGAACTCTTCAGGAATATTTTGTCCATGAATAAAGAAAATTGTCTGATGACATTTGTTTGGGTTTAGCACAAGACCAGCTGCAAGCACCGGTTATTATTTACTTCAGCAGCCAGAGCTGGTCTTACTGGGGAGGGAATCATTATACAGTGTTATCTTAAATAAAGAAGATCTAAATCTACAACAGGGTGCAAAATAACATACAAAATTGATCTTTGAGCTGAATACTTCTTCCTATGCCTTTTGCATTTGCATCCTGGGGCCTAATGAAGTTCTGATACAACAAAACAAAGGGTCTAATCATGCCTGCATACCTCGCTCACAGGGGGTGCACTGAAGATCAATCTACTAAGGCTTTTTAACTGCCCTGGAGATGAAGAGTGCTCCATAGCATAAATACGAGTCATAGCATTATGCATTGTCATCATTAACCTGCTTTGAAAAAAATCACCTAATCATCTCAGACTATTTTATCAGCTTTCCCAAAACACCAGGCAGGGCATTTTCATTTTTGTTCTGTTTCCCCCCTTTCAGGATAAAAACATTCTAAACACAAGCTTGCAAAATCCAGAATGGGAAAGAGAAAAATGCCAGAAATACTGAAGCACAGAATGTATAATTCCTTTCCTATGCTTTCCTCTAGAAAAATTCAGTTTATCCATACAGTGTTTGCCTTTAAGATTTGTCACAGCATCAATATTTTCACCAGAACAGAGGCAGGGAATGGTGCACGAGACTCAAAGGTGTTTGATGCTATCAGATGTGGAGGTCTTGTGCACACAGCTCCACTGCTGCTGTGCAATGGTTCAAAAAATTGAAAGCCAAGTGCCCAGGGAATAGGTTACGAAATTAATAATTGCTTGCTCTTGCTTTGATGTCAAACAGAAAACAAACAGAAACCCTTTTCAGGAAGTCTAAAAATAACTAAATAAAACAAGCAGAGCTAAAAATAAAACAATTTGTTTCCGATGCAGACATTACCAAGCTCCAAAACAACAAATGTGCCTTCTCTCTTGCGTAAGCATAGAAGATAAACAACTCCAGAAACTCAGAGATTAACACAAGGGTTCTGAGAAGTATTGTGTGAGAAATAAATTTTTAGGGAGAATGCTCTTATGTATTCCTACTAGGTCATGCTATTAGAAGTTGCTTTGCCACACAGGCTTCTATGTGGACTGTTTGGAACAACTTAGTAAACACTGCAAATTAACCAAAAAAATGCATAGGTTATTCTGAGTTTTCAATATGATGGCTTTTAACAAATTGGGTTATCCAGGGCTGTGATAGCAGTGATTTGGTTTATTAAGTTTTCATAAACATGGCACATTTACCTAAATGCCTCAAAAAGCACCATTTACCCATCCTGTTCCTGTATGTAGCTGTGTCTGCCTTGAGAAATACAGTTTCCCAGAGAGAAAGTGCTACCATGGGTACATGTCAGCAAATCCACAAAAGGAAAATGAGGGTACAGGGAATTTAAAAAAAAAAACAAACCACACATTGAGACAAAAAGGGAAGACAGTAAAGTACCATCCTGGTATGGATGAATAATTGATGAGCTGGTGGTTTACGAGTGAGTTTCATTAATATTATTCTGCAGGTTCATTAAGCACTGTCCCAGGCTCATCTCCAAAGGTTCCTCCTGAGTTTTGATTAGGTGATGCAAGTCTTTTGCTTAGACATCAGAACTTCAGGCCTTCGGTGATGACAACTGCTTCCTAAGCCCCAACCCTTCAGCCAAGCACCTTTCAGAACTGCTTTTTATTCCCCTCCCACTAATCACAAGTCCCTAACCATGACAGCAAGTCTTAGTAAATAATATATCAAGATAAATGATAATTGTTCTGTTTTAAGTGTCTCCTAATGAGCATCATAAATTAAAAATTAATATTGCAAAGACTGTATGAATAGCATCAACGCTATAAACAGAGCAGCAGGGATCAAGAATGCAAATGAAAGTGAAATGCTCCCTTATCCACTCCCCTATATGAAAAAATTCTGGAGCCAGCAGACTATTAGGCATTACAAAGCTAATAAATGACTTTAATGAAGTTCTGTAACAGGCAATTTCTTCTTAATCTTTCCTTCACCTTCCAATGTTTGGCTCCTCTCCGAATCGTGAGATTTCTTTTGTTGATTTTTTTCCTCCTTCGAATTCTCTCTCAAGAGCTGTGTCTTTTTAGATGCAACAGTAATCTGAAATTAAAGCATGCTGCTGAAACAAAAACTAGGGAATGGGCTGGTTAACAGATTGCTGGTCCTGATGATCACACAGAAAGGCTAAAGCGATTTGGCAGTCGCCATTCTGTTGTGTGACGTTGCTATTATCATCGTGCCTTCTATTCAGAGAGTGCATTCAAATGGTGTCTTTTTCTGGGTGAATGAATAAGGTACACTTAGCTATGCCTTTCTACCTCCAAGTTTGAGCTGGAAAGAAAGGAGGCAGCTGGAAGTCTTATCTGTCCTTCTTCCAGAGCCCTAGTTTATTAAATCTAGATGTAGTACAAGCACTTGCACAAGCCATGTTTGCCTTTTTTGATAATTAGAATAATCTGTAGATGAATCCTACCTCCTTCAATGTTTGTAAATACATAAATTGATCCTTTGGAAACAAAAGTCTCTGGATACCATATTTGTATCATCACGTCACTAGCAATCCCATTGCATTATCGCTAGATAGTGGTTGTATGCCACACTTAAAAGAGGAAATGAAATTCAAATTACTACATAATGAATGATACAAAGTACAAGCTTTTGAAGGGGTCTGGTAGTCAGGCTAGGATTGGGATGCTTTCCAATTATTATTTATTCATTCAAAATTTACCTGGAAAATCTTCTAGTCCTCTCTATTTTGTTCTTGTTTGCCTTTTTTGGCCACTTTGAGGTATGGACCAGTTAGAGCCCATCAGCTAATCTGCTCCTTAAATTATGCAAGACGTATAAACAGTGGGTTAAAGAAAGAGCATAAGGTATACATTACGAAGGAAAGCAATTACTGAGAAGAGGCGACGCAATTACTGAGAAGAGGCTACTCGTCCATCTCCATCATTTTTAAGCCTAAAGCAATGGAAGTGCTAGTCACTGCTCTGTAATTAAGGCTGAAGTCTGCATTTCAAGGAATTTCAGCTTCTTTCCATGATGCATCCTCTCTAAACACAGCACTCGCTCTTCAAAGTACAGACTTTCCTGAGGACGTATAAATATTTTACTTCAAGCCCTTTTTTGAGACAAAATTAGACACCTCGCGTCTTTTTTTCTTGTCCCAGTTGATACTGTTGCTAGAACAACTCAGACTTGAAACACAGCAGTGAAATCTCAGCACAACAGAAATTGTTTTTTTTCTAGAGCAAATGTTTCTCTTATCTTCCTGTTGGATACTGCCAGACAAGACAGACTCCCTCTTAAGCAAGACTTTCATCATATCAGAGCTAACTGAACTACTATCCAACTGTAAAAACTTTTAAAGTAACTGCTCAGAGACATTTACACTCCCCTAGTGCTGGGGAGCTCCCTCGGTAGAAGCCTTCACTTCCACCATCTCTATACCTCAAAGGTTCAGAATTGCTTGCTTGGCTTTGTTGCCCTGGAAGTTGAGACAGAAACACAGGCAAAGCTGTTAAAAGCACAGAGTCATTAAAAGTTGGACACTAATGTATCTTTGAAATCCAATTTCTTCTCCTTTGGGACAACAAACAGTAAAATGCATTAACTATAATTGTATGGTTATCTTGGGGCATCACTAGATGGAAGAATTAATGTTATTCCAAATTTCAGCAAGGATCTGTTTTCAATGTGATTTTAAGTTATTCGAATTAGTAATTGTCTTTAGCTAATTAAAATATTATTGTAACATCAGTAACCTTTGGATTACTGATACATGTTTTCCACACTCAACCCTATTTTAATGTTGGAAACGTTTTCTGCTTAGAGATTTACATTTGTCTGGGGATCCTCAGCTGGTGATTATCACCGCACCCACACTTAATGGATCTATGCCAAATCTATGCCAGCTGAGGATCTAGACATGTATATTTACTCCTGTGCATTTTTTTTTTCCTGTTTATACAAATGGTGAAACATAGCTCTCTGCATAATACCCAAGTGCAATTGCTCTTCTCCACCAACAATGGGTTTTGCACTGCCGCCCTCAAGTTTGATCTGTGCTGAAGACACCTGCTCTCAAGGAAATGAGCTGGGACCACCAACTCATTTCACAAAGGCCACTGAGCAGCTGTCACATGGTAACAACTCCCAGGCAGTACTGACCTGTAACAAATCTGAACCACTGACCTAGAGGTGAAAGGCTCTATATCCAATTACCAATCCCCCGAGTGAGCCACTGCTAAGTTTTGCCTTGAAAACATTAAGAAAAATATGCACAAAAATAAGCAAGAATGGAAAAAAGCACTAAAAGTTACATCATTATTAATATTAAGCTATACACCAAATCTTGGAACTCAAATGCATTATTGCTACCAGCAGACTATCTGGACTCTGTGCCTACGAAAAAAGCCAATTAGGAGGAACAGATTGAAGTGATATAACCCTTTCTTTCTTCCTCTATCATTAATGGAAAATAAAACTGTCTACACAAGATTGAAACCAAGAAGAAAAGAGAGAATGGCTGATTTCGTGTTTCCCCCCCATGAATTTATCAAGGTAAATAACATTTTCCTTGCAAATGGCCAAATAGAAAGCATAAAAGTATCCTTATTCAGTGAAGTAAGCCATTCACTCTGCTGGGAAGTTCAAGAAAAAAGGCCATTGCATGATTGAGAGCCCGATAAAGTGGGCTATAATGCTACCCAGTTAGAGCTCAGGCAAGAAGGCACTTCTCTCAGCTGTGGTTCCATTTTACTCAACATTATTCTTGACAGGGACAGTAAGCAGCAGCAGAGTACAATCTTTCTTTATTTTTAGCAATACTGAAACTGTAAGAAATTCCTTCTTCTCTTCCATCCCAAACGTAAAGAAACATCTAACAGAGCAGCAACAACACAAATAGCAGTTTTGATGATTTTGTCTTGATACTCTGCAATTACTGTATAATTATATCAATGCATCTTTATAACTGCGATAAAGCAGGCTTTGACTAAAGCACTTTTTGACAAAAGTAAGAAAAAGAGTTATTAGAAATGAATCACTGAGAGCTGCCTTCCCTCTTTTAGGCTCCAAATCATGCCATGATTAGCCCTCTGGGTCTAGGTAAATGTGGACTTCAAGCTCCAGGCTGAGTGGCAGTTTGCCATCCATCTGCACATCTTGCCAGCATCTTCCTCTGTCCCACCCGAGAGAGTAGGAACTTGGTAGAAAATATGCTGATGGTACAGCAAATGATCAAAAGGGATGTGCAAGACCTAATTCTGAGCAGCAATATAAGGGATTTAAAAACAATCAAAAACCACAACTTGAAATCATGGTTACATGTTTACTCTCCTCAGGTGAAGGCATTACAGAGAACATTCAACAACAGATATACCATGGACACACACTAAGAAATGAAGTAGCTTCAAGAAATATTGCTTAGAGATAGCCCTATCACTTTCAGGTTCACTCACATTTCAAAGTGTTTTATATGTTACTGGCACCCATCGTCATTTAAGGAATTTCCTTTTATTCAGGGAAACCGCCTCACAACAGAGTAATTGTCCTACTCTGTGTCAGTATAAAGCTAACATCCCAACCTAATCATGAGAGAGCCAACAACTCATTAACAAGGTCCTACAGAAACCCTTTTCCAGTCAAGGCAGGAGTGATTGAACATACTTTAAATGTACAAAGTACAGACAAGCTAGTGTCAATAGCAGACCCTATGATGTTTGTGTACCTTAACTTGAAATTCATATTGCAAAGTTGACATTTACATTAAAATAGATGAACACTGAAAGAAAACATGATGTCTATAGACCTGAAAACAGATTTTCCTCCATGGCAATTTTTAAATACTTTGGTAAGAGCCAACAGTCTCTTTGGTATCACATTCCTCCCAGGTGAACAGCAAATGCTAGAAAGGAAATTTATCATCCTTGGCACCAATTGTAAAGATTCAAGCACCTTACCTTACCTCTCTACTGCAGTAGTTTGAGCTTACTTTATCTCAAAAACTAAAAATGAATTGCCTCCTATAAGCAATGTTCGTCAGCTACGCAACAAGAAAAGAAATTAGAAAACTGGTTTTAACAAAACTCTTAACTTCTAGGCAGCTAAAGCTTCATGTGCAGTATTCTGATCTGTTTATGCACAGCATTACACCAGCCTGGCAACTGGAAAATGAACCACAAAAAGCTGAATCCACTATTCACCAAAAGAGTCAGTGTGAGTTAGATCAGTGCCTTAAAAGCCAGAGGGTTTGATTTATTTGGAAGGAAATACATTGGTGAGAACTGATTCACAAAGTGGGGGAAAATAAAATCTTTCAGTCTGCCTACTCTATAAATCAAACAGATTTTCCCCCAAATAAATATATAAGTGAACGACCATTTTAGAACTGATGTGAATCAGTCCAGAAGGAATCATTTTTAAGAAAGTTGTTAGTGAACGGAAACAGGTGGCTATAATTTGAGTTAAACTGCAACCTTAACTGTAGTGTTTGCTATCATGAACACTAGAACAACAGATGTACAGTTGCACCTTGGGATGAATTCATTATGGCCTGAGAAACATAATCATGCCATTCAGACCATATTTTGTCCATATGCTCATGTGGTTTACATCCCTGGTTTATTGGCATTGTACTTGGTTATATAGCAGGCGACTCCCAGGATCATAATTTGCACTTATTGTTACAGTTCTGGAGAATCCCTTTGTAGCGTGGGCTTCCCGTTATGGCAAAGACTCTGAGCAGGGAAGGAAAGCTTGGGTCACAGCCTTTGTGGACACTGTGGGAACTCAGCACCACCTGGGTAGTTTTCTATACAAAAAGGAAAGAACAGCTCAAAGAAACAGAATAAAATCTAAACACAGCAGTTTAGCTGAAAGTGAACCTGAAGTATACAGTGGAGGCTATTCTTCAGGATGTTTTATATTTATAAAGTGTAAAATACATTGCTATCTTATCTTGTAATTTATGGGATGAATATTGTAATTCATTGGATGTCACGACTTATCTTTTATTCATATAGTTACTATTCCATTACCAGTGAGGGAGGTTTGTCAAAGGTTAATTATTTTAAATTGCTCAGGCAAATTTATTTTGATTTGTACAATTTTTTTTTCTTTTTTTTGAATAATCAAAAGGCTATATATTCATACTGCCTTGCAAGCTTTTATTTAAAAAAAATACTCCTTGATGTTGCAGTCAGAATAAACAAACACTTTGGTAAAGACCAAAAAAAGGATTTTTTTTTAACCCTAAATGTAGAGAACCTCAAAAAATAACTCCCCAGCAGCATTAGGCTGCTGAATTATCCTTCCCTCCAGCAATCTATTTACAAGAGCATCTTACCACAGTCTAAAAACCTGTGTCCCTAGGGCAGAGACTATTTATTTTAATTGCTTCCAAAGCACCTACCACAACAGGCTCTTGATTTGTGCTTCAGTCTTGATAAAAATAAGTAGTGCTGTAGAATAGAGGTACATATCATTCAGAAGTTGCCTACATCTCTGAAGCTCTTGGTTCCTTGAGATGCTCAGTTGTTATCAGTTCAGGCAGGTGTTTTCTCTTCAGCTTTAAGCAGCTAGCTTTGGGGCCCTTTAAGAATCCATTAGCCATTTAACTCCAAACCAAAGTGCTCTGATATATACAGTCAAACCAACAACATGTAGCACAAAACTTTCCACTAACGTGCGAGAAGAGTGTTGATAGTAGTTGGAAAAATGCTTCCAGTGTTATAGAGACTATCAAAACCTAGATACTAACCCTCACTACAGTTTTTTAGCCACAAAACTCATCTTTTTTCCTTTCGAGGAAGGAAAAAAGTCACTCAGTCTATTCTGGTGCCCGTTTCCCTGTCAGCAAAGCAGGTGTAATGATACTTACCCTACAGGAGCACTGGAACTTTAAATCCACACACAATCAAGTGCTGTGAAAGTATTAAATGGGAAGTGTAATGCAGATGCTGAACATCATGTTAAAAAAATAATTGCCATTCTTATTACTGAACTTCTGATGAGCCTGGTGGAGCTGTAATGAGAGGAAGGATAATCCTTGAGGTTCTAGGGATGTTCGTCTGGACACTTCTCTGCACATTACATTGATTTCTAACCATATTAACCACTGCTGTTGAGACAAATGCTTCTCAGGAGGATGAAGTGCCATAGCAAAGGAGATGCAGCTGCTACGTCAACACAGCTACAATCTGGAAGTCGTGCTAAACAACAGTCCAGGAGCAAAGCACAAGGTACGATGTGGATCAGGCTTCCCTTTCAGAAGTCCTAACAACAAGGCAAATACAGCAAGCAGTCAGTGCCCTCCCAGGCAGATCCAGACCCTGCTGCAAGGCTGGATGGGATGGCAGCACAGTGTAGCAGCAGCCCTGCTAGGCTCCACTAGCCCAGCCTGACAGCATTGGGTGCTTCAACAGCTAACAGCCTCCATTCACACTATGCTGTGGGCCACGGCCCATGGAGGTGGGAAGTGAGGGCAAGAGGCAAAAACACACCTCCCACCACCTGTCCTACCTCTGCCACAGCTGCACCATGCTCCTAGAGAGTCACAGCTCCCCATCTGCAAGACTCTCAGGTGGGGAAGCACACAGGTTGGGGGGCTCAGACACACAGTACCACCAGAACATCAAAGCCAGCCATCACTGGCTCCATCCCAACTCACTGCCATCTCCCCTGCTGCAGGCAAGGCTGCATTTGCCTTCTGCCTGTCCCCAGACAAAGTTGTGCCTTCTGGGCCCTCTGCCAGCATCTGCTGTGGCTTTAGCCAGACAAGTCCATAGCCTAAAATCTACCTCAAGTTACAATGAAGTTTGGTAACTGCAAAATAAAAGCAATGCCCCGTTGTTCCACATGCCCCCAACCCTTTGTGTTTTCAAAAAGCCCTTGGACAATGTTGGGGGTGGGGGGAAAAAAAAAAACCACAACTCAGGGGAAACAGCTGATTAGATTCTGGCAAGGCGGACCAAACATCTGCTTCAAACAAAAGACATCTGCATATTTCACATTTATTTTTCATAATTTACAGAAGCAACCTGCCAAAATTTAGCAAGGGAGAATAAGCTAGCACATAATTAGCTAAAGTTTGCTTGCTTTAGAAGTTATTAGCATGAAGCCCAGTAGCTCACCTGGGAGGACATCAAGGAATGCAGATAACTACAGTTTGATTTTGTAAATTCAATTTTCGATCTGGTGTGCCAGGCCAGAAAACAACGTTACCATGCCAACTAATGCAAGCCAGCAAGTGTCCCGATGTTCCCACGTCATACACCGTACAGCTGTCTCAAAGGCATTGATAACACTGTTTATTAAATAAGGATCGATTAGACAGACATTTTTCTCCACTGTACGTGGTACAGCAGGCTGCAGGTTAGGGAGAAGAATCATACTTTTAAACCAGGAGCTATGCTATGTGCTCTGTGTACAGACGGTACAAAGAGTGCCAGGAAAGAGGGCATGTGGATTTTTTAAGGCAGTCAAAAAGTCTTTGATAAATATGCAGACATAAGATGCAGGAATTTATATGCATACAAAAAGCTACGATTCCTCTATTTAACTTGGTCATTTAACAGCTCATTACTGTGTTTGATAGCTAATACACTTTCAACTGTAACAGAGTTAGGAAGAACAGTATAAAAACACGAAGTTCACAGAAACAGAGAATGGTTTTGGTTGGAAGAGACCTTAAAGTCCACACAGTTCCACCTCTGTGTCATGGGCTGGCTGCCCCAGGCCCATCCAACCTGGCCTTGGTACCTCCAGGGATGGGGCACCTACAGCTCTGGGCAGCAGTGCCAGGGCCTCACCAACCTCTGTGTGAAGAATTTCCTCCTAACATCTAACTCAAATCTCACTTTCAGTTTGAAGCCATTCCCTCTCGTCTTATTATCAGACCACACAAAAATTTGTTTTCCCTCCTGCTCATAAGCTCCCCTCAAGTACTGAGGTTTTTATATTCAGCTTTGAAATCAATAGGTATCTCACTCAAAATACCTACTAGCTTCAGACTATAAGGTTGATGTAGAAAAACAGGCGGAATTTCAGTGTGGGAAATTCTGCCTTTGCTGCAAATGGGTGTGGAAAAACTCATGTCAACTGTGACACAGTTAATTTTGTACCCTGGAATTGAAACAGGAGTTGAAGAAATGAGAAAGGGAAAGGGCTTTCTGACAAACCTCAAATTAAACTCAGGTTCATAAAATCAACTGCAATTTTTCTGGATGAACCAAGGTGAAGGTTTGCTCATCTCTCTCTGAGGAAGGATTTATTGTTTCAGACAGAATCCATGGGAAACTCACACTCTTGGACTGAATTCTGTTCCACATTTCAGATTTATTTGAACCCTGAATCTCAGAGCAAAACTCGGGGAGTGAAAACTTAACTGCCAAAAAAGTGTTGTCAACCCCAAAGGAGCACATATTGCCAAATACAGTACAGCTCTAGAAGACATTTCGAGCCCCTTAATCTGGGCTTTATGGCCTGCACCTTTCTGTAGGGAGATGAATCCAAGACTCCCCCAGCAGACTTATAGCAACCGAGTCATAGAATCAAAACCACTTAATTTCACTATATAAATACCATAAATAATATTACAAAGGTTTAAATATTAGAGGTTGTTAAGCCATTCAGATGCAGCATTTGAACTGGTATTAATGCAGACTACTCTATAATTATAAAACAGTTTATATGCTAAGCTGCTTTCCTCTTTGCTATCAAAACACTGCAGTATCATCTCTTTACAAGTGAGAAAAACCAAGGCATATGATAAAGTGAATTTCCCAGGCAAACTTCCCACTTGGCAGGGACAGGGACAAGACAGAGGTCCCACTGCAGTGCCAGCAATGACTACGACCCACAGATTTTTATTCTTTTAAAAAATATATTAAATATCCACAAAGGATAGAGTGGAAATAAGTGACTAATAGTCTACATTGACCGACACATAGAGCAGGATGATCCTAATCAGACATGCATACAGAAAATACTTACTACAAGGATGCATTAGTTTGAAGAACCTCCTGATCTTATTAATCTGAATGAATCAAAATTACTGGCATTCTTCTGGATTCATTAAAATAAGATTCCTGCCAAACTGAAATGCTCATTCCTGAGCTACATCTTTGATTGAACACGTTGAAAACAACATAATATTACACAGTTAAAAGAGTTTCGTTAGGGACATCTAACTGGTACCGAAAAATCTTGGAACTCTTCATTTTGCAGTGAGAACACAGGAATATTAACTTATTTGTGAGCCAGCCTGTTACCAAGCTTGCATTTACATATTTCAGATCTCCAGTTTTCGTTAAAAGTTTTATGCAGACATAGTTCTGAACACGTGCCATCTAACTTGAAATAGTGACCACTACGTTGGTGATACTGAACGTTGTAGTACCTTCTCCTTCAAACTGAATTTATTTTCTTACTCACTGCATATTTAAAGTATTCTTCCCCTACTCCACCTACCTGTATTTAACCACTTCAGATTTGGTCAGTACAGTTTATTGCCTTGCTTGAAACAGCCATAAGATAAGCTGCTGTAGCTCATTCAAACTGGACAAGCTGTACTACAACTCCTGTTTGGGGGTCATGCTCAGGGAAGCACTGAAGCACTTGGTTAAGACACGGAGGTGGCTTTTGTCCTCTGCAGAACCAGGATTTTCTGCCAAAATTACCACTACACAGAGTGAAGACTTCCCTGATGTGGTCACTAACAATAGGAACAAAAACAACTACTTTTCTTCTGGCTCCTTATTTCTCAGAAAGAAAGCCCTCCCACTCCCAGCCACTGAAACTGCCTAACTACCAACCCCTTACATTCACTGCATTGCTGCATATTATCAAATGCAGAAGCACCAACAGCTCAGATGTAATGTTTTTTCCACCACTCTGGATACAAGATGAGCAGCATCAGACGAGAACAGCAGTAAGCTAACAATATTAAGCAACAGTAAAAACAATCCTGATGTGCTGCATTGTTAACTGTGGCCTGCAATAGCTTGAAAAAGTATGCCCACGTTGGCCCCTATGGCCCCTTTTCATGGCATTGTTTGATCTCACACATCCAATTTCATTCTCCTGTTTTGTCACCACTCAACTTGTTCATGCCTTTTAATTACAGAGTGATTTATAGTATAATATATATTACATATTATATACATATTTTTGTTAAAGATTTAATTAAACATATATTAATACAATTTAATGATCTTTCCAGTGACCAAAACTCTCCTGTGGTTTAAACAGAAAATGAGGCATTGAATATAAATTTGTACAGTAAATAAACAAAACACAGACAGCTCTGTGAAGCAGGAAGAAAAACAAGGCCTGCACGGCCAATCTATTTCAAGAATGTTACAGATTGGAAGCATTTACTATTTTAAAATCATTAATCACATACTCACTCCATTTATTTACTTATCTGTGTTCTTCACGTAAATCTTTCTTGGAACTGTGTATACTATTTAGAATTATAAACAAAAAATGAAGTCCCATTTGGTATTTCACCTATTTACACTGCAATTACTCAACTTTGCTAAAAAACTAATGAACTAGCAGCTTTTCATTTCTATTTGTTCCTTCTGGCTGTAAGGAATCCATTTCATATTTCAGTATAAAAGTATAAGAGTTATAAATAAGGTAAGCTGCAGACCTGCCTATATAAATGCTCTGACCTCATAGGTATTTGCAATAGCTTTCCTCACATTTACAAAACAAAAGACATTTGGCAGTAGAAAACATAGACACTCTATATAGCTACATATCAAAATACTTGACATAGTAATAAACCAACTTCCTAATACAACCTGTGACAAGCTTTTGGCCATATAAACTCTCAACCTCGTATCACCTTTCTGTGTTTTATATGACTTGGATGATCATGGATATGCTCTTTTTGTTAAGTACGCCATCCTTCAGTGCAGTAAGTAGAAACTAAGTAGCTTCTGCATGCCGTGGCCATATGCCTTTTATTTTATTTCTTCTAGAAGTTGATTTTAACCTATTTTCATTTGAGATAGTAGCACAGCCCAGTCTGCCTTCACTCAGTTTCACAAAGA
>JAOWBP010001760.1:5044923-5084235 GCA_028571105.1 Tragopan temminckii | reverse complement strand
TGCTCACATGCAGCCATCTGGGGAAGAAGGGAAGCAGCACCTCCCACCACAGCACCTTCTGTTGGCTGTGCAGAGACGAACAGCAGTCAGAAGATAGGAATTTTAGCCCTGCCTTATCTTTGACTGACCAACTCCAAGTTTAAAGGGTCTTCCTGACACACACCGTTGTTCGCTGGCGTATTTCCACATACACAGAAAGGGGTCTGGAATTCTCCCTTCTTCTGTTATTATCTCTAAGAGCTTCTTCTCCTAAGCATTGCTTATTTTCATGTTTTTATGGGTTTTAAAAGAACAAAAGCAAATCAAAACAACAAAGACAGACTCCAAAAGTTGACACCGCTGTATTTCTAAATAGTACTTTACCTCAGACGATTCCAATATTGATTTACCACTGTGTTGCAGGAATCTAACCCTTAACAGCAGAGTCACAGCAACATTAAACTACGCGCTTGTGACAATCTGACCCGCAACAGAAATACCACAGTAAATAGAGCCAAGGCTGATTTCACAGGAAGGGCTATTATGAATATATAGGCACACTTCAGATGTTCTGCAATTTCAGTCTGTCAGCAGCACATACATTAGAAACTCAGCTACCAAAAGCTAAATTTTCTGAAAACTCCCTGTCATCTGAAAGATGGTCATGTCCCCTGACGTCTATTAATTGCACTGAAAATTTCCTCATTATTCAAAATGTCGATTATATGAACTTATTCAATGTCTCCCCTGACATTTGGATAATCGGGGTTGTATTGCATATGGGCCCTTCTTGCAAATCTTTGAAGACAATTGACTACTCTCACGAGTAAAGGTTTGCCAGATCAAGCCATATAACACGTAGGAACATTCATTAAAAATAACTTCCAAATAAGTTGTTGTATATGATCAAGTATTACTATCGATAAATGGACGTCATGGTAATAAGACCTGAGCATACAGCATAGGTCTTTTCTAATACAGCAATACTAATACTTGATATTGATCAGCCAGCAAATCTCAATCCTCTTCAGCAACTTAACTGCTTTTTCTTTTGAGTGGTAGTATAAGTCTCACAAAAGGCCATTCCACGAAGACACGACAGTTTAAAATTTTCAGCTAAGCTTCCCTTCTCCCCTTTTAGCTCTTCTGCATTGGTTGACCTGGTTTGTCATTCTTCAAAATCTGGATGGAGACAAGCTCATTAATATAAAGAAAAGAAAATAACCAATGCAGGTTTTCAGAAAAGTAAAACCAAGTTCAGAAGCTTGAGAGATTAACGGAAGTCTGCTGCCAAACTCAGTAACTCACATCATCTTTTCTGCCGTTTTGCCCATTGGGGTACCCAATTCTGAATGGGGAAAAGAAATCATTAAGAAAACATTTGCACACAGCTTAAGCAAAGGAAATAGAACTTTTGCTCAACTCTTAATAGCAGCAACACCACCTCTTCAACAAGCTGCCATGGGGGAATAGGTGCTTGCAGCTGCTGAAATGCTGCAACATGGACCTAAGCCAGCTTCTGTCCTAATTCTACTCACGGCAACTAAACCGATGTAGATCAACAGCACAGACTTTTTTTTTTTTTAAATTTCCCCTAGCATTTAAAGATGTTTCTTTTTTTTTTTTTTTTCTTTATACACCAATTATATTCTCTGTCCTCACAACACTGAGGAACACCATAAATACACTTTAGGTACAAAACCTTTAACATCCTGTGTGTGCGCCTAAGAAAAGTAATGAGCTATTATTTGCAAACAAAATTTTTCCTTCTTCAGCTGGACAAAAGAATAAAGCCTGGATCCACAAGCACTTTCCTTCACAACTAACAATCCCTACACTGTCAACAGCATTAAGAGCTGTAAACACCAGTCAGCCTTTCACTCCATTACAGTCCCCCAAGTTTAACTTCCTAACTTCAATTGTTCTTTAGCTATGTAGCACGAATACTGCAATCAAACTCCGTGGAGAAAATAAGATAGTTTTACTTTTGTTCTACAGTTCCTCTAGGTTTATGTCTATGTCCCTCAGATTTCATATCACACACATCACATTTCAGCCTGACAGAAATTTCTTGAGGAAGAAACGGACACAACTGGTCATAAATACAACCTGAGAGCACCTCGTGCTTATACTGAATATTGCACACACGGACCTAGTGGCATCGCGTCAGGCACATAAGCAAGAGCAGAAAATAGCATTCTTTGCTGACAAAGACATAAAGGAATATGAGGGATGTAGAGGTTTTATTTTTCTCTTGGATTTTTCACCTGATGCGAGTGGTGTATTAGTCTCCATTAGAAAATATAACTGGCCCATATGGCTGAAGGGCAGCGCTGTATGACCTACAAAAAGCCATGCTGAAGGATGCAGAGAAGCAAGCATCAGTGGGGTTAATCTTGAAAACACAATATATTAGAAGTCCTCAAATGCTGTTATTTTTCCATTTGTTGCGAACCCATAAAATTTTCAAGAGGCATCTTTTCAACTTGATATTATTTGCTAAATGCACATTACTGGTGATGCCTATCTAGGGATAAGTCCAGCACTCCAACATGATAATTTATTCCAGCAGCAAAGGAAAAAAGAAAGAAAATTGCACTCTGTTCTCTAAGCATTATACATTTTGCTTCAGGGCATAAGCCAGGCACGTCCAACCCACAGCCTGCAGCACAGCTCACACTGCAGCCTGCCCTGCCCCATGCCATCTTCTCTGCCCTCCTGAGAGGGAGGCCTGGCCTAGCACCAGGCACACACACATAGCTCCCATCAACACCCACTGGGGTGCTGTTAACAGTTTCTGGGCTGAAACCAGAGAAAGGGGAGGGTGCAGTGCAGCACTAACTCAACTGATGGTAAATAATGGTGTGCGTTTTGCTACACTGGCCAAGCACGGTCCCACGAACAGAGAAAATTATGCAGTCATCCTTTCTGTTTTGATAAAGGGATTTGAGGAAAAAAGTTTCAAGATTGCTGAAAAATCATCCATTTATATTTACGACTCCATTTTCAGTACATGCAAAGGCATTACCCGCAGATTTTCAAAGGGAATGTGTAGAATGGCAATCAGATATTCAATTCAAGGATGCAATAATACCTCTCTACTAGATTCTTATAAGACTTCTCTTTCCAGAGAAAAATTACCATCACTTCACAACCACACCTGACTCAGGTCATCTCTTTTGTTTTTGTCAGTACACACATTCGTGAACAATTATTGTCAAGGGTGAAGCACAGGAAGAATAAAACACCATCAAAAGTCTGACAAATACCTTGAGAAATGGCTAAGAATTGCCATCTGCCACTGAACCAGACTGACATGTTAATTTCATAAAAACAACAAACTATCCTGTTAGTTTTATGTTTTTATTGATCTTTCTAAAGGTTTTAATAAAAATATCAACAGATAAGTTCTGATACTTACATATATTAACCAAAATATATATTTTATGAAGTCTGCTCCAAAAGTAATGCCTCCTGTTCTATTACATTGGCCCATGATGTTGGAGGATTGGCAGTAGAGGCTGAACCTTCTCATCAATGTCCCATTATGTTGTTGCTATGTGACAGATAGCAGCAGAGGAGCAGCCTGACAGAATGGTGTGCGATGTTAAAGTGCACGCGAGACAAGTGTGAAACTGAATGCCGCCAGGCAGAAAAAGTTGCACCCACTGACATTCATCAACATTGGGTGAACATTTATGGAGACCAAACAGTGGATGTGACATAGTGAGAGGTGGGTGATGCATTTCAACTGCGGCAACAGTGACCACAGATCACCTCTGCTGCTGCAGGTTATGATGAGCATGGCATACAGACTCTTGTTCATCACTGGCAAAAAACGCATAGCTAATGGTGGTGACATTGGAAAAAAAAAAATGCTCTTTTGTAGCTGAGAATTTACTCTATCGAACAGAGTTACTGTGCTCATTATATCTGTTACAGTTTCCCTGGAAATACATAGGAGGCATTACTTTTGGAGCAGCCTACGTATATGCGTCCCAAGAAAATTCCTTTTCACTCAGTGCAGCCTGGACAAGCCAAAAGGCTGGACACCTGTGGCATAAGCCATATATTCAGCTGTCCATCAGCAAGCTGTACAGTAGATATACTCTAGCAAATTAACTGGGTGGTATTCTGCACTCTGCTATGGATACTCACATTCCCTGCTTTGAGAAGCGAGAGGGGAGGTCAGGGGGAATGGGGCAAGAAAATCCAGATTAGAAGCCAAAATATTTCCATAACTGACCAAGCAGACTCCAGAGAGGGATCAAGAGACTTAAGACACAGGACTGCAGACATGTGATCCCTCAGGTGCTAACAAGGGCTGAAATCCTATCATAGAAACACCAAGGTTGGAAAAGACCTCCAAGATCATCCAGTCCACCTACTTATTGTGAAGAGTCAGTTCATCCATCAATGCAGAAGACATGAATGCCCTCCGCTCACATCTCCATAGTGTCCTGACCCCAGATGACTTGCACAAGCATAGGAGGGTTAGGAAGGCTCTTCTTCAGAACACTCCCCAAGAACCAGCGTGTCCCCAAAAGTATCTTTGTAAAGTAAAGAAGCCACACAGTGGTTTTACTAAGCACCACCGTCATCATCATTTCACTCCCCCACAAAGATTCAAATTGCTGCTCCAGTCTATGTGCCACAAATAAACGGGAAAGGGGCAGGTATTAGTTTTTTTCTGACTAGGTGTCATGGGGGAAGTGAGAAATCACATTCTCACTACTTAAAAAAAAAATTACAAACACAAAACCCACATAGAGAGACCGTACAGAAAACATTTGCTTACTGCAGGTTTCAACAAGGGAGTTTCCCACAACTGCATCCAGTTTGCATTCTCTGTTAATCAGCACCTCACTTTCTGGCCAGAAGAAGCAAGAGAAACGCACACAACAGACCAATCTCCATCACGTATGCTGAGTGCTGCACATTTAAATGCCACTTGCCAGCGTTTGAAGGAAGGCAATATGTACTTTGCATTAATAACAGGCGATGAATTCAGCCTGCAGTTCAAACTGATTATTACCTAGCCAGTGGTCAAGGTAGCAGGAAACATACAGCAAGACATGAGCCGACCAGTACAGACCCTTGCTGAGAATACAGCCACCAATAGCCTGTATCAAACCCACTCTTTGGCATCAAAATTCTCAGCCTGAACACTTATCCCAGTACAGATGAACTCATAACTACTAGAAAGACAATTAATAAATGAGATAAGATCTTCCTTTGGGAAGAACAGTAGATTGCTCCATTAAGATTATTGCAGCTGCATAGCACTAATAAAGGCATATCGCTTCGCTAATGGGACCATGGCTTCCAGAAGATTCCTTCACTCATATGACCTTAATATCAACGCAGCCAATTTAAGTTCACTTGCTGGATCATACTGGATCACTGCCAGACTTCTCACTGTAGAAACTCTTTTACTTTCATATTCCGCAACCATACTCAACTTGCATTTTTAGCTCCAGTTACAATCTTATCTGCTACTTAAACAATATTTTCCGCCTAGTCTTCTGTATTTTGAAAATTTATTAAACCCATTTGATTGCTAAATTAATTTCTCTGGGCAAAAGAATTGCATTTTGTTGCATTTTTAGGCAGGCTGGTTTCCCCACCATCCCCCAGACCTTCCCTCCCCCTTTCCCTGCTTCCCTTAATGCAATTTAGGTCACTTGAATACAGACATCTCCAAACCATGGGTGCAAGCAGAGTATCACACAGAAGTGACCTACAAAGAGGTCTGGTGGGGACGGAGCTGAAAATCTGAATCTTAAGGGATTTAAAGAAACATCATCTAATAAACATCATCCTTCCTCCCTACTCCAAAACGATCGCATTAGAAGAAGCCAAAGTGCACAGCTTCTTGGCTGCATGTGAAGCCGTTGCTTTATTAATTTATGACTGCACATGGTAAATAACCTGAGCTAAAAAGAAAACTAACGCGCACAGAAAAGGATCTTCCTCTGCTATAAGCAGGCAACAAAGAGGCTCAAATATACAGAAGGAGTCTGAGTTATCACCAACTTATTTCTCAGATACAGAAGCTTGTAATTTACCCCCAAAAAATTCAACTCCATACATTTTGGGCTTCCAGGCAGTTCTCAGAGGAACCTGGAGTGGAGTAAGATTCATCCCATGGAAATCTCCTGACAGACGGTAGAGTTGCAGCCCAGCCTTCTGCCATCCATCCCTTAGGCAACATGCTAAGTTACTGATCATTGCTCCTTACCTCTGTGCTTTGGCTCCATACTTAATGCACATTTCTGTGGAGATTAATAACTGCACACAATCCCAGCTGTAAGCCTTCGATGCATACATATATGCATACAGGCACACACATAAAAAAGCAGCTTGGAAAAAAGCTGGTGTGCACCCTATACAATACCAATTTTAAGGAAGGGGAGGTACAAGTGAAGCATCTTCCACTACACATGGAGGGAAAAACACAGGCTTTAGGAGGTTAGAGACAGAGCAAGACATTAACAAACAAGGCTGTATACATGCGACTATAACAGCCACATTTTCACTATCCTTACACGTAGGTCCTGAAGGACGACAATTCTGCTTTGAAAGCCACATTCTCACAAAAAACACAGCAGTTAACACAGTGGGACTACAGAATTACTGGACATCTAGAAATGCTAAGGACTGAAATCAAAGGGAGTACTAAACTAGCAAAATTGTCAGACATATTGCATGCAAGAGGCCATCTTTGATGTTTCATAAGTTGCTACATCAAAGAGTCCTGTAGTTCTTACTGGAGCAACTTGCTACAAAAATCCAATCCAAAGATGTACAACTAAGGGTTAGTCACACTTACAGTCATTTTAAGACCATTTAATTGGATGTAATGTATAATAAGACACAGAATGTAGAAAGAACCCCTGAGTTACTGAGTCTACACTCCAGCTACCATACCTTGAATTGTAAGAGCCAGGGAAAACAACCTCCAATTCCAAAAGTCAGTCTAATAGCGATAGTTTTGGCTCTCTTTTCTCAATATCTATCCCTTGATGGCCAACAAATACTTAAGAAATCATGAGGAAGTATAGCTCTATTAGATACCTTGTGTAACACGATAGTGCAGCAATAGCAGCAGACAGCAGGACCACAGACTACAACAAGATTCGCTCAAATGCAACAGCCGTAGATACAGAAATTAAGGAAAGAAGCTGCTTACCCCTAGAAGACCTCAGGTATGCAGGAATCTCCCCCAAAAAGCCTTAGCTTCCACTGTTAACCCTTAAATGAGGTCTGGGAAGGGGTGGAGCCAGGATCCACCCCTTCCAGTCACTCAGATGCACTGCATGCACCTGAGTTCCCTTGGTTTGGCCCTGCCTTCTTACCAGGTGCTCAATCAATGATCCTGAGCTCCCTTTGTTTGGCCCTGCCTTCCTACCAGGTGCTCAATCAATGCACCTGAGCTCCTCTGTGTTGGTCCTGCCTTCCCACCAGGTGCTCAATCACTGCTTCAGGTCACAACTCAGCATTTCTGCTACAGCTCACAAAGGCATTTTGTCCTTAATTTACTGCTTAGCATTTGATTAGATCTTGAGGTAAGGCAGAAAGATCAATTCCTGACCAGGCAAAATTTCAGAGACTTGGTGCTCCTCTCCCAGGTTTTGTAGCTTGGCTTGATACCTGGCTGGCTCCTGCAGCTCCACTTTTCATGAACAGCTTCATAGGTGAGCCCTGAGAGCCATTCTGGATGGCTGAAAAGATTTCTCCTGGCTTTAGCATGAGGATGGGAAATCCCCAAACGGCTCTACAGAGGTTTGCTCTTTTGCATGGAGAGCACAATATACCTACTTACAGTAGTAGGGGATCTTCTGCCCATTCTATGTTCTGTGCTCCAATTGTCTTCAGACCAGTAGATGAGACCTAGCAGTTTTTATATGCTTAATTAGGATAACCCAATCCAGGACTGATTTTGCCATGCTTGATTTTCATTAGACTGAACTGTACACTGCAAGCTAGATTCTTCTGGCTCGGTCTTGCCTGCTAACCTGAGGCACTTCTTTTCTAAACCTAAAAGGCAGTGATGAGAAATGGACACCTGCAGAGGATGGCTGAAGGTACCTGCTGGCACAGCTGTTCTCAGGAGGAGGGGTCTGTCTTATCACTGACAAGAAAGGCTGCCAAGAGCAAGCAGACTCCTGGCTTACTCACCCCTGCTAAGTGCTTAATTTCAGTGTAAGATAAAGCCAGCCTACTGCTACAAGAGTCTTTTTAGGGGGTTTGTCCTAAAAGTGGCAAGCAACCGACCTCTGGATGTTGTGAACACTGTAAAGTAGGACTACTTTTCACCAGAGAAATAAGCCCTACCCCTCCATACTGTGCCAAACAAAACCTCTGAAAATTTGTCTCCCCATGTTACACAAAGCTGTTTTTCCTTTCAGTAGCTGTCAGATGCTCTGGCTGTCTGATATTGTGATATTTTTTTCTCACTGCTTTCAGAACTGAGAGGTCTGGCAAGGTAGAAGCCTGTACAACAGTATAGTGTAATTAAAGCATGTAAATCTAATATTTTTTTTTTCTTTTATGCTGTACATGAGCAATCATGTTGCCTTTAACAACAATAGTTTTTGCCATAACCCCAGGGGCAAGAACCCAAGCCATATGCACACTGAAAAAAAAGGTAACCTCAAGTTTCCTCTTCATAGCTGTGATGTGGAATACTGCAGGCACATTTAGCCAATTGTCCTTCAAATGTTCTTCTGTATGTTTGGCTTTTTTTCCCCTTTATGCTTGAGAAGACCTCAGAGGCTCAGCTTTGGGGAATGTAGCGGAGTCAGACTTTTGTGTTCATTTCTGTTAGCTGAATTTATGTTGTAGGCTTCTGTTGGGAAATGTCATATTGTTTCATGACTTTAGTTTCATTTGCAGTGGAAGCATTCACACTAGCTCTCTTTTCTTCCTAGGAAACCACATTTCCTTAAACGGCTATCACCCAAAGCACCTGGCAGTAAACCCAGAGAAGTAGGTAGATTGCAAGGTTAATTACGTATGGAGTGGGGATGATGTCTGCATTCTCCTCTTCATCATACTATCTTCTCTGGCAAGAAGTTCTGTATTGACATTAAGTACTGGGAGGAGAACACGTCAGAGGAGTGCATCCAGAGCTGTGAGAATCCCACGCTATGCTGCTTCGTACACGTAATGCTGGAAGGTTTCATCCTTGAGCTGAAAGCATAGCATCTAGAGACGCTCTGCTTAGGAGACTTAGCAAGAGAAACATACCATAAAAGCATGTTGCTGAGGTGAGTAGGTGTTAGACCCAAGCCTTGTAAGCTAAAAGCAACATCTCATAATCTCTGCTAAATGTAATGGGTAGCCAAAGTAATGAAGCTAACCCAGGCGTAATGATTAATCTTAGTGTGAGTCGTGACCCTGGCAGCTGCATTCTGAACCAGCTGCAATCTATATAATGCATTCCCAGGAAGACCAGACAACAAGGAGTTGTATTAGCACACAGTGCAGATGGTATGAATGCATGTACCAGCAGACTCAAGCCTAGCCAAGGAGAGCAAAGGTCTTCGTTTACTAATATTCTTAAAAGGATAGCAATTTATCTAAGATATTTATTATGCTTATCATAATCAAAGAGCTTGATTTCTAGAATTAATCCTTTTATTGCTAACAAAAAATATTACCATGAAAAAAAGGTTACTAGAGTGAATGCAGTCTCTGAGCAATGCATAGGATTAGCCATAAGCAATACATTTTTCCCTTCTCCTCCCCCAACACAATGTCAGGGTCATGTAAAGTCAAAGCACTAAATATAGGACAACATTAGTGGAAAGCAAAGCAAGCTTGTCTGGAAATGGAAATAATGGAAATACAACATAAGGCCCCTTGCAAGGTAAACCCTCAAAGCAGCATGATTAGGCTAAGACTAACAAGCAAGAGGCTTGTTAAATCAGAGTGTATCTGAGACTTAACCCAGCTCTCTGTTTATGAGATTCATTCTAGAGATCTGAATGGGTTATTGCAGGAAGAGGAATCAGGGCAGATAGATTAGGAGCACTTGCAGGATCCTCTGGAGAAGATTCATGAGCCTAAAAGCATTTAATTGATGGATTTCCATTCAGGAATGGCAAACAAAAGTGTCTACTTAAATAAGAGCAATCTGAACTCCCAAATATGGGGTTATTATGAGAAGCCTGGAAGATGCAGGAGAGTTGGAACCACCTTCTTTATCCCCAGAAAGATCTCCTTCCTCCTGGAAAACTTTATCATCACTGAGTTCCTGAATTTTTTCAGTCTGTCACATGCCTCAAACAGAACCACTGTTCACTGCACAGGCTCTCTCCATGTGTACCAGTTTCTTCTTTCCTTCAGAGCTGTCAGTTCAAAAGGGAAAGAGCCAGGCGATAAAAAAAGGACTTGTCAAAATTTAGCCTCTATCTATTTTTGATCATGCTCAGAACCATCTCACAACAGCAGATGCTGACTGAGAAGAGGCAGCTGTACCTACGTGGTGAGTATACTCCTCAGTACCTGGAGTGTATGCTGCATGAATGGGGACGTGCTGACAAGATTAGAGATGTAGAGCTCTTAAGAACTTCAGTGCTAACACGGTCATAGAAGCAGACACAGTATGGCAGCATTTTCACGTTCAGCTTGCTCATTGGTACGGCGCAGAGGAGTTTGTGCATGCCTGTAAATTGAACAGAACAGCAGGTTTAATTTCAGGCCTAATGGATGCTGATAATGAGTTCCTTTTGGTCGCATTCATTGCTTCACTTTAAAATATAGTTTGCAAGCTACTTGACGTAGAGTTTTGAACAAAAACCCAACTCTACCATCTCCTCCAAAGCTGTCTGTCACTGCAGCAGCTGCACACCAGCCACCCTTATACTGAGAAGTTCAGGCTGACTTCTGCTCTGCACTGCCACTCAGAATCCGTATGGCAAGTGAGACCAACTGGGAACGATGCCATAAAATTTCATTTGCTGAAGAGGCTTTTTTCTAAATTAAACTAGTTAGAACTAAGCTGATTCATAGGATCACAGTGCATTTTTTAAAACTCCATCCTATGGACCTAAGCAATTTTCTTGTTGCTTGAAAAACATAAAACTATCCATTAGGCCTGTCCTAATGTTCAGCAGCTCTTCGGTAACGCTACAGCTAGCAGCTGTCAATATAGTATGCCTAGATGATCCAAATAAAATGGAAGCATCTGCAATAGTCATCAAATACAAAAAGATTGAAGATACTGGTGTAGCAGAACTGCATGAGAAAACCAATTAAATATCTTTATTCTGCAAGCTGGTTTTGGCCCAGCTAGGGATGGTGCCTGCATTTGGCAGTAGACTGATGCAGGTACTGAGCCTCGTGCTTTTCCACTTATACAGAGGAAAAAAAAAAGCAACAGTTGTCAGTAACCTCTAAAATAGAGGTGATATAAATGTTTTACGCTGTTTTCAATGTTATTCTAGGCATCATTTTGGAGTCTCCCCATCCTTAGCTCACTGTAAAACAAATGTCAGCATTGCTTTATCCTCTACAAGTTCCCAGGCATTTGCCAGAAGAATAACGTGAATTTCTGTATTCATCTGTCCTGGCTGTCAAACACTTGCTGCATCCCACTGTCCCCTAGGAATGACTGTCCAAACAACTCTTGAACCCATATTTGGGCCCAAAGCAGGAGGTAGGGGGCTGGAAATACAGAAAAAAAAGTATGACTTACACCACACTGGCTCAAGTTTCGCACAGTTTCTGGGGAGTAACTGGATTGGGAAAACACCACACTATGGACTCCCATCTCACAGAGAACTCTTCTTTGGAAAACCTGTTTCCTATACACAGCAGGTATTCATAAATGGACATGCTCCTATGCTCCCAAGTCTCTTGCAGGCTTTAATAACAAACAGAGTGCCCTAATCCTGGGGCTCCTCCACAACAGAAACTACAAAGAAGATTCCTATAAGAGACGTCACAAGTGAAGGTGCAATACAAACCAGCACACACCTAAATGAGCTCTGTGTTGTTCATCTGTAGTATGCTCACCCTCCCACTCCCCATAACAGCAGATTATTATTCACCTACAGTAACATCTGTTTCTTTGCCACAGTCTCACCAGTGTCAGAGTTGTGCTGGAGCAACTCCTATATCCCCTTCCAGGAAAACCTCCAGCAAGGCACAGTATTATAATGCTCTGACCACTGAGAGTTTTATACACCAGATGGATACCTCCAACCAGAGCACTTTAAGCACATACACCCTACAAATTAAAGCAATCAGTCAGCCTCAAAGAGGGCAAGAAATACTGGCAGACTTTTTTTTCTGCCAAAAAATCAGTTTCACAATAAAAGCTTCAATGCCAGGCTTTGAAAATACAGAACTGTTTAATTTTTAGATCAGTAATTCTTGTTTCAGTTTTCTTGCTTTGCTTGTATTTTGCAGCATGTTAAGCTACTAACATTGATATGATCTCTTTAGCATTTTAGAGAATCAGAGGCCTACCTTTAAAGATTCCAAACTGATTTTTAATTCAGAGTTAATTTTTTGCTTCAAATTATTTGTCACTTCCCCAACCCAAAATGTCAGCCTCTGCCACAGAAAAGCAGTTGTGTTTCCTGAGCACCTCTGTGCAGTCTCTATCAACACCGCTCCAACCCGTGTAACTTGTATCACTCTCTTCAGCATTTACCAGAGGTTAATTCACCCCTGCTAAGCCAAGCAGGTGTTCAGGTCCTCGGGGAATTACTCCCCATTCCTGAGAGATGCTGAATTGTCTTCCTGAAAGCCATCGGGCACGGACATGTTCTCTGTCAGGGCAAAAGAAAAGGGCAACCTGGAAAGGGTAAGTGAAGCAAAGGCACAATTCATGTAGTCCTAACCCCAGGGGCTGGCCAGGAAAATGAGCTCTATACCAGCTAGAACCCTCCACAAATAAGAGAAATATACCTGCCTGGCTGCAGTTCAAGGTCCCAGCTGATACGATTCAAGGTGGCACAAGTCATTTAGTGGAGACCACAGCAATGCATGCCAAATTTGTTTCACCGCTCTTTCACTCTTCCATCAGACCAGGGTGCCAAAGGTGAGACAGCAGCAGTTTACTCGCTATGCCCCTCAGCTTCTTCCTTCCTGGCTTTTAGCATCTCATCCGATAGCAAGCTGCCAGAGTTTAAACAATCTCAGAGGCACTCACAAACCATATCCTTTTTTGTTGTTCATTTTACAAAATTAAAAACATTAAACATTAATGTCTCTTGAGTTTCCTCTCCCCCTCACCCCTCCCACCTCCCAAATTAAAATATGTTTCTGTGATTCCACATCAGAAGGGAACAATACTCTGTTGTGCCCAATACTTTGTGGGTGTGGGTGTTTTCAGGAACCACTTCTGAGAAGAAATCCCAGAGGTTATTGTAATCATTCCTTTCACTCCTGGGTACTCAAGCGCAGAATTGCCTGCAATCAATTTGCTCTTGCATCCAAGTATTAAACTCTCTGTGTATAAAAGTATCACAAGCACTTTCTATATTAATCTATGTAGCAATGTTCTAAAGAGCTTTTTATTATGCTGCAAAGAAATTACAAGGCAGAGCAAAAGCCACTAAAGCCTACTTGAGCATTACCACCAAGCACCAAAGTTGGGTCAGATCCTCAGCACACTCCAGCCAGCGTAATGCAACAGCTCCGACTGCATTCGCCAGCTCTTCTCAAGGCAAATTCAGATACACATCCCTGTAATGCAGCCCTGTAAGCCTACCTTAATCTTACCACAAGGAGGATTACAAAGCTACAAAAAAGAACCTGTCAGGAAATTAGAACACATTTAATATAAAGCATATTAACAGAAAGGCGCTGACTGCTTTCCAAGCTCATTGGTTTTTTTTCCCACTTCTGTATCAAAGATTTGGATCAACAAAGATACCGGTCCCACAGACTGCCCAGCCTCGTAGAGGCTCCAACTGCCATTTCCCTAAATGCTCAGGCACCAACTCTCCAATTCACTTGTTTGTGAATTCTGACGCAGAAACAACACTGCTTCTGCCCTAAAAACTTACAAACTTGACTGAAACAAAACCAGTTCAAGATTTAAGCGATTATACTCAAATATTCTTCAAACCTATGAAAATATACATTCTCTCTGCTCACTACAACTTGTGGAAACTTGTGCTGGCTGAATTTGATCCAAATATCTTCCAGGGAGATTCCTTAGCTCTGCATTAATCCTTCACATCAACCCTAATCCTCTAAGTAAACTGTTTGCATTTTGCAAGTTTTCATCGTAAATGACAAGGAATTTTAGGTTAGAGATAACACAAAACACAACAATGTAAGAAAGGAATAAATAAAGAAAAGCTATTCAGGGTCTGACAGCCCTGGATAAGTAAGCAATATGACCCATAGGGCAAAAATAAGAACAAGCACGAACACGGGGATGTATGTTGCAGGTTTTATAAAAGGTAATATAGGTTTGGGAGAGCTGTAAAAGCAAGCCACACAGTAAGTAAATGCAGCTGTAACTGGAGTTTTATGACAGTGATAGATTCCCCGAGTAGAAAAGAAGCAACTCAAAACAGAAAACTGTAGAAAACATGTGAGACAGCTCTGTCCTGCCCTAGGATGCTTGAGTGGACCAAATGGCTAACTTGCTGATTGGTGAGTCCAGAGCTATGTCTAAATGGGTAAAATCCTGCAGCATCTCAGAACGGCCTCGACGCTCACAAATGATCAGAGCAAATGGTCAGCACAGCTACCCACAGGTTTAACCCAGCTCCAGAGATTTTTCTTACACATTGTACAGTGTCCTTTCTAAGTTAGCTCTGCACAGTAATTCCTAAATAACACATTTATGATAAGAATCCTACATGATAATATATCTACGAATACTTGGATGACTTCAAAGGAAAACACATCTCTTATCTGATAGCCTTTCAGAACAATACTACTCATATTTTCATAGAATGGCAATCTTTTCCTGGAAAACATTATTGACAGTGATGACAGAGAAGTGATGTTCTTCAAACAGATCACTTTTCAAGGTATTGTAAGGAAATTTATGCACGGTTTTAAGCTAAAATTCAAATTGCTATCCACAGATCAGCGTCACAATGATGTTTATTAACTGCTGCACAAAAAGCAAATCTTCTGAATTTGTGAAATTGAAAAAGGACGTGAATGAACAAAAAACACACTTTCAATTCTATTACAACTTACTGCAGAGCACAGAAAGGAAATCGGCACATCTCAGATGTTTATATTTATGCACCTGCAGCTCAGAAGAGTTATGAATACAACAGGGATTCTCCTGTTACCCTTTTTACTTTCATCATTCACGCATTTGCAAACACAGACCTTTCAAACCTCCAGGGCAATGACAGTGCTTCCAGCTGCACAGGATCCACTGGTTTTCAGAAGGCCATGGGGACGGACAAAAGGGTCAGCCAGGAGCTCTCCCTCAGCAACCACAGAAGTCCCTGACCTTAGGGCTCAGCTCTGCATGCTCTGAAATCACAAGCTGCTGACTTAGGGTTCACAGAGGCAAACCCTCGAGGGATGCTATCAAGTAAAGGCCTCCGAGTGAGCAGAGGCACATGAACAGAGAACAGCAGAGAGACCCCTGCGCACAAGTCACCCACATCTGGAGGTACACAAACTCCACCGGTGCACATTACACGCTTTGAGCACGCGGCACTCACTGCTTATTCTGCTCAGACGTAAAGTAGGCAGAAGTGACCTGCTTTCAGGACATTCCTTTCTCCTTTGGTCTTCAGACACAGCACTGCACTCTTTCCTTGTGATCTTAAATGTGCAGCAGCACAACTGCACTGATAGGTACAGAAAGCAACCAGATCTCTTCTTTTCCTCCTTTTTCTGATGAGGGAGCAGGCAGTGCAGCAGCAGTGGCTTCTCATGAGAGCTGGGAGATGTAAGTTTATTTCCTCGACACTTCATTATTCCCCAGACACATCAGCCTCAGATGGGGCACTCACCAACATTTTAAAAGAGTACTCCTTTTGTGCTTCTTTCATCACATGGTATCTGTCAAGCTGCTGGAGGCATCTTCTGAGAAAAATCTACAAGTTCTGGAAAGCACACAGGACTTCTGATGGTCTTTTTCTCTTGCTAGCTCCTTTGGTGGGATTCTGCTTCTGATACACTCTCCAGCCACTGTGTAGGTGTGCAGCACAGGGCCCTGTTTGAGGAGGCAGGTGTCATAGCACCTTTCCTTTTCACTGTACCTGCCTCTGTCCTGATTCCTGTATCCTCTGCCCCTAAGCACAGGCTTGAGTTCAAAAAGGACAGCATCATTTCTTCCCTTTTCCTTTCCATTCATACACACTGCTCTCCTAAGTGAAATATCAAGGATCAAGACTGCCTACCACACATAGCACACATCTGGAGTTTTAGAATAGCAAAGTATAGGGCTGGTGCTCTGTAACAAAAGGAGAGCTTTCCATGCAAGACAGCATGTCACAGGATGCATGCAGTGCCACAGCATGCTGATATAGCAGGAGACTTCCTTCACAGTGGTTCAAAGTTTGATGTGAAAAGACAGTGGCTAACGTGGATTCCGTTCTAACTAAAGTCAGGCTGTTAGCATTATTTGAACATGGGGTTTTTAATGTGTGGTTTAATACATCTCTACTTTGTAAACTGAGCGCTTTTCAAAGAGAGCTCCAGAATCCTACAGAGCTGTCTTTAGGGGGGCTTTGATCTTTCCAGAGCACCTATCTTGTGTGTCTGTAATTGCTCTAGTTTAACAAGGCTCCATAGCACTTCAAGAAAGAAAAAAAAAAATCCTTTTATTAAGGCTGTAAACCTAAGTGACCGCAGTGATGGAATGTGCTGCTGTGGGTACTCCATAATTCCCCTGGAAAAAAAAAAAAAAAGAAAGAAAGAAAGAAAAAAAAACACAACAACACAAAAGAAGAATCTTCACAATGAAATGAAATGAAATATTTATAAAACATGTTGCCAGTGTCCCAGGTGGAATGAAGAAGCCTTGTGGTATGCTGAAAGGCTTGATCTTTCTAAGTATTATGAACGCTGATTTAAATGATTGGGTGAAAGCTGAGGAAGTTATGGCTGAAATTTTGGCTAAAGATGACAGCTCTGGGTTTCAAGTTGCACAAAGCAGTCTGAGGGATTAAGCCAACAAAACCCACTCAAAGATATCCAGTTTCAAAAAGGGTAATCTTTGTATCAGTGATTCACACTCAGACAATGGTGAGGATTCCTCATTACTCTGACTTTGCCATATTAATCTTACTTTACAAATACATGCAGTGATTTATATCATGTTTAATTAACTGATTGAGGGCTCCTGTGGTAAAATGGCATCACATTAAGCTCTGTCCTTATGGCAAATGCGAATCACATCTTTAGCCTTGCAAGAACAAAATATCATGGGATTCACTGATGACAGGATGCAGGAATCGAAATAAGGTCCCTCCTGTTGTTTGAGAATCCAGTGAGGGTGGTTGCCATATGCTCATCATTTCCAAGGGAAAAAAATGACAGGATAGAAGAAAGGACTGCTCTAGTTCTTCCAATATGTTCAAATCTCAGATGAAAATGATTGTACAGCAGTTCTGTACTGAGGCCAAGTTTTACATGAAAGTGCATAGCAAACTTTCAGAAAGCTTATAATGAGAGATTTTTTAATGTGATTTTTTTGTGTGTGTGTTTAAATAAACTGTGAAATGATTCCTTTCTTCAGGAAAAAAAAAATCAAAAAAAAAGATGAACTGAAAAAAAAGAGGCTTCTCTGCCAGCAACATAAGACAACATAAAATTAACTTAGCTTTTGCTATGAAGAGTTATTCCCCTCTAGCACTCACAACCTGTTTTTGAAGATAAAAACTACAACTGTTACTGTTTGATAAAATTAGATGGTGTATATAATATGCTGTTACCATTACCAAGATTAAAAGCCTTGTTTATATTATTGCAAAGTTTCTTAAAATTCAAAGAGCATTTTATTTATAAAAGCTGTCGTATTAAGAGACAACACTTTTTACACTAACAATGAACCTTATACTCAGTAAATTCCCTAGCTATTGACAAATTATATTACTTGAGACACAGTTTGCTCCCAAGAATTCAGAGGATTTTTTGCAATTTGTTTCTATGGCAAAGAGGATCAGCAGTGGAGTAGAAGAAGCAGGTTTCAAGTTTTGCAAACCTTTGAGGAGATTGCAGCAGTGTTCTCATTTCTCTCTTGGACCAAGACTTTTTGAATTTTATACACTAATATGAGAGAAGGACAGACAGTGTTTAAAAGCCTGGTAAGTAGTGCTGCCTGCTTTGCCATTCTCCCATTTTACATAGTGCCTTAGCCATCAGGCTAGCCTGACACGTTCTGTCTCCAGATCTTCTGCTAGTGCTGTTCCACTTTGCATAAACAGTTAAATGCCACAGCTAACGTTCAGGATACTCACTCTGCAAATCTCACGTTCAAGTCCCTAGGCCTGAACCTTGATTTTCCACATTCCAGGTGAGTTCCCCGCCGGTGGCGCTACCTGATACTCCAACCTTGCCATCTCCTCCTGGTCGCGACCAGAAATTCCATCCGACGGCTGACAAATCTCTTCTGATGAAAGTGTCTTTGAAATCGATACCCGCCTGCAAAAAAAAAAAAAGTTTCAGTTTCCTCAAACCAGCCTTTTCAATCAAAGAAACAGAAAATTCCCAACCCCTTCTAACCCTTTTGCTGGTGGGTAAAATCACGCCACCTATATGGCTGGGCACATGTGGCAGTGCAGCCCAAACCGAGGGGCACCTGCTTTGCCCACAGTCACCCAGGCAAGCCACAATCCTACAAAACATGCTGAAGATTTGGCTTGGTAACACCGTGCTCCTGTGCCCTTCTTCATCCTTTATCAGAAGTCAATGTGCTTCACTGCTGCTAGAAACATTAGTATGGTTTCGTGATTAGAAAGGTTATATATGCTTTGCAGCCAGCCACTTTATCCTGCCCTTGTTCAGATCCCTTAAAACTGAGTAGAAACAGGGTAACTATTTGCCCTTTACGAAATACATAAACTCTGACTCTCGTCATATATCTTTTTTTGAATTTCACCACCTAGCAACTGCCTCCTCCCTTCTCCCTGCCCCCATTACCACATTTGATGTTTTAAAAGGTTTTGAAATTGTTTTCCAAACGTGAAGCACTAACAGGATATAAAAACCAGCTTGGTTGGTACTTACTTAGGAGGATAACTGCTATCCCAATAACGGCAAATAAACGTGTAATGTGTCATACCTTCTGTTCATAATTTTGAGGCTTGCAGTGATTTTAACACCTGTGACATCAGTCCACAATCATTTGTGATAATTTATGAAGATACGAGATGCATTTTTAAACATAAAAGGTCATTCAGTAAGTATTTTTAAATTAAGGAATTCACCACAATTCACAACGCCTTCCTGTGAGATAAAAAACGTGTGTCTCAATATTCTTCATTCTAACACCGTGCTAAAAGCACCTCCACAATTGACTGCATGTAGAAGAGAATGCTGATTCTGAATGACCAGATGTTAAGAAACAGGTATAGGCACTTTTATGAGATAGAGAAGCAATTACTCTTAAAAACTATTTTTAATTGTACTGTTTTAAAAGGCGTTTAAATGTTTAAGAAATATTTAAGTGTAACGTAAAATACCCTCAGCAGTATGAGATTAATTATTTTTAGGCTATTTTTAGCCTAAATTAACTGTTAATGAAGATTAAATATTCTGGAGACTGGACCGTATTTCACCTAAAAAAAATAGTTTGCATGTGAATTGTCTAATATTTAGAGTAGGGCTTTCAGCAGTGTAAAGAGTACCTTAAGCCATGTGAAGGTCAAAGTAAACCTTCGTTTTAAATATTTCAAATTGTTATACCTCTTGCTTTGAGATAATATGACATTTACAGTAATTGCTGAAATTCCAATTGCTTTCAGGAAATGCTGCTTCTTTTGCAAGTTGCTAAAACACATAAAAGTGCATAGGACAGCGCATTGCTGGAGACAGTTTGCAAGGAGATGCAATTAAATGTGAGTTTGATGATACACAATGTACTGGACCAACATTAAAAAGACTTTCTCGTGTTTGACTGTTTACCAGTTTTGTCTTTAAATAATAGTCTTCTTTTGGCATGTAATGTATATCTGCTTGCACTAAACATAATTTATGAATATTTTAACACATGTGTACTCAGTGGGGTGTATTATCATACTGATATAAATAGAATTAATGAGCAGTCAACCTGCCACATGTCATGACATATGACAGGGCAGCCAGAGCATGGGAATAATTCTTTCTGTTTCATATTAAAGCTTCTTTTCCCAGTTGAATTTTTGTTCCCAGATGCCAACAGACCTAATTTTCTAAGGACGATTTACAAAAATAGTAAGAAATGACAAACCTGGACTAATTTATCTTGGGTCACTTCAAAGAATGCTTATTTTAATGTCCTTTTTGATGCACAAACAGATGAGAAGTTTCAGTTAAACGCTAGATTTTTTATAAGGAGGGGTTTGATGTCTGCCTCAGCTTTCATTCCCAGGAAGCAGGCATTTTATTTGTTGTTGATTCCAGATTTGTTTCAATGTCATGTTATCTGTTTATGCTGTTGAGGGACTAAAATACAGTAAGCGTCTAAATGCAAAGATGACGTATACATTCATTTCAGTGCAAAAGGAAATAGAGATGCAGATAATACTGATAATATCACTTTCACCGATGATTTGTTCTAGTTTCAAAGGCTAGGTAACAATCTGCTAACCAAGACTAATCAGATTTCTTTTAATAAAGACATAGCGTAAGTTGACAGAATGTGCAAAATACAAAGCAAGGCCATATTCCTGTTTGGCACGTTATTTTATAAGAGAAATAAACTGTAACAAATGAACTGCGATATCAGTTCTGTTCACAAAATGCTGTTTGTCTCATTAAAGGCCAAGAGTCTTAATAAAATGACCAAGTTAACAATATTGATCAGATTCCTAGCTAACATCTTAATAAAGATAAACTCGAAAAGTTTTCTTAGCAGCCAAGAATACTGCAAATGTTCTCTGATGCTGCAGCATTGGGGCGCTGGAAATAAACACAGCAAGATAGGGAGTCTGCTTTTTCTCCTTTTTGGTTTGAAACCGCTCTTTTTTTTCATCTCAGCACTCATGAATCTTTGAAGTCATGACTCATGTCTCGTTCTTCATCCTTAACAAGACAGTCTCCTAAAGATGGATCTCGTTCGGGTTCGAAGGCTTAAAAGAAGTAAAAGAGACTTATCTCGGGACAAGGAGACCCTACAGGTTTTTGTGCCTGATGATCTTCACAGCAGGGCAGTAGCATCTCTCTTGGGAAATCCAGCTCTGACACACTCAAAGAAAAGGGGCACCATCTAGTGCTTTTTTGGAGGAAAAGCTGCTAGTGCTGGTAGGGGTGTAGCGGGGGGAGGAACACACAAGGGCAGGGAGAAGAAATGACACTCCATTTTTTTTTTCAAAAGACAAAGAAAACCTGTTGGCCTGTTTCATCTTCCATTTTGAGGCACTGCAGTATTTAGCTCCAGGCTGTAAGTAAAAATTGTCAGCTTTCACAAGGTGGAAGGAAGGAGTCCCAACAGCTAAGATAATATATACAATCTAGAAATGGAAGGGGGGTTGGCATACAGGTATTATTCTGCTTAATAGGTATTTCTTCTGTCCATTAATGCACTTTGGCTGATAGGGAAATGTTTTCCTCATTATACATTCTCGCTTTTATTTATCTAAAAGAAACCCTTTTTAAGTCGTTTTTCTTTCATGGGAGACTATATTGTGCTGTTAATATTCCTGGCAATGTTCTTACAAATAATCTGTCCAGAGTTTACCCAACACAACAAAGAGATTCTATGAAAATAATTATTTGTAACACGAAATCCTTTACAGTGCAATAAGATCAAGTTAACTAGTGATGCTGCTAGGAAAGAGCTTGGGAAGTTTTATCTGATTGGCAAAACAGGCTCATATCTGAGTCCAGGGAAAAAAAATGCCCTTTGATAAAATTTCACAGCACTGAAGTCTAATTATCTGAATCATTTTTGAAACCTCTTTGAAAACAGCTTGGGAGTGGGAGGGTGGAATATTCCCTTTTGTTGTAATTTGGGAATTTTTTCTAAAGATTGTGAAATAGCAGCTCAGTATTGTTTAGCTTACAAGTTGACAGAAATTGTGTTAGTCAAACTAGTTACGTGCTTGGTCAAAATAACCACTGTTTCAAAGGTACATCTGCTCCTTGGGAGTGTCGGGTCGGGAATGCTTGTTATGAACTGCTGGAGCTGCCGCCTTCTAGACGCCCAGAACTACCATAACCCTGCTCTGCACCAAAGCGCAGGACGGCGAAAAATCAAACATGCTGATGCCCTGATCCAAGCACCAGAAGTTACACAGTGAAGATCAGTGTTCATTTTTGAACTTTCAGACCATAATTTTGGATTCCCTGGGTATTCTAAGCTCTCAGTCAACTGTGTTCTGGTAACAAGAGAGGATCAGACCCACATGCATGACTAAATAAACAAGAAATATTTCTGCTAGAGTAGTGCTGAGCAAAGCAAATATGTGGCTTGATGAGTAATTCTCAAAGGGAAGCCTATACTAGGAAAAAAAAACAAAAATATCCTTTATGTTCATATAGAGCTTTCCTTGCACAGTTGCTCATGCCTGTAAGAGACGTTTTATGAAAGAAAAAACAGGTGTAGAGTTAAGGGATCTGACCAATAGCAGGCAAGCTGGAAGCAAAAAATCGACAAAACTGTCAGATGTCCAGATCCTCAACAGGACTAGAAACAACTTGTGGGTCATGGAAACCATTCAGGATTGCTATGGCCTGGTGGTATGACCCCAAGCTGAGGAACCAGACTTGAGACATACTTGCTCTGCAGCCCTCAGCCTAGCACATCCATGTAAGGCCTGACCCACAGATATGCTGACTGCCCTTGTCTTCTAGTGAAATCAGAAGCTCAGGACTGCTGCTATTTGGGCCGTGGGCTTAAGTCCCCTTATTTTAGGTACCGTATTTTGAAATGTAACTATTTAACCCCTCCGTGCCTCGGCTGTCACATCTGTAAAACTCGATAGCTATGCCTACCTTGCATGGGTGTCAGGAAGATTATTTCAAGTCTCTAAAGAACTTTGAAAAGGAAAAGCAAAACAAACTGAATTTATCTATTATTTGTCGTTTTCTATCCCATAAAATGGAAGTCAGATGCAGCCCGGGCTGTGAGCTATAACAAAATGTTCACCTAAGCCTTTGCTATGGCTCTGATGCCAAAACAGCCAATGAATTCAGCACGGCTTCACAGGCAGAAGGAGCTCGCTCACCTGCTGACGAGGCAACACCCTGAGCCAGTGGCAACTTAACATCTTAAAGAACCACAACCTTTACTAACTAATCATTCTATAATTTTTTTATTATAGTCTTTATCTAAACTGTCAATACAGCTTACTGTGTATTTCTGATGATTAAAAAAAAAAACTCTAACAAAATAATTCCTCGAGAAGGAGCTTACTCCACTGGGAAGAAAAAAAATCCATAATAAATACCTCTCTGGAGTTTTTCTTGATGCAGAATGTACCTCATTAGATTTCAGGCAGACACAATCTTGCCTTAACAGGTTTCAGATCTTCTAGAATTGATTAGACGAGCCTATTAGAAAAGTCTACACTAGTTTCTTTCCACACTTGTGCTTGCAGAATAACAGAGGGCTTTGCCCATCATATCCCTTTTCAAAGAAGCAGCCACTTGCCTCCCATGCTGGGTACCTTCACCAACTCTTAATGTAACTTCAAGGTTTGTGGGTTTTTTTGTCTGAAGCTTTCTCCCCATTTTTTCTCCACTCTTCGCAGTCTCACTTTCCTGAACGCTATAGTTCAGTGAAACCCTCTGGTAATGACAGCACTGGAGTGATAATGTACTTTCCCGATTTCCCGTTAATAGTAGCACTTGATCCAGCAACGGGTGCCAGCTCAGTGGCAGAAGGATGCTTTAATATTTTCTAGAGGTAAAAGGACCGGTTCAATTTACAGCCCTGGCTAATTCAGCAGTTTCACTCTGTCTTGGCAGAAAAAAAAATGTTTTAGTTAAAACAAAGCAAAAAAAATCCCCCTTATTTCTCTCCGTTTCATGCCAAAGAAGCAAAGTACAATTGCTCTTTTCTCCCTGAGGAAACGTGTGAATACTGTATAATGCAATGAAGGAGTTAAAATAACTGAGGGGAAGGAGGGGAAATGGGGAGGGGGAGAAGAGGGGGGGGAAGATACAGCAGCACTAAAAACAAAGCAGTTTGTTTTTCTATTTTAATAAGAGATACATAATCACAGACCATCCAACAACACGCGTATCCTTGCCGAAGAGCTGCTGATATTCTACATTAACCTTTGATAGCGAGAAGTGTATTACTCCTACTGTTTTCCACAATAAATTATGTTATATCTGGCATCCAAAGCGCTAGGAAGTGTTCAGCCAGCTGGAAGCACCAGATTGGCCCAACATCCCTAACGTTCAGATTATAAATAAAGGGTACCTCATACTGCTGCTATAACAAAAACAAGCCATGCGGAGGAAGGGCAACTTCCCCCCTGCCCACAGAAGCAAAGGGCGTCAGTTGGGGAATGGCAGAAGAGGAATTCAAGAGGGCAGGGTTTCTGCAGTGAGACGCAGCCCCCAGCACGTCTAACCTGAGGCAAAAGCAGGACTCCAGGCAGAGAACTGAGACTTCTCCTCTTACATCTTTACTGACAATTTGCACAGAAATAATGCCAAGAGGAAGTGTATCTGGATCTGCGCTTGCCAAACGGTGTAAGCACACAAACACAGGCTCACACATATGCGTATCTGCCCACTCTTCAGGCAGCATTGCCTGTTCTCTTCCAGTCACGAAAATAATTAGCTCAGCCACAACTTCGGTTTCAGAGGATGTGGTGAAATGTGCCACGGTGCACGCTTCTCCCACACTCTCTAATCAAAGGACATTATGGCCAGGGCACATAACGACGTTAACATAAAGGATGAGGAAAACCCTCCCTGGTACGGTCTGGAAGATGAAGATATCAAATAGGAAAAAAAATAAAATTAAATGAAGACGGTTCCAAGACTTAAAACCCAGTGATTGAAAAGAGCTGTAAATGGTCCTTTCAAACAGTTTGCTGTGGGTCCAACTGTTCTCAAGGAAAGCACTTCATTAACTTGAGTGGGTGTGTAACTGAACCAGTGCTGGAAGCTGCTAAACCCACTCTACTGCTGGAAAAATTAACCTCATCTATTTATTTTAAGGGCTAGACTATGGTGGTCCCTGGTGAGGATGTAATGGGAAGTCAGACACAAGGAGCTGTTCTCCTCACCACTCCTTTTTGGTAGGGGCTGGCCACAGCTGCAGTCCCTTGTGCTCTCCTGAGGGCAAGAATTAGCCCCAAATTGGTATATTCCATCTTCATTACTCCAATATTACCTAAACAAGGCTATATGCTTGCTTACTTAAGCTGAAGAATGGAAAAAAAGGAACTAAAATCAAGGTTAATAGAACTGGATAGAGTAATCCCCATTTACTTTGCCCTCATCATAGATGCTTCCCCCTTTTGCCTTCAGTAGATGTTTTCCTTCACAACAGTACTTCTTTTCTCTCTTCTTTTTGCTCCCTTTTTTATTTTTCTTCATCTCGTGCCCTCTTCTCTCCCGTTGCTGTAGCTGTCTAACTTCCCCTGAGTGTACTCTGGGTGCTGTTTGAGACTTGTGAAGGCAGACACAGGAGGGCTCACACTCTGGTCTGTAACACTGTGGACAAAGGCTCTAAGGAATTATACTGACAACAAAATATATGAAAATATCAGTGTCTTGTCATGGATCTCACGAATGAAAGAAACTTGAAATCTGACAAAGAAACACTGTTTAGCCTACCCTTCAGTTGGTCCATCCCATATTCTTAAAAATTTCATTTAATTCCCCATTAGGCAACTGAGGTGTTGTCTGAAATCCATCAATCTGTTGGATTGTTCAGACCTGAGCAGGTTGCTGAGATGAAATATGTGCTGCAGAATCAACCAGATGCCCAGATTTAATTCAGGAACATGGGTGTATTTGTGTCTCCCAGGAGGCTGAGGAGAGGCTAGTCTAAATGCAGCAGTCATGTATTTGCTAGTGCCTGTACATCCCAAGCTTAGCCCTCTGCATCTTGTAGGAGTCGATGCTTTCCACCAAAAAGGTGGCTGGTTCAGCTCCAGTTGTTGGACTCAGTTCTTTCCTGTTATTTTTATTTTATTTAAGAAATGATGCTCCATCCCAGAGAAGTGGCATAGGTTTATCCATTCTTCCTCTAAGACTCATTATACCAGTATGAGATTTTTGGAAGAAAAAGAGAAAGGTCTGAAGAGAAAGAGGGAACTGCAGCACTGCTTCCATGCTCTCTTTTGGCTGTCAGAGACAACACACTGCACAGCTTGTTTAAGGATTCTGGATAGTGTAGTCCCAGCAGACATTTCCTGTACTAAAATGTATTCTCATTAGAGTCACCAAAAGGGAGTACTCAAAACATTAGTTATCTGCACATAATCACTATATCACGCCATGTATCCTTTATTTTAATTCCTACTTGCTTGCTAATTACCCACCACGCTGAAGGTCTCACAACTGCTCTCCTTTCAGCAGCTTTGTTTGCAAAGTGTCTGGCAATAATCTCCCAGCAGTGCATTATCATGCCCTTTTCATCACGCTATTTAATCAATAGGGTAATGACCTCATATAAGCTAGTTCCAGGACCTAGCCATGCCATGCTAAATAAATGAAACAAACAAAAGTGTGGGCTACGTGCCGTCTGTTTTACAAATCTGGACACCAATAATTTCTGCAGTAAAACCTATTATAATATACAGAAATTGGAAATTCTTCACATCTCTTGCCAGAAAAAAAAAGATTCTGCAGTACTATGAGGATATGACTGGTTTCTTTAAGCAGACATAATTGTAAAACATGTGTGTTCTTGGTCAAATGTTCATAGGAAGATTTATCCTGATAACACTGGAAACAACAGTTTCCCCCAGTACATCACGTCATCGCTTGGAAAGACTGAATGGTGACCATCATAGCTAATGGGATGAAATCACAGGCAGCACCAAAAAGAGGGGTTGGAACCTACTTTTCAAAAGCATTTTTGTTCCAGTGAGCAGAAGGAAAGCAGCTTCTCTCCATTTCCTGAGCTGTAAACTTACAAAGTGTGGTTCGCTTTGATTTTGCATCCCACGGTTGGATTATACTCTGTCTAATAAAGCACATGTGAGATGTGTTCGGTAATGTGAGAACTCTGGAGCATATGTAGCATCGCTCTAGTGTGGCAATTCTCTCATCCAGGGGAACGGGGGTGATAAACTGGGGCTGTCTGCTCCTCCTAGCCATCAGTTTTTATAATACCAGTAGGAATCTCATTTTAGAAAGATCTTCATCTTTTCATCCTTCTTTTTTTGGTTGGTTGGTTGGGTGTTTTTATTGCAACTGGATAACAAAAAGGGAGAAACACAACAGCCAGCTGGCACAGAGTGACTGCGTAACCCATGCTTCCTTAGGAGAGCCAGGGCAAAATCCCCACAACAGCACTGAAGGGTCAGCCCATGCAAATAGGATGGTTGGGATAGAAAGGTTTTCTTCATAGCTGTGGAAGGGTAATTCAGTAACAACTAAAAGCACAACAGGTAGGCACAAGGAGGAGTATAAACCACAGTATTGTGTTACCACGGCAGTAACACCGTGCTCTGCTTTCACATGAACTGAGATGCCCTCAGAAACATTGTGAGAGAAAAATCATGGTTCTTAATCTTGTTTTACCTCAAATATTAACTGAAGCCAACCTATTTCTACTGATTTACCTTGAGACACAATTTTTACTGCAAATTTCTCACTGAAGCCACTTACATCTTTTTGGCACTTTCCTTTTAGGTGTGTTATGAAAATGACAATGTGCCAGTCACCCAAGCTGTCAGCACCAGCCAAAATCTGTTCTGAGGCAGGGCAATTTACACTTGGATGAACACCTCCCAAGAAGTAATCACATAAATACCTTCACATTGAGATGCGACTCATAGCTGGTTAGGTAACTCCTATAATGAGCGTGCAATCGGTCCCAAAGATATGAAATGGCTTCAGCACAAATGCTCTGTTAAGCTGACGAAGAAGCTGTTGTAGTGCTAACTATGCAGCATGCCTGTGAAGCACTTGCTGCGTTACAAGACATTAGTTCTGGAGTATAAAACTGCATTTTGGAAAATATTCTCTAAAAACAACCCGTATGACACTACTTTGGCAAAGTAAGAACCTGAAAAAACCAACATTCCCAGTCTCTTAATGAATGAAAGCTCTTCTATTTGCCTATCTGGTGATCTGGCCACTGTGAAACTATGATGTTTACATTTGACTGATGCAGATGCAGAAATAGTGGAGAACAGTTGAAGAAATAAATGAGAAGACTGAGTAAACAGAAGAAAGAAAACATCGCATATCTCCAAGAGAGGTGAGCTACATGCAGCATAGGCAGTCGCACTAGATGTTAACAGCTTTCCTAATATTTACTGGGAAACTCAAGAGTTACACACTGTAAAATATCATCATTAGGTAACATCAATCTTCCTTTCCACCCAAAATCTGTCCTTGGATTACCCAGGAAGAAGGACATGCCACTGACTTATATCTCTAATAAATCTTAAATGAAAATAAATGATTCCTTCCTACATGACACTGCAGCCACAATTTTTTAGGTACAAGAAATCCATATACACCTCCTGAAACAAGTCACTTCTAAAATGGCAACATCTCTCCAACAGTGGAGCAGATGTGCTGGCATGAACTGTGACACCTACTGTCTTTCAGATCAAAATCAAGCAGAAGGATCAAGCTGGGCAGGACAGTTTTGACTTGCCTTTACAGTTCACCACTTTGGTACCAGTTAGCTTGTCGTGCTGAAGCTTGAAGTGCCACCAGTGGCTTTTGAGTTATCTGGTGACCTAAATGAGTTCTCAGATGGAGTTTCAAGCTTTTGGGTCGTTTCCTTGGTTCAGAGAGACTCTATTGTGTACATTTTCTCCTATGGAATTTTTATGAGTTGGTGGCAGAAATCCTTACTCCAGAGCATCTTCCTCATGCAAAAGATATTACATTGGGGAAAAAAAAAAAAAAAAAAAGTTGGAAAGTTTGCTATCCTTGCACTTCCTATGTGGCAAGAAACATTATTGCTTTCCCTTCCTGGAAGTCTCTCTGCATGCTGAAGTCAGTGGGAGATTATGGTGTCTCTGTTTACTTTCAGATGTATTTCTTTTACAGAGGAAAAAAAAGAATGAAGAACCAAAAATGAGGCAACTTTTCTTCAGACATTTGAAAGTTTTCTAAAACACGTGAATTTAGAAAATAGAGACACTTAATACATTTACAAGAATTTTCATTCGAACTGCTGAAAGAAAAAGGCAAAATACCCACACATCACTGCAAAGACAGCAGGAATGGGCCATACTGGTTGTATGGTAAAAGTCTCCTGAGTTGGAGGAGAAGGCTCTAAGTCATCCTCAGATCTATCCCTGACTGATCTAGGAGAGCTGGAGCACTTTATAAAAAAAGCCCACCTGATTTAGATGGGATGGAAACAAAAATGTCCAAGCCATCACTGCAATAGATTTTTCACTATTTGGATGTGTGTCAATATTAAAGTGGAAAAAGTAGGAATTTGATAGAAAGACCTGATAGAAAAGCAAAGGAGGCATATAAGTGATAACTAACCTGATAAAGAACTAAAAGGAATAATATAATTATAGCTGATCCATATGGGTTTCTGGAAAATAGATCTTGTCAAGCTAACTTGATATCGTATTTTGATGTGATTACAAACGGGACTGCTAAAGGCAACCATCTTGATGGATGCCTGTATGAGAACTGGCTTTGTAACATACCACAGTTGGACCAAAAAGCTAAAAAGCAGAAAAGACTAGAAATCTGTATGTTCCCATTACAGCCTGTGGAGACAAAATGATATTTTTGGAAAGCGATTTATGACTCTTCAGTCAAGTTCACTGTATCTTCCTGTAAAGGTCTCCATCTCTCTCCATTTATATTAAGCACTTAGAAAGCTACCAGCAACTAGAAGCTAATTTTTGGGTTGCTAGAATTAGATTCAGTGAATCAGAACGGCTTCTTAAACTACTTACCGACCACACTACAGATGTATGTAACCCATCGCTATATGACTGGGGAGTAAGTCACTAGTATCATAATTGATTATTGGCTGATGGACTATTTTTTCTTTTTTTGTTAAAAAAAAAAAAAAAAGGTCATTTTCACAATATTTAAAGTGAAAATGGAAAATGGTAAATGATGAAGAAGACAGCTTGGTTAACCAAGTGTAACCAAACCCTACGCGCTTCAGTATAGTCAGCAGAAGGCCATGGATCTAGGAACAAAAATAATGAGACAGATTTAATGATGGAAGACTACTCTGTGAAAAAGAGATCCTACACAGGAGTGGAGGATTGGAGAACAAAAGCCATAGCAAGTAACCAGATTACTATGAATTTCTAGTGTGGTGCAATAACAAAAGCTACTATGCTCGCCAAATGTACAAACAATAACAAAGACAAACACAGAGGTTACGTTATCTTATTTGCCAAAAGTGAAACAACTAGTATTTTGATTGGGTTCACAGCATTGTTTTAAGAAATATTGTGAAAAAATCCACAGATTCTGAGGAAGCCAGGAGAACAATTACAGTATTAGGAAACATGTCTTATTGCAAGAGACTCAAGGCACAAAATCAATTAACTTATCAAAGAGAAAGTTAAAGAATGATTTGATCACAGTCTACAAGTGCTTACCACGGGGAACAAGAAAATGATAATAGAGGGCTCTTCAAACTAGCAGGCAAAAGAAGAATCCAAGGGCTAGAAGTTACAGCAAATTCAGTCTAAAATGGAGGCATAAATTTAACGCAGGCAGGGAATGACTTGACATAACTTGCCAAGAACTGTGCTTTATCTACCAGCATTGGAAAATATATTTTAATCAACAGCTGGCCTTGTTAAGAAGTGTACACTTCTTTTTGTAAGCTTATTGCTATATTCATTCTGTGAATCTCAGAATATTTCTGTGGAGAAAAAGAATGAATGCTGCAAGTTGGAAAGCGTTCACTGTGGTTCCATACACAGCCAAGAGATTGCATTTCCATCTGATCACCAGGTCTCAGACCATCTCCTGTCAAGCTTGCCTAACTGATGCACCTTCCTACTACTCCATACTATGCAAATCTTTTGATTAATGAACACTAACTCAAAGTAGATTGCTCTAAAATTACGAAGCAGGAAGAAATCATAATTTGCAATTATCCCTCACAGAAATACTTCAATACAATACTTTACAGTCATTTTAAGTGTACTATTGTTTTCCAAATGTAAAGCTAAAACACAAATCACAATATGGTAAAGATCTCTTAGTAGGCAATTAAAAATTAATCAGCTAATTAGATCAAATGAACGAGAAAATAAGTCTCAGGAAGACATCCATTCTAATTAACATAATATTCACCTACAAAAGACTTGTTCAGACAAAAAAAGAGATCATCTTTATTTCAAATACCAAACCAATCAATAAAAGGAAACAAAGAGTTATTTCTTACCTTGTTATCCCCATGACCAAAGCCAAAAGGAAATGACAGTAATAGTGAGTCAACTGCCTGTGCAACTGTATTCATTTCTTATTTCTAATCTTGTTAACTATTTGAATCCACAATTTGAACTATCTTGTATTCAATTTATGGAGATTCTACCTATATTTTGCTTCTTCTGTGCTTGCTGCGTCTCTTGAGAATCTCGCAGGTACTTAAAACTGATGAGACCCAAACTCCCACCCAGATTTCTCCTCAGCTAGGTGATTCCTAACTAAAGCACAGGACTTTACTGTGGAGATGGAGGATGTTAAAGTAAGAAGAAAGTGGAGAGATTCTTAAGTCTATGTCAGGGATGATAACATATACTCTCAAAGAAGGAAATAACATTATAGGACACCTTATTGAATAAACCTGACTGGTTAAGCGGAAAGGCTCAGGCAATCAGACAAGGAATTGGGCATGGTTGAACCTAATTAGATAAGATTGCATAGATTAGAAATATCTGCAATTAAAGGACAGTTCCTAAAATATTATTTCAAATGTCAGATTATTCCAGCTATAACCGACCATCCCAACCTTCAGTTGAGAGCCACAGGACATGTGCCACAGACTTGGAGCTCTCTGGGGAGTTTGCAGTTGGAGAGGACCTTGCCTTCCAGGCACTGCAGTGTGGCAGCTGTGTGGAGGGCTCCTAGCAGAGCCCACTAGTTCTACATTGTGCATCTCCTCACAGATATCCCATAAATTACCCAGGTTCAGCCTGGTGACCAGGCTAACACAGCTCCCCTGCCCATCTTGGGACAGGGTGTGGTTTGAGGCTAACCCTGAACTTTCTAGGAGCTACACAGAACTCACTGCACACAGGCCAGGCTGAATCAACTGCATTATTTACTTCTGCAGATAAATAAATAAAAATCTAGGAGGATGTAATGGTTTAGAAGCAGGTTGTGCAAACCAATTCCACAATGAATGTATTTCACTTTGATCACCCCTTCCAGCCCATAACAGAATTGAGGCAGTATTTTGTTTTGCAGAAATTAGTACCTTCAAGACCTGCAGTGGATTTATTATTTCTGCTAGAGCTTGCACTTTCTTTCTGATCCACTGCTGTAAAATCCAGAGGGACAGAACAGCGCAGAAAATTACTGCGAAGATGTAGTGTGACATAGGAAGAGTCAGACGCGTTATGTGTGAACAATATGACAAAAGGCAAAGCCATCTGAAAATAAATGAAAAAATTAATAATCAAAAACGGTGTCTAATTCTTATCTGGGCATTTGTTTGCTCACTCTATGAATTAGGACCATCAGGGCCATAGCGTGTAAAGCTGGAAGGGATCCTGGGCCCTGAATTGTCCTGCTTGAGGAAATGCCAGAAATGACCACTTTGGGAAAAGAAATGGGGCCACCCATCTCTGTGGTCACCACAGAGCAAGTGACACATTGGAAACGTCACTTTATCATGCTCCACTCTTAAAACCAGAGTCCCCAACACAAGAAGGATGCAGAGCTGCTGCAGCAGAGTCCACAGGAGGACAATGAAGCTGATCAGAGGGCTGGAAAACCTCTCTGATGAAGAAATACTGATGGAGGTAGGCTTGTTTAGGCTAAAGAAGGCTCTGAGGTGACCTCATTGTGGTCTTCCAGTACTTGAGGGGAGCTTATAAGCATAAAGGAGACAGACTTTTTGGGTCTGATAGTGACAGGACAAGGGAGAATGGCTTTAAAGAAAAAGAGAGGAGATTTAGGTTAGATGTTAGGAAGAAATTCTTTACTCAGAGGGCAGTGAGGCCCTGGCACTGCTGCCCAGATTGCTATGGGTGCCCCATCCCTGGAGGTGCCCAGGCCGAGTTGGATGGGCCTGGGGCAGCCTGAGCTGGTGGGAGCAGCCAGCCCACGGTATGGGATTGGTGCTAGATGGGCTTTAAGCCATTAAACCTAAGATATTCTATGATTCTATGATACTGCAGCTCCACAACTTGAAGCCAAACCTTCATATCCATCCCAAGCTTGGTGTTGTCACAGAAAAAAAAACAATAATGGCAGTTAGCTCGCACAGCACAGCAATCCCACAGTGCAGGCGTTGGGTACCAGTCAGAGGCTGTGAATCCTTTCAGAGGTGACAAGATCGCTGCTAAGAGAGAATGAGTTGCAGTCACCCCAACATTAAAAACAGCAGCAGTATACACTGCATAAAAGTTCCACATACACATGCAACAGAGAGACTTTGTTGTTATGCATTTCCATGTAAACTGTGGCTTATACTTAATAAGATACAGGCTCAAAGGATAATGTAAAGGATTTATGAAACAAAAGCCTCAAAAAAAAAAAAAAAAGCACACTTTGGTAACAGAGTAACATTAACTGTTCTATAAAGCTATGAACACTTGACATAAAATTATCCAGAAACTGCTGAGTCTGTTGGAGAAAAACAGAGAATGACTGTACTTGGAGAATTTCATAGTAGTTTGATCACTGATTCTTCAGTAAGCTGTTTAGGACTGCAGGCTAAACATTCTCCTGGAACAGATGTATCAATCAAAAGCTAAGCCTACTTCAAATAAGTAAGCAGTGTCTATTTTCTTCTCCAGAATGCTTGATCAAAAAGCTGTCTTCTCTGGCCATTGATTGCTTTGTGTTTGGAAGCTGCCTGAATATTTCACTGATTTACACTGTAGCATGGGAGAGTTTTAGCAAGTCTAGATCTTCAAAGACAGGTCAGTTTTTGTCAGTGATGAAAGAAATCATCTACAGGATATAAAGTAGATTAATGTTTGTCAGGCATTTCAAACAAGCCAGAAACCTATTCTTTCCTGTTCTTTAAAGAACCTTATAACTTGTTTCCTTATAAGGGATAAAAAATTCCAGAAACTAAGAGAGCAGAACAGAAACCCTATTTCTCACTCCTTGATAGCCTGGAGTTATAGTACAACAGGATCAACAGATTAGAAAAAAGAAAATGTTGCTGCAGTAATTTTTATGAATAGTTTTTGATCTTGCCCTCATGATGATTGCCTTCACGTATAAACAACGAGACAGCAAAGGACACATCTCAGCTGAGAGATCACCCAAGAGAATGTCCTCACTGTACAGCGAACAGGCATGAATGAAAAATAGCAAAAGGCCCTACAAGCTTGTTGGCAGCGGGACCAGGTGCAGCAAACAGGTGAGCAGATGGGACACGGCTGCCTCAGCTCCTCCTGGTTGTTCCCTGGTGCAAGCCCACCCAGTGCAAGCCAGCACCAGGTCGAGATGTCTGGGTTACCTGTTCCAGGGGGAGCAGCCAGTGAGCTGCCTCCAGGCAGCAGGGTATTGAAGCTACCCAGCCCAGCTAAGATTGAAAGCAGAAGTTCTACAAACAGTGGTGTCTGCAGTCTTACACAGCTAAGAAGCAGGTTGTTGATGTATTTCACCCTGAGCACTGGAGAAGAGCTGTAGAATTAAGACTACGTTACAACAAACACCCAAGCTGCGGCCCTCCCAGTGGCTATCACCAGCTTTCTGTAAGGGGCACGTACCTTTGGGACTCCCTACAGACCTCTGCAGCTTGTAGCCTGTTCACTGCCTGACCTAATTCTTCAAAATGGCTGGCCCATTTTGGCTGACAATTTCCTTTAAATGCCCAGACACCAAGCAATGGAAAATTTCCTTTAAATGCCAGTTAATGAGCAATGGAAAATGTCATCACGATGAAATTATGCAGGTACTTAAGTACTCTGCTGGATCAGGCCTTTGTGAGCTACATTATACTCTCACATTTGACTAGATTTTCTGAGTGTGATAAAATCAGACGAACCTCTATGATAAAAGAAGAAAAAAGGAGATACATGTATAAATTTTAAAGCTCCTTTGGTTCTTGGTTGGCATGGAGGAGAGAAAGAGGAAAAGAATGCAAAATCATAAACTAGGCTAAGCTTGTGTAAATTACTCTGACATTTAATAACTCTCTACTAAAAATTCTCAAGCAAGGCTACTTCAGATATTTTTAAGGTCATGTATCATTTACTGTCTAGGTCAATTTATGCATCAGCAAAAAGGGCTGCAAACCCTTCTGGACAGCACTTTAAAAATAAAGGTATATGTAACTGCTTGGGCCATATTTTCCTCACCAGTTTCTGCTCTCTGAACATTTCACCTTGGAAAATTAAAGTAATAAGTGAAGTCAGTATGATATTTCAAGGCAAGCCAAGGACAAGCTTTATAACCGTGCTATCAAAATGCTATTAATAAAAGCAAAAATACACGCACGATGCCTGTGTTCCCCCATGGATGGAAAAAATTATTGTCCATTAAGTTAACATTTCAGATACCCTCTCAGTTTTTCCTTAGGTCCCAAAGAAGGCAACAGAACACATATCTCTTTCAGTGAACTTGTATAAAGTATCTGCTGTCATGTAATGCTCTATTTTAGTAAACACTCCAAGGCTTCTTAAGAGAATACATGGATGAGTAAGATTTCTGGGGGGAAAAAAGGGGTGGAAAATTGTAGCTAGAATTTTTTATTTTCACTAAAAGTTTTATACCAATGCTTTAGTTTATTTTTCTTTGGGTTCAGAGGGTTGTGTTTATCCATGTGTCTTACCTTAACCCTTTGACTTCTCTTCACCACAGCATCCAACAGCTCCATGCTTATTCCCAGGACAACTACAGAATGGCTTAGGGTGGAAGGAGCCTTAAAGCCCACCAAGTTCCACCCCCCTGCCATGGGCTGGCTGCCCAGGGCCCATCCAGCCTGGCCTTGGGCACCTCCATGGATGGGGCACCCACAGCTCTGGGCAGCAGTGCCAGGGCCTCACTGCCCTTCTCAGTAAAAAATTTCCACCAAACATCTAATTTAGATCTCCTATCTTCTACTTTAAAACCATTCCCCCTTGTCCTATCGCTATCAGCTCATGTAAAAAGTTGGTCTTCCCCCTGTTAATAAGCTCCCCTCAAATACTGGAAGGCTGCAGTGAGATCTCCCTGGAGCCTTTTTTTCTCCAGACTGAGCAAGCCCAGCACCCATGCTGCAATAAGAACTATTATCTCCTTCTTACAAATGAAAAGCCAGATATAGCAGGGCATGTCTACGTGGCATAAAGCACTGCTGCACAGGAACATCCAAACCAGTCCTGAATGAGCAAAGCTGCCTGGGAGATTTCAGGCACATAAGTCACCTCATTCAATTCCCCTCTGCTCATCTCCCAGCATCCCTGAGCAATACTCTGCAGAAACACAAGGCTCAGAGCAGTCTGCACCATGCCAGGAAGCATGGCCAGAGGCTCTCGATTTCAGGACCACTGAAATTTGTTGAAGATGTCTGCAGAACTGTAGACCAAGTAGAGTCAAGCTATAAACTCAGGCACGTTTGCCTTCGGTAGACATTTGCTTTTGCATTTTGTTTTTGTACACAACCAAAGAAACAGACGGATTCTGACAGGTTTAGAAAGCCCATGGCTTTGCCTGATGCCTGCCTTGCCAGAAGTCTAACTGCAGAAGCAGAGCAGAGACTGTGACCTATTTATCGAATTTCCTTAGGTACACCATACAGGCAGATACTCAGCTACATAATCTCTAACTGTTCCTTCCATAGGAGAAAACACTTGATGTTTACAATACTGTGTAACTGTAGTGAGTTGCAAGTTTGTACCCAGGCCACTTTTTAAAGCAAACTGCCCAAGGAACAGATGGCTGGCTCAGCAAGCTTTAGTTGTCACCTGGTCTCAAGTGCTCGAATTGCACACACACACACACACCCCCAAAAAAAGACATGGCAATATAAACTGGGGTAGAAATAAAGTACCCCATAGTTCACTTTGAAAATGTCACAAGGTATTTAAAAAAAGAAAAAAGGACACTATTTGTCAAATTGAATTAATTACTCATAATACCTTCTGTCTTATGACAAATCTTGATATTTTCATTGAAATCATCAGAATTATTTTCCCCTTTTCTCCAGCTTTAGCAAACATGAAAGATGAAGCATAAGAAAAAGTCATTTTTCTCTGCTAGTTACATTAACTCAAAGAATGACACACTTTGTAAAACCTCACACCACATATTCTTCCCAACACAGAAAAAAATACTCACTTTAAAGCTCTGTGCTCAAAGGATTTTAGAGACAAGCATTTTTTCACTCGTATCTACAGTATTCTAATTACACTGATCAGTATTTCTTGGGGAATTCCTCAGATCTTCCACGTTTGTTTCATTCCTTTTCAGAACTTCCTTCATAAAACACAATAAAAAGTTCTCAGGCAGTTGACAGAACTAAGAACGGAAGTAACTTTATTATTCATTCCCTCTCCTCCATTATTTATCCTTCTTGAGGTGAAAGTAGGACTCACAACTGCAGCACCAGGAGTTTGCTGCGAGTCCCTGGAACGCAGCCTGCTCACAATTAGCCATTGATCCAGCTGCTCGTGCCATGACAAGGGAGTGTAAACTCCCTCCTCCTTGAGGCTACAGCTCTGCAGAGAAACCCTTCAACATCACAAGCTTCCACCAATAAGTTTCTCAACTCAATAAACAGCATCAGCTCCGAGCTAAGTTCTTAAGCTGCAACGAAGTAAATACCCGCTAAGAAAGCAGCTTTTTTTGGCATCACATACCTGTTGAACTTTTCTGTATGGTGCAGATTTTGGTTTTGGCCTCTTCTCGGTATCCATCTTACCTGGAAATAACAGGGCAAGTAATTTAAGGTGCACCATTATGGCAGATGCACCAGGCAAGCCATCTTCGTACCAGTGTTGTAAATCACAGCTTTTAATTATCACATTAACAACCAGTGATGAAATATGCTATGCATACCATTACCATACTTTCTACCAATGCAAGGTTCTACCCATGCTGGTGTTAGTACAAGGCAGTAATCACATTCACATCCAGCAATGGACTCTGAAGCCTAATTCTACATCTATTTTTTCAGCCTGGTCTCTGATTTACATTTGATGGGTATGACATCAATGATTACTCAGAAGCCACAACTTTCTGCGATTAACTGCGATAGTTTAGCTCCGTGTGTAACAGTTCCTCTGTTTAATACATGCTACTTAATTTTTTCCTTGTTAAAAAGTCTTCCATTGGCATTAATTACGCCCACAAGGACAGGGAAGCAAAAAAGCATATTGCTTGCCTGAGGCCTCAGTTGGAAAAAGGTTTCCCAGTGCAGGGAATCAGTCTTTTGTGACTTTAAAACTCCTCATACTGCTGATCCTAGACTGAAATCCCCTGCTCACAGCTTAGAAATGAAGCGTGAGCCCAAAGCGCTCCAAACTGATTAAACAAAAAGCAGGCAGGCAGTACACAAGCAGGTCCATCCCTGACCTATCTGCTTGGTGGATGCTTATGCATTTACACTCAGTGGGCTGCAGAGGAAATATCCACCTTATGTAATACCTACACGTGCTTGCATTTGTAGACAACGATGCAATATCACAGTCCCTCAGGAACCTCACGTTCATTCCTTACCTACCAAATCTGGCTTCTGGCAGCCTCTGTTTGCCAGCCCCAGTTCCCACGCAGGGCTGGAACTGCTTACTCCTGCCTGACTTTTGTTTTTCCCTCTCTGAGGACGCTCCCTGCACACCCTGAGGACCTCAGCAGAGAGCTGGAATGCACGAGAGAGGACGGGAGCAGCCAGCGCGGGGCACGAGCAGCCGCCGTGCGGAGGGTGGGCACGGGGCCGGGCTCAACGCGAGGGCGCGTCTTCCCGCCCACACGGGCTGCGGGGCG
>JAOWBP010001760.1:4995391-5041246 GCA_028571105.1 Tragopan temminckii | reverse complement strand
AAAATATGATCTGTTTCAAATTCTCTGATCTGTTAATGCTGCTGTAAGTGGATAAAGATAAGGGTATCTCAAGTAGCATCTTACCTGTGTACTAAAGTAAATAAACTAAATCACAGCTTGTAATGTGAATATTGCTGATTATTCGTAAACATGATTGGGAAGCAAATACAGTATTAAATTTGAGCACCAAACTAAAATTCAATTATTTTAATTGAAGTCCCAGCATTAAACTGATATAATTAAACTGATACAACTATCAGTTGATAGTGTTGGAGTAATCTTGCTTAGCTTGTATTGGTTTAGCTCCTATCCTTGGCTTTCAATAGATTTGATCCAATTTAATTGGTTTAGTAACTTTAACTAATGCAAGGTGTGCATCTAGTCAAATCTTTATCTGAAATCAAATTGCTAAGCATTGTAAATCTAATCATCCAGGATGAAAAATCAGCCTGTAATGAAGGCTCCCTTCTAGGGACGTGGATTGGTGAGGATGCTATTCCCTGCACACCTGGAGTAGTAAAAGTGCGAGCTAGGACAAAGTTGTGTTGTACAAGGTAAGTCAGAGTTTTGCCTTGCCCATTGTAGCTGAGTTTTCCTGTAAAAAGGGTATGCGGTGTTTCAGTATGCATAGTGAGCCATGTAACTGTATGTTAGCATACAGAAAGATTTTAACTTTGCAGTTGCTATCTTGTTAATTGGGTGATTATCACTGGGAATTATCTAAAGGACTGCATGCATTGAGAGCAGCAGGATTCAGTCATACTTTCAGTAGCTGTTAAACTAGAGAATAAACAGCATATAGGGTAGCTTAGATGAACTTGGCAAAACTTTCTCAATAGGTCTGATTCTCTTTTCTATTTTATTTTATTTTATTTTTGTTTTTTATTAATCTAGAGATCTTAAAATAAAAAGTCCTGAAGAGGAGCTCATGAAGTTGGCCAAGGAATTTGATAAAAATCTGGTAGAGCTAGATGCTGTTCATGAACAAGAGAAGCTTAGTCATGGCTTTATCCAGACCACCTCCGAGTCTTTAAATAATTACAAAGATGAATTAAAAATCAAGAACCTGAAATCACTCCTTGATGAAGTTTCTGCAACAGGTACTGCTCTGTCTCTGAAACCAGTTGGAGAAAGCACTGGCGTCCCCACAATAGAGCCTTGTCAGTCTAGCAGTCAAAAGTCTATAGACCTTGAGGCTGAAATAGCCCTTCATGCGCTTTTTGATTGTTCTACCCAGAAGTGTAGTGGACAGTTAAGCCAAGGGCTGTCAGGTATTTCTCTAAATAACAGTTTCTGTGAAAATAAAAGTATCTTGGAGATTGACCACCTTCCTGAGCAAATTAAATACGTGCAAAATGGCAGATCAAGTGCGTGTCGAAAAGATACCCTATGTGCACTAGGAAGTGTGAAACAGACTTCTCAAAAAACTGATACTCACACACTGACAAAAAAAAATTATTCTTTGAAGACAGAATTGGTGGTCTCCAGTAAGCCTGCTGGAGTAGTTAATGATGATTTTGATGACTGGGATACAGATTTTTTGGCAGATGACTCTTTTGTGATGCAAATAACCCAAAATCCCGAGTTGATAAACACTGAAGAAGCTCCACCAATTCCTATAAATCCATCTGTGCAGGGTTTCAGTGATGCCAGCAGAACAAAGGAAAGTAGTAATTCTACTTCAGTAATTTGTTTGGAGAGCGTACACAAATCTAACAGTTTCCAGTTTTCACCTTTGAAGCATCCTAGTAAAAATGCACAAAATGTTGCAAAATCTCTTTCTTTACAAAAGCCTTATAATAAGATGGAAAACTCAAAGATGGCAAGCGTGGATTCTGCTTGGAGGAGTGCCCCCAACAACGATTTTAACTGTATTCCTGTTTCAGTGCAATCTCAAGCGAAGAATGGAAATGGAACTGTTGACCCTAAAAGCAACCTTGTTCCTCTTTGTCCTTCAAGATCTAATTCTCGTAGACCTCAGACTGAAAAACCTGGAAATAACACACACGTAGTTTTCTGTGAATCAACCAGTGTTTCTACCAATACGAAACCTAATGTCAATACAGGTCACTTAAATCCAGCTGAAATACCAAAGAAATGTCCTCTGTCATTTGATGACTGGAATGAACCAAAATTCTCTGATGAGGTTTTAGACATGTTTTGTGAATCTGATAGTCTTTGGGATGTAAACTGTGAGGACGATGAATTATTGTATCAGGTATGTGATGATGTAGAAAAGCAGACTCAGAACCAGGATGTTAAACAAGGAAGCGAAAGAACTAAAATGATACAAGGAGCCAGTATTCAATCCAGATCAAATGCTGATAGTGGCTTTGCAGCATCTAAACAAGGACTATCTGATCACCCCTTGGCACAACAAAGAAATGCACAGCAGGATGGTCATTCACTAGACAACTCCTCTAGGAACTTCTCAAGGGTTACACATGGGCTGACTGCAACAGGGCATGTAGCAAACTGTAAAAATGTACTGAGTCCTCTAACAACGACCTCTGGTACTTCAGTGAAGAGTAAATACACACTGTCAAAAAACTATCATCAAGCTGCTTCCGAAGATACTAGAAAGAATGCTTCAGGAAAATGGCACAGGTCAAATTCTGTGCCAGCAAAAGAAACTGGTTCTGAAGCAAGCCCAGCTAATGCAATAAACATTTTTTGTAGCAAATCGTTAGAGAGCCAACATCTTTTGTATAACACAGGAAAGATGCCAAATAACAGTTCCAGTAACAGCATGTCACTTCTGCCTTCAAAGTTTAAGTTTCGAAAGACTGACAGTTCTCAGAGTGCTCTTCATGTAGGGCCTGAAAATCCAGGGAGTCATTCTGGCATTGGAATTGCTCTTCAGGGTTTGGAAGGAAGTAAGAATCAGGTGAATGTGACTTTGCACAGCAAGCCTGAAAATACAAAACCACCTTTCAAGAGGCACTTTTCAGAGTCTTTTGCATTGCCTACATCAGGTGCGTGTCTTAGATACTGAATCACTGCTGAACTGCTTTTTTGTTGTTATTTTTTCCCTCACTGTGCACAGAAAGTTACAGGATAAGTTTATACCATGTTTCAACTTAAAATAGATTTCAGTATTCATCCATTCAGTTTAGGCATTAGTAAATGTACTAATGAGAATTTGGAAGTTGTTGTCTCCAAACATAAAACTGTCTTGACACATTTCTTGAATTCCTGTAGTTAAGGACTTCTGTCTCCTATTTTTGTTCCGCTTCTCAGAATACTTCATGCTCCATAGATTCTCAGAACCACGAGAATCAGGTATACTCTGATGGCAGCACTCCGCATACTGTACTCTGAGTTACTTCAAACCATTTTGGTACGCAGCAAGTGCTGTAGTGCAAGTCAGTGCTTGAATTAGCAGTACGTTTTGAAAAAAAAAAAAAAACATTAAAAATTATTTATCTCAGCCATGATTTTAAAACCCCAGTTTATGATGGGGCAGGGAAAAGGCAGCAAATGATACAGAATGCCAATTTCTTTTTATTGTATGCCTGGAAATTGGAACCTCGAATCATTCTGAAACCTAGGCATGTATTGTTATTTGCTCTGTGACCAGAATTGCCAGTGAAATATTCCTTGTGTAATCAGCCCGAACACTAACACTTCCTTTTATTTACCGTCCCAGACGGTCACTAGACCAGTCCATTTTGAAGTGGTCTGCAATATTCTAAGCACTGTTATTCGCTAGAGAAATGTAGAACCAGCCAAGTTTCAGTCAGTCCTCATTTTCACTTGACCTAATTGCTTGGTAGAGTATTTATTAGTACTAATTTTGATAAAATGGGCCTTTTGAAGTGTACTATATCAACCTCAATTGCTAGGAAGTGCTGTTATAAAAACAAAAAGTAATTCCTGGAAACCATCAGCCAGCATTATGTAAAGAATCGCTATTTTATCTTTTCTGTACCCAGCAAAGAAGTAGAAAAATGGAAATAAACCATTTTGGAGGGGAGGGGGGGAAGAGTTAAATAGTCATTCTGCAGAATGCTTTAGAGAATGTATTTATGAAATAGAAAGTGCCCTCTTAGCTTAGATTTTATTTCCAGAGAAACAACAGAACTTTCCTCTATCTTAAGCTGTTTGTGAAAAGACCTTGCTGCAATGGAAGGCTGGGTATTAAGCAGTCTTTGCAAAAACTAACGTGTAATGGACATCTGTAAATCATCTTTTTTTTAAGAATCAAATAGCCTTTGTTTTGTTTATCCAGTCTGGAAAACTACTTATTAAAAATACATTAATTGAAAATGGGTGCATAAAAATGGTAAAATTCTTGACCTGAAGAATGATGGGAGCCTTCCTGTTGGTTCCAATGAGGTCAGGATTTTATTGTACAGGAATTTATAGTTCTGTAACACAACATATAAAATATTACGTTTAGCTATCATGTTCTTGTCTCCTTTGCCAATTTTTATTGCTCCTTTTGACCTTTTTTCAACCTTTCTGGTTTTATTTGTGTGACACCTGTACTATATCTGACCCCTGTGTCTATACCATCTTGATGCCCATCTCTCTAACTCACTAAATTGTAGAGCCCTTTTCATTCCGATAGCCTTAATTTTCTTAACCCACTGCTGTCTTCTGTGTTGACTCCTCGTGTCACAAGGTTCACTTGAAGGGCAGCCAACTAAAATTTCCTTGAAGCAAATGTCTGCACCACCCCCTATACCTTCATTGTGAGGTAGCAATCAGCAGCACTGCAAAGGTCATGCATCTTATCCCCTTTCTGCCCTGGGGACAGGATAGATGGGCTTGGGTGCCTGGTATGTCACAATAGTGTGCTCTTGCCATGTATCTTCACACGCTAAAAACAGATGAGTTAAAATACATATTGGAAAAAATAAAACAAACAAACAAAAAAAAACTTGTATGGTCCTAATGCATGTTTTTTATTTACAGTGTCTATGGTGGAACAGAAACACAGAAAATGTTCTCAAGAGGAAATTGAAAGAAAAAAACAAGAAGCTCTTGCACGAAGGAAATCCAGAATGCAGGCATTCTTAAAAGATGCTTCAGTTTGACTGGAGTTTCTGAGATCTTGGGAGGGCAATGTTGTAACGATGGAAGACATTTTAAGCTGCGCTCACAGTTGCTGACAGCAAGCTTTTCTTATTTCTTGATTTAAAAAAAGATCCTGATCCTGAACCGTAACTAATATTCTGGTGGTATTTAGTCTTAACTAAAACATACCTGTGGGAAACGAGTAGTCCCAAACTGTCCTCGACACAATGAATTTCAAGGCTTTTCAAGTTCCCGTTCTGTTATGCATTGAAGTTACATGCTCTAAAAATCATGACCAGATGAAAAAAATTGTGTATGCTAATAAGTAAGAGGCTTCAAAAATGGACTGTATGTATTTTGGCTGTATTTCTTTTATTGGAATATTTTAAACTAAAGGATGACATTCAAGCACACACAGACAAAACAATACTTGTGTTTGCTCTCAAGGGAAATTTCTAAAGTTTGAGTTAAAATAAGTGCAAACTAGAAAACATCCACTAATGGGAAAAGTAATAGAAATGAATAGGTGAAGCCTTGATCAGTTTGTCTGTTACCTTTAGGCAAAAATTGTGCATGGTGAAGAAAGGGTTTAGTGTACGAATTTCATGAGGTGAAATAACAGCATGGGAAGAACACTTTTGTTTTTAATTTCCTCTATGAAGAGATGGAATTATCCTACCTAATAAAATTAGTCCATTTTTTTTTCTTAACATGTATTACAAGCTAATTAGAAAAGGAAGCCTATGTCATTGTACCAAACCATAAGCAATACAAAATGCACCAGGTGAAACGTCACCAACTGTGAATCAGTTTAGCATGATGGTTACACATATTCTTTAAACTAAAGTCTGTTAAAACATAATAATGCGATGTCATGTCAGCTTAACGGGGGCTGATAGAATTCTCAGTGTGATAGATGGGTGCAGAGCTCAAACTGCAAAAAGTGCCTGTGGGTAAGCTGTGAGATGTTTTTTAACTGAGGGATGCTTACATGTGAACATGTGACACTGTGAAAAGTGACTGTGATTTTTCTTTGTAAATAACTAACTTTGAAATGTACCAAAGGTCAGATGAAGCTTTTGGTTTCTGTTAAATGTACCATTTTTGTAACTTTTGAAAATGTAAGTATTGTATATTTGTAAATTGTCATTAAACTTTTTTTTTTTTTTTAATATTTCTCTAGTCTGTTCTGGAAAATACTGGAGAAATTGATAAAAGGAAGCGCAATGGGAATTCTCCATTGACTTTACCTTACAGTTTTATTTTGTGTTTTATTCAGTTATTCTATGCCTCACTTTTCTACCTATAGTGGTGGCAAACCACTTCCCTTGGTCAGTTTAAACTAAAAATCCTTTCCATAGGAACTGGTTCTAAGGATGACCATCTGCAGCTGGGTCCTGGAATACTATGCTATGTTGTTTTAAAAACTACTGAAGGTGCTTTCGTATGAACCACCGTCCTTGGTGCTAATTAGTGCATTATAAAATCAAATCCTGAAGTCCACCAAAGACCATATTGGTGCCAAATGAGCATTACTTGCGGTTTCTGGCTGCAGTTTCCTGTCCGGCCAGCTCCAGCCGTTGTGCAACAAATGATGAGTTGGATCAGCTTCCTGATCTGACAAAATTAACCCAGAAAAAAATGGTTTCAGCTTTTCAGAAAACTTCACCACAATGACACACTTAACAGATCATATAACATAAAATAGCGTGCTGTCGAACCTCTGCTGGCAGTGTTCTAACAGTTTAGATTTGCAGGTCTATATGACAGACACATGAAACCCAACTAAGTGGTGGTTGCAAACATTGTATTTATCCCAATAAGAATTTGATGATGAAGGGATCTCAGGCACAGGCAGTAGTAAGGCACTGGGGCTGTCCTCCTGAAATGATGCTGGTCTGACCCAGCACTTGCTCATCCTGTTACAGATCTGACCATCCCACTTGTCCTTGGAGATGCAGAAAAGAGCTTAGTGCACAACAAGGGGAATTCTGTTCTTAGAAGAGGTATACAAAGAGCCTTTTGCAATTGGAGGAAGATGCTATTAACTTTTTGATGAATTACTGTCACTTGCTTACCTGGTTACTTCCTATGTGCTGCATAACCATGATTGAAGAGTCTATTTGCTAGAAAGCGTGAAACATCGACAGTTTACAGCTAATGCATCTACTGCTCTCCCCCATAAACCTAATTATTACAGAAGGGCTTTGACTTCTGCTTTTCATAAATACCTGGTTTTTAGCATAGATGCTCCAATTCAAGGCCTTTAATTTGGCCTTTCTTAAACGCTGTTTTACAAATAGAAATCACAAGTTTTTTGGGATCATGGTTTCTTAACTGATGTCAAGACTAAATAAGATTGTTTTGGTCACACCCTTACTGACTATCCCCAAATGCCCTACTATATCATCTTCCAATTAACAAACTGAAGAGTCTCTTTGTGACTTCGTGCTATTAGAAACAGAGAAATTGTTTCTTGGTTTAAAATTAAAACGCTTCTATACCACTTTTATTAAAATCTCTGGTCAAAGTGAAAAGCTATGCAGTTTCATTGGTGGAGTCAGTGAAGGCAGAAGCAAGACTCATTGTGGCTTAGGAATAACTACAAAGATAGCAACATCTACAATATCAACAGCAAAATTCCACATGCTAGGTATTTTTATCTCAAAAATCCTTCCCAGGATACTGAACACAGAGCAGCCCAGCAGGCAGAGCAGTAAGGGCCCTGGGTTTGCTCAGCGCAGAGCAGAGGAGCTGAGGGCAGGCATCATGGCGGCTGCAGCTCCTCACAGGGAGCGGAGGGCAGCAACATTGGGTTTGGGAGGTGCTGTATGGAGCCAGGGGTTGGACTCAGTGATCCTTCCAACTTGGGATATTCCATGATTCTATGATCCTAAGGCATGGCAGTGGGCAGGCAGTTTAACCTAGCCTAATCCCACATTAAACAAGCAGCACCGTAGGGGTGCAGCTACTCCAATGGGCACAGGCCAGGCATGTGGCCTTGCAGCCACTGACACAGAGAGGGCAGCTCAGACTTCAGGTGCCCGAAGTGCCTTTCAGTTCTGCGCTGACAAAACCAGCCATCAGCTGAGCAGATACTGCAGGGTTGTGGTGCTGGGCCCAGACAGCTGCTGAGATGTACACGGGCAGCTGGAAACTATGTGGAGCAGATGAGAAGCACAAAACCTGCATCCTTACTGCTTGTCGCCCTGGTCCATCCCCTCTGCTCACCCTAAGGAAGGAAGGGGAGAAGCAACCCCAAAACCCAACAGATTCCCCAACATTTTGCTCAGCACCCTTCTTGGCAACCCACCAATACTGCATGTGCCAGCCTCAGTCATGCAAGCTTTTGTCTCACTGCTTGCAGGAGACAACAGTTCTTCATTAGGAAAGTATCTACATGATTTAAATTAATTAATACACGTGTCCGTGTAAAAAGTTTGGTATTTCAATAGTGGCATTTTGCTATGAAACCACATCTTCCTTCAGGCAAAAAGGACCTATACGAATAGTAACAACAATCTTAAATACAACCCAAATTAAATTATGACTGTCATGTTTCATTATAAATTAATTTATGGCTGTTTGCTTAAGGACTCATCTTCATTTCATTCAGAGCATAGTAATTTTTACATGAGCAATCAGTAGGCTTCAGTTTAAATGGAAATGGAAATCCTGTATGTCCCCATACCTGAGTATAATTTTTATTTCATGGGCTTTGAAATAATCTTGCTGTGAGTGATGTTTCTCAGTAAAATCCAAGGATTATCTTTTTCAGCTAAAACCTGTGCTGATTTTTCATTTTACATAGACAGGTATAGTCAAGTAAAGGAACTATTCATCATTATTCTTACCTATATCTAAAATTATATATTTTAGAAAATACATCTATTCATACACAACCTTTCAGTTCATGCTGGTGAATGGACCCTGTTTCAAGCATTTGAGAAATCTGGTGACTTTTTTAATTGTGTTATTTATGTCAGATTTTCAAAGTATCCAGCAGCTCTCAAAGTTTTAGTCTACAAAGCACAATTAATCTTGGAGCTGCACTTCAAGAATGGCAATGTAATCTTATACTATGTGTACCACTTATTTCATCTAGACCTTTATACCCAGAGGAATAACATAGATGAATTCATTGATTATATCTTTTTTAAGCCTAAAAAGAGCTACAATTTGTCAGGAAAGAATAGCTGGAAGCAACAGATAGTGACCTAAATAGTAGAATTCCAAAGATAAAATAGAAGTAAATGAACACAAATGCTTCATTGTTTGAGAGCTGCATTGTTTGTACCACACTCCAGTGAATCCAGTGTTTGTAGAAGAGGCCAAGGCAGATAGAATCTGTGGAGCTAAAAATGACAGCCTGAGTAAGTAGCCATCAAGGATGAAGCCAGGAGGACTCTGGCGATTGTGCTGTAAATCATAACTGCAATATCTGCTCAAAGCTCCAGTTCCTACTCATGCTTGTTTTGGTCAGAATAGTCAGAAAAGTCCTGCCTCATAAAACACTTAGGAATACCTAATGTACTGTTCTTGTGGAACTAAATATAAATTTCTTTGACTATTGTCTGCATGTAACGGCAGCATGGCAGCCTGCAGACCATTAAGGGCCTGATTCTCCTGCTGCTGCAATTTCCTTCCAGCTCTGGAGGTAATGGAGTGACTCGGGCAAGCAGAGAATTGAGCCCATTGCATTTCATTATTGTAAGTAGTTCTTGTCTTTAGCACATAAATCTACTAAAACATCACTGCATTTATCAGAAATTGTTATTGTTTACTCACATTTTTTTGAAGTTTCTGATGGAAAACGGTTGCATATATAATACAATTGCTAGGAATCTTGTCCTGTTAAGGCTTCCACAACATCAGACTTCTTGCCTCTATACAGGAGATTGGAGCTATCTCCTAGGTTTCAAATTTACATTCATTTCTGGTTTAGTTTAACTCTTAAACTCAGATATTTTCTATGGCATAAGTCATCCATTTCTGACATTTAAGGATATGGCATTTGATGTGGTAAGGCCGTGCAATCTGTAATCTGTAGATGTTGAGGGGGATATCTGGCCTGCTTTTGAAGGAGGTGTGCAGGGTGAATGAGGACAGCAAGATCATATATACTGTACAGCAATCTATGCATGGGAAATTTATGAAAGGCTCCACATCACTGACAAAAAATTTATAGAGATCAAGAATGTTTGAATAAACTGCATTAGAGTGTCAAATCCTGATAATATAACTCATTAAAAAGTCTATCTAAGTAACAGTTTTCTAACAGATAACCACACAGATACGAAGAAAAGTTGGAGGACAGCCTGCAGAAAGAGTTATGGAGGTGAGTGGAAAGAAATTTGGAGATGGTTTAAGATAATGTCAATCAGAGCAGACCAGGTAATGACAAACCTTTTTTTCACTTTCTTAAGAAAGTCTGAGGCTCTAACAAAGCTACATAAAACACCTGTTAGTTATAAAAATGTCAAACAAGCATACATTTGGGAGATGGAGAGACTCAAACAGTCATGCGGGGAGAGAGAGATTCTTGGAAGACGCATCGGATATATATGTCATCACAGCAATTTGCCTGTCCACGTTCCAGAAAAATCACAATTGCTTTTGTGAGCACTGAAAGTAATCAAGCCTGATTTCCTACAAACTAATTAAGATTCTACAAGATGAATGTTGCAACTGAAGATTCTTCAGCTGAGTCATTTATAGCATGAGAATGCAGCATGGATACCCAAGTGACTGGTAAGAAGGAATGCGCACCTGAGCTTTCCTGGAGATATAGGGATTTTTTGAGACTTCCTTTTCCATCAACCCTCTCTGTTCCATCAACGTTCTGAAAACCACCATTGTTTTTTATATTCTCTAAAGGACTTCTATCTCCTAGTCTACTAATGAAATTTCCCTATTCCTTTCATTTAATGGTAGCATTGTACTCATGATGGCTTCAGCACATAGAAATAAAGTTTACTGCCAGCATCCAAGCTTGCCCAATTTTCTTTATTCATAGGAAGTCTAGGGGTTCACTAATTAGTAAAGAAATCTGATATTATCTTTGACCTAGGAACAGGAGAAGGTGGGAGAGGACCTGAGGTTTCCATCCCCCAACAAGCCTTGTGCAGTACCTTGTGCCTTTCTCTGCACTTCCCCCAGCTATCTCCAGGCTGGCAGAGGCTGTTGTCAGTCTGGCTCCTCCATCAGCTGAAACCACCAGCCCAGCCCTCTTATATGTATGCATGCACATTTTAATTAATTTTCCATAGCTGAATATTTATCAGATAAAATGAAGAAGTAAATCTAATTCTAAAATGATGGTGGCTTCGATATTTACTGCAACTTAATGACAACTTTAGACAAGAATTTAATTACAGAGCCAACAAGCAATCCACATTGCATGAATGTACCAGGTGACTTATTTTAAGGAGTAATTCAGAGTGTAACTTTTAGACTGCTCCTCAATATGCACTTAAATCAAAACATTTCCGATGACGGAGCACATTCTTCAAAACTGATTACAAAAATAGCCACCTCACTAATGGAATGATTTTATGTGTTACAGTATAAATAACCTGTGAGGACACTCTTGGGAAGTTACGCTGTAATTTAGCACCGTTACAACCAGAAACTGCTAAGGAAATATTTTTTTCTTTGACTTGGACCTACTTTTTCCCCTTTATGTTACTTAGAAACATCTTTCTAAAGGACAGTTTCCATACCAAGCCCAGAAACTGCATTGAAATCTCATGCTTTGTGACAGGACTTCAGGTGTTGTCTACATGCAGCTGCTGTTCAACTGTAACAAACTTATTTCAATTAAAAAAGTGGCTGACACTATGCCCTGACTAAGCAACTTCTAGAATTATAAACAAATAAGCTGGTACAACACTCTTGGGTGGATGAGGAACTAGCTTTGTTCTGGGACCTAAGTGCTTAAAGGGACAGACATGAAAACACAGTGATCTTTCTATGATTGGGCAATTCACTGTGCAACTATCCTGTGTGGTATCTTTTTAGTGGGCATAATTTGCATTTGCAAATCTACATGTAGGTAAAAGTAGCTGTATTACAGATTATTGCAACACCATTCTATTGTGAGGTTATGCCGGGCGTATGCTTAAGGATACCTCCACTTTATAGATAGGCATGCCATCTTCTAAGAGCTCCAAAGGCATCTAAAGAAAGATTTACACCCACCCTGTGTTGCAACAGCTCCAAAGGAACTCTAACTAGCCAGGAGTAAATAATGCCCATAACTGAAAACGCTGAGCAGCACCTCAGCTGGTGTAAATTGTCATAGCTGCTCTGTGGAGCTGGGGACACTTTACACGACCAGAGGATTTGTTCCTCTGAATGCACAGGACATCAGCCTCCAATACATGAAATGACCTTGCGCAGCAGGAATGCACAAACTTTCTTTCGATCTCAGTGGGAAACATGATTTCTAACTCCAGCCCCACAGGTGTGCTTCACCTTTTATTGCTCAAGATGGGTATTTGCAATGGCCCATTGGGTAACAGAGAGATGTCTTTTTAAGGTCCTTTCTAAGGCACATTCTAAATGTGGCTGGATATATTTACTTGCTGCTGAAATTGCACAGGGTAAGCCACACATATTTTCAGAGCTCATAGATAAATACAGCACTGCATGGTCATCCACTGCTGCACTGAAGGGGTCATGAGCCTTTGATTAGGCCTGTGTTGACTTAAAGGCCCTTCACTCTTAAACAGAATCATTTCATCTGGATTCCTGTAGAGGGAAAGCTTTAGTCACCTTCAACATTTTGGCACGTTGTACTTGAAAGCAGGCTGGGATCCTGGATCAGACCCCTCCAGTCATGTTTCTGTTGCTCTCGCCACTTCAATCCTTCAGCTCTTGACCTTATCCAAACTATATCACAACCTTGATGCAACAAAGTCCTTTGCAGAAGATAGGATATATCCATCTGACCTGAAGTTCCAAAGCCAAGGGCAGCCCTGAAGGAACTGGAAGGTGACTCACTTACCTGCAGCACATCCACACTCTTGGCTCACAACTTAGACAGCCTCTAGATCATGATACTAAAGTGTGCCACATGTTGAAGCAAGAGCTCTCTGTGGCATTATATACATTGCCTGTACCAGAGGGATTATTTCTAATAATCTCACTTAACAGCCCACACATCATTATGTCAGTCCTAAGGAGCTTAGCTGTTATCCCCACTCCTTTAAGTTCAGCTGGGTGAAATTGGTAGAATACAACAAAACCCAATGCAAAAAAATCATCCTGCTCTATAAAACTCCCTGAGACAATCTTTTTCTAACTCCAATATAGTCTTAGCCATAAAATCTCACCCAGTAAAACCCCAAGTTCTGTATAATAACTTCTTTCCTCATCACAACAAGCAACTGTGAGTGCCAAGAGCTCCATTCCTAGCTTTTAACAAAATTCTTTCTAAACAGTATAAAGATAACAGATTAGTAGTATAGCTGGCAAGTCCCGCTTTCAACTTTTCTTCAGGCTTCACTGCATGAACTTGTTCTTTCCTTTTTTTCCTTCCCCTAACTTGATGATTTTACATCCATACACCCAATGTACCACTCTGAGTACCTCCCACACACTACAAATGCAAGGCCCAGCGCTGCTCTCTCATCTCCACCGGTTCCAGTTTGCAGGGTACACGCATCTGACTCCACCAGAGCTGCTCCTGGCACAAGAGAAGAGATTGCACTGAGTGCCCCTGGCCATGTCACCTTTCTGGCCTGCTGGTGCGTTAAGGCCTCTGCCTGACTGAGAAAAAGGGACACTCAGAAGTTTAGAGGCAAGTTTTAATGAAAGATTTCAGGAGCAAAAGAAAAAATTACTCTTGGGTGACATCAAAAAATGCCTCCTTGTCTATGGAATGGCACCAGCAGAAGGTGCGAAGAGAGGAGAAAGGGAACAGAGGAAACCTGTAAAAGAGAAGAATGGGAGAAGCAGTTGGCTAAATGGGGTAAAAATAAATAACAACAGAACTTCAAGCAATACATTTCCAAGGGTTTTTTAATAGCTTGAATTTGTTATAGCAGGCAGTGGAGAATCTAGGAAGCTGCTGGCTGCCGAGTCAAGGTGGCATTGTCAAGCAGCAGTGCAGGTGGGAGGGAGGAAGTGAGGAGAACCTGCAGACATCGTCCATTAAGAATGGGAGTGGCCACAACATTTTTAGCTTGGTAGTGATGAAAAAATCATGATGGGAAATAGAAGTAATGGCAGAAGGGGCAGCAAGGTGTGAGAAATGAGCATCCCAGAGACAGCTTAGGAGGTGGTAAGTGTCACAGAACTGATAAAGGAGATGGGACCTGAAAATCAAGAAGAAATGCTAAATAAGTGACCTTAAGAATTCAAATCATTACTGAAGTGGCAGTGGGATGTGTGGCAGCAGATGGTTATGAAAGCCTGGATAAGAGCATTACTGGCAGACACAGAGAGAGACAGAAGGCCACATGCACTGGGGACTCTCACACAGGTACCTCTGCTTGGGCAAAGAGGTGAGCAAGTGGCAAAGGGAGCACAAAAAATCAAGGAGCCATCAGTAAGGATGAGTCTTCAAAGCAAAATCAGAAATGAAAGAAGAGAATTACAGAAGTCAAATGTTGGGAGGGAGAGAACAAGATAAAGAAGGGCAAAGATTGACCTTGGATGGCACAGGAACTTGAAAAGCTTATTTATTATAAATGAGAGGCAGCTAAGAAAAGAGAAGGTATTTAAGATAATGGGAACAAACAAAACCTCTGTGAATATGAAGATGAATGGCATGAGGAGATCAGTGGGTTGTTACAAAAGCAGACCGCATTAAAGGAATCTTTCAATATTTTTCAATATTTGAATGTTTCGATGTTTGAAAATAGTGAAATATTTTTTCAAGACAAAGGAGCAAGAGCATACTTGAAGGCAGAGAGTCTAGAAAACAGAATGGATAAAAGTAGAAGACAATAAAAGAAGAACTGACAGATTACGGAAGACCTTTGCACTGGGTCTGGAAAATCATTGTGAAGAAGTAGAAAGAGAAAGAAGAGAGAAGGGGAGGACAGAGCAAGAGGAAGTGAAGGTCTTCTCTGGGCTTATTTACTCTGTCCTTATAAAAGAGGACTTGATCCTGGCATGGGAAGAACAGAAGTTAGCAGCAAAACATTTCATTAGTCATGAGCAAACACAGAGGGTTTGAAGCTCCCAGCCCAGTATGAACATCTGCATGAGGGGCGGTTCAGTCTCTGGAAGAAGCCCTGACCCTATTAAAGTCAATGACAAAACTCCTGTTGCCTTCAACAGAGCCAAAATTTCACCTTGTGTCTCTGGCCATTCCACTGAGACTTCCAACATGAATGCCAATTAGTGCCAGTTTCAAAGGTGACATTCGTGACACGGATACTCACTCCGCTGGGAGATGAGCTAAGATTATCACACTGAGTTTGCATAGACCAGAAAAGGTAAGTGTGACATTCCCTGTCCTAACAATCAGCCGAGGCAAACAGATACATGCACACAGAAATAGCTCAGATTTTTAGTATTTCCAAAGCATTCTAAAAATCGCATCATTATTGATTTCAAGAAAAATAAATAAATATGTATGAATTAGCAGCTCAGCCTCTGTGTGGCAGGTCTAAATGAATCCATCAGTATGTTAAAAGCCACACATTAAAAAAATGTTTAATTTATTTAAAAAGAGGGGGGTGAGCAAAAATCTCTAAAGGGTAAATTATCTCATTCTTTAAACTGAATAAGCATATAAAAATGAGGATAGTGCATTACTGCTTAGAAGCTTTCAGATGTTAGACCTATACAACAGCCACTGTTAGCACCTTCAGACTAACAGTTCAACAATCATTGGAATATTAAACTGAATGTGTCATTGTGATCTTGTGAAATAGACGTGTGAGCATTTTCTCTAATATCTGGATTGGTCAGAGATGCAAGCAGACAGCGTAAGGCAGTACTCAGAATAGTTACTTTCACATGTCTAGATCAAAGCCCGTGCAGCCACCCTTATGATTCAACACACAGTATTAATTCAACCTCCCGATAACAGCAAACTCCTCCCATTTTACTGACCTACACCAGTTCTGCCAGTGACTCTGCACTGAGCCAGACCCGCAATTTCCAGTTCAACTGCCCCACTTATGAGAGTAAACCTGGACTAACTAGAGGAGAGAGCCTCACTTCTGTATTTCACCCCAGTGCTACGTATATCAGAATGTTTCCTACTGGGACTATTCTTGATCTCCCACTCTGCACCATCATTTTCATCTAAATATGTCACCTGCACCATTTGGGCTTAAAGGAGTAAAGGAAAACCACACCAGTATATCAACAGCAGTAATATATGATGAGGAGCAGATAAGCCACATTTCAGACCCCAGGAGACTGCTGTTTCAAGGCAAATCTGTATCTCATTCTAAGCCAGCTTCTGAATAAATATATGATCGCATCAGGAAGTCACCATACTGCTCCTCCTGTGCACATGTTTGCATGCAGGCATGGCCTGTGAGCAGCTGACAGAATGCCTGGAGGAGCCCGAGCCTGGCAGAGCTCAGGGGCTGCAAATCCAGCCTGAGAGTGCGCTGGCAGCTCTGCGTGTGGGAGCTTGCACATCACCTGCTTGCACTGTTCCTAGCCCTAGGAAATGCACTAAATCTTTCAGACTATCCATGCCAAATTCATCAGCAGCTTTAAAACGGAGAAAGAAAAGCACAGAGCATATATTTACTGTTCCCATTATGTAAAATAAAAGAAAAATGAGAATGCATAACAAGGCATCAACTCACTGCTCTTCTGCCACAGTGTGGAGTAAGGCTTGCTCAACACCTCAGTACCATTCGTGTGTGAGCCTGTTGCATGAGCAATCACGACTAACATGAGATGAGCCATCAGGCTTCCTCAGCCTGCCTCACACTGCACCCACGTTGCTCTACCTCTGCTCAGCACACAGCTCTTCCCCATCTCAACTGCAATCTTCTGCAGAAAAGCAGTGGTAGAGTAGAATTGATTGGTTTGGTGTTGTATCAGTGTCAACACCAAACCAAGAGATGCCAAGAGCTGAACACGAGCCACCCCAGTGCTTGAAGACAGGCTCAGAAGGATGAGGCCAGTAGAGGAGGGAGAAGGTTAAGAAGCTCAAGAGCTTTTCCCCACAAAGCCATGGGTTAGGCGGGATTCTCTTATCGAGACATGGAGTCTTCCATTCCAGAAGAGGGGTGAAGGGGGGCTGCCATGTTTGTGTGTTGAGTAAGGGGGAGATAGGTTTCATTAATCTTAAATGCCTTTGCAATTCAAGAATTGTGGCTCTGGATCAGTTCCTGTACTAACATGATTAGCAAATATTGACTTTTGAGTACAATAATAATGTGTCATCTGAAACCCTTGATAAGTAACTTAAGTACTTCCTTAGCTTGCATCTTATTAAATTAGATGAGGTACAGTTGAGACACATTACACAAAGCCATTGAAATGAGAAATCAGACCTAAAGATTTTAGCAATGATTGATTAAGAAAAGTCCAAAGTTACAATACAGGTGAAACGCTGCGGCCCATATTCTGATCTCCCATCCACCACTACAAATACAGATTGCCTTGCTCTAGTATCTATACTAATGCTAGTGAGCTAATCGGCATCAGGCAATTTGTTTCAGTATTTGCTAACATGGATATGTTTTCTTTGGAGATCTCTGGCTTGAGGTGAAGTCACTTTTTTCCATTTTTGCAATACCGTAATTCTCATCACTGTAACAGAGGTAAACATTCCCTGTTTGTGACTTTTTGACATGCAATCCATCATCTGATTATATATACAAAGGCCATAGAACATCAGTTTTATGGAAGGTTAACTGACATAGGTTTTGAGCTTTTGAAGTTAATATAAGGAAGAAAAAGAAGCGCGTCACACTTGCGTGCCTGTGAATATGGTAAGTATGACATACTCAAATCTGTTCACAAGGTTTAGTTTAAAAATGTGTGCAGCAACTCAACCAAGAAAGGAGTTAAAAGATGTGATACTCCTCAGATGCAACCTGACAAATCTTACTTTATTGATTAGTTTTCAAAGGCAGTGAGAGCACTATAGTGAGAGCACTATACTTACAATAGACTTTGGAATGAGGAGGGGGGGAGAAGAAAGCTCCAAATGTCATCAAAGCAAATGGTCTGTGAATGTTGCTTCAAAGCTAGTCATTAGTTGCCAGGGTATTTTGCCACAAAGCTTGTAAAGAGGTTTTCCTGGAGGGGAAGGTATGACAAAATGCACTTCTTGGCAAGATGACTTCTGCTTAAATAGCAGGACACATTAATTCTTGCTTGATACATAAAATTAATTAGAGGATTAACATCCTTTATGAAATTTTGCCAGAGATTTTTTCCTTTTTACCAGGAATAGACCCCAGGCCTTTTCTGTACTCTAATGAAATTGCAAATTGACTTGTGTTCAAATGATGCTTGACTAAAATGAATAATTAAAAATGTATTGCTAACAATGAGATGGGTCAGCTGATCTTTTCAAGGATTAATTAGTTTCAAGAACCATCTTTCTCATGTAACATAGCAAAGGCCACTGCCAGAACACCTTTTTTTTTTCATACAGTAGTTTCCCTCAAAGTCAATGGAGACCCCTTCTATTCCCAGGTACCCACGGTTTTACTCCAGGTTCAGTCTGCCGAGAGTGGGCTTTTCTTTATGGCAAAGCAGAGAGGGGCTACGCCTGAAGGAGTTGATCTGTTATTCTATCTAAAATTCAATGATCCCAATTCCTCTCTTTATTACAGCCTGAGACAAAACCAAGCTGAACTGGCAGGAGTCTCCTGGTTATCTTCATTATGTTTTGTGTCGTGGCCAGGAAAGTGTGCTACTCAAGTCCCAAATACCTCCGTGGAGATGAACAACGGTACAGATCTCTACAACTGAGAAAGGAGTAAGGATGAAATTTTCCATAGCTCAACAAATAAATGGAGGAAAACTAAGACTCAGGGGAATAAGGAAGCCTGTGATGTACGTGTGCATGGTTTTTCATAAAATATGTTGGGATTTGCTGCTCTCCAACACGAACAAGGAGGTTCAGGAGCTAGGAAAAATGACTCAACATAAATTTTTCAGAAGTAGATCAGGAATCCAATTCTCAAATTTTTCAAAAGTTTGAAGCATAATTTCCAATAATATAATTTCCAAATGCACCTATGCCGCTAATTACTTTCCATTTTCACATCTGCCATGAAAAATCCCACTGAACGCCTATCCTTTTCTCTACGTGCCTTTGAAAATTGGCTCCAGGTACCATGTGTAAGAGTGACTTGTACACTGTGGCATCTCAGCCTGGCTGAACGCCACACAAAGCAACGTTTGGAGGTTAAGAGCAAGAAGTTGGAAAAACTGCACTACTGCCGTGATTCCATCCTTTTTGGTTTTTGAGTTAGTTCATTTTGAGCTGATTTGGGTATATTTGTGCAGTGCTCCTCTTTGCTGCGTAGAAATTTTCTTGGGTTCTTTGAAAACGTAACCTTTAACTTCACATAAGGCGAGATTTACAGAGACATAAAGGTGCAAAGGGAGCGGGCGATTACAGCTGAGGAGCCAACTGGTAACTTGCTGCTGAAAATCTTTTTCAGAGATCTTTCACTTTTAAAATATGAAATGCCTGAGTAACTTCCCCAGTGTGTGCAAATAAGCATGTTTCACTTCTTAAATTCCTTAATCGTCTCCTGTGTTTGTAAAAGGTCCCTTTCTGCGATGAGAATTTTTTTTTAGAAAAGGAACCCTGACATTCAATTTCAGTGTTTTCTCAAAACACTTTCTAATTCTCAAAACGCTTATTTCTACTGTACATGTTTCTGAGTTCCTGTCTCCGATGGATTTTTCAGATGTGTTTTATGTTGTGTGATGATGTTTCTAATTTGGGTGATGAAAGGTTAAAAGATACGCCTGTATGAAATTACCCAGTGGCTCCTGTGAACTAACATCATATCTTATTGACTATGATCACTCTGTCATTTGCTTTGGCTACAGCCAAGGTTTCAGATACAGTAGGAGTACACCGGGATCCCCAGAGCCTACTGCAGAATTTGGAGGGGGGGCAAAACCACATAGTTTCCTTGCCTAAGACTCGCTAGTCATGTGTAAAGAGACGATGCTCTGGAAAATGTTGTTTTTCTTTGGCTGCCCTTTAGTCAGATCTTCTCACTGCTGGCATTGTGCAGAGTCAGCTTAAAAGGTGTATTTAGCATTGAGGGATTTGGTAAATACTGCTTTATTGTGCTTCGTACTCCCTACAGGGCATTCTGAAGAGATGAATAATAAGTGTGAACAGGAAGAGCAAGTTTCCAGTCCTGTCAAATTAATTAGACCAGTGTAGACTGAAGCGAGGCTTGCCGTTAGGTAGGTTGAAAACAGGCAAAGGGAATCACTCAGGCATATACAAAAATGTTACCCCACTTCTATCATTATTGTTTCCTTTTGAATCAGATATAAAATGTAGCTGCGTTTTGTTACCCACAACAAAACCACTCTCAAATGCTGGTCACATAAATAAAATAAGATGGATATGCAGCGCTGTGGCAAAATCCCCCTGCTGTGGCAAAGGCAAAACTTGCCAAGCAATGACGCTGCCCTTATAGCTGCTGTTTGAGAAGTGTTTCCTTAAGGTATTAAGGGAATTAGCAACACCCAGACTTAATGTCATTTAATTCTGTAAATACATTTCAGAGTTTGACTCAGCTCCCAGCTATAAAGCAGTCCCTCTGATTTGCCAACCGTGTTCTTCATAATTTTTGGAGACTTGCATTTTTCCTTACAGCAGCCCAAAAAAGCCATTCTTAGCCTCATTCCCGGGCTCCAGTTTGTGTCTTTTCCTAAGTCTTCTCAGACAGTCATCAACATAGGAGGTAAAAATGGGTCTGATCCAAATCCTGATTTAGTCAGTGGAACAGATTCCTGCTGAATGAAGTGAGTGCTGGATAAGATCAGTAGACCCTATTTTTTCATTCCCTGCCTTGACAGGAGGGATCTCTACTGTGCCCTTCTGGTATGAAATGACTCAAAGCCTGAGACTACTGCTTCTCCTGAAAAATACTCCCTAGACCAAACAGATCATCTGATAAGAAAATTATTTCCCCCTTTATCACAACCCAACCTCTTTCCCAGGTTCTCCTGGAAAGCCCTAACTTTTATTCCCCTTCAGTTGTTTGCGACAATTGTCCATCTAACACATTCCTCCCATACTTTGCATGGGTACTTGCTTAGGTGCTTCCATACATCCTTGTATCTAAGTCCTTCCAACTGTTTGAGCATTTTAGTACTCTTCAGTGACTTCAGTACATAAACACTTCTTTCACCAGCGCAGCATATCTTGCATAGAGATGTGAACTGCTTTACTCATTGTAACACAGCAGCTATCCCTAGGGACAAGAATATTTGGGTGGGATTCACTTGATCCTTGGCATTAGTCTCTCTGCACTGCTCTTCAGCAGAACAAGATGGCTTTGGGAGGCTTCTAAGGAAATCTAGAGTGACTGTGAAGGCTGCACCAAAGATACCTCTCGCTACGTGATGCGAATCAGGCCCTTGGAAATGGGCATCTGGAAATGCGGGTCTGAGTGGCTTTGAACGACGTGTCTAACAAAATTAAAATGTTCTGAACAACTTATTGTGTTAACTTCTTTTTCAGAGAGGTGAATAAAAATTAAGTGTTTTTATAACCTTGGAAGCTCCCGTTTTGAAATTTTTAGAATGGAGAACTGTGGTTGTTGCTGCTGCTGTGTTGAAAAGTGTTACAATGAAGGCGCACCAGATTTCTTAAATGAACTAACAAAAAATTCTGCTGAAACATGAATGAGATGTTTCAGTGTTTCATGCAATTCCAATTTTCAGCCTTCGGTTTCTTTTTCTAATTTTGGTTCATAGAGAACTTCAGTCTTCTCCTGCTCATCCTGCTTTAGAACAAAATCACACCTTTCATTTGGGACTTCCAACTAAATTGAGACAGTTAGCTCCTGCTGCATTCTGTCCTTCAAACACATCCTTCCTCAATCTGCATTTTTGTTTCACTCTTTATCTTTAATAGGATACACAAATATCCACTTGCAGTTTTGCTCCACTTGCACTCTGGTTATGAAGTTGCCCCTTAGGTATCACTGCCAGCCTCTGCTAAGCTCAGCTTGTTCTCCAGCTCCCCATGCACTGTGCTTGACCTCATGGGTGTGGGGACGAATATGGAAAGTCAGACTGAAAATCTCATCCTTCCGCTTTTCGGTCCAAAATTAATTTGATGTGAGCCAGTACTGCTCTGCTGACTACTGTTTTGTGCCTCTGAGCTCACATTTCACCATGTTATGTTCTGGTGCCACATAAAACCAAGGTGAAGGCGTACCGCTGAACGCACTTTCCTTATAGAGCAGAGCCATGGCTTAGGAGTCAAATTTGTCAGCTCATTGAAAGAAGACATGATGAAAAGGTGCTCCACAATCTGTGACAGCCCTGAAAGCAGACTGTTACCACTGATTTTCTCTCAGCTCCCTTACTTCAGTTTTTGGCTACTGGTTCAGAGCAACAATGAACTTCCACTTTAGGAGCTACAGAGGGAAGATGGTCCGCAAAGAGAATAGCTTGGGCACTGGGGACAATAAGAGGTCTGGGGCTTGAGACTCAGAGGCAGGCGCTCCCTTCTCTGTTTTAGAGAATTTCAAAATACTTTGGTTTTCCTTCCAAAATGGAAAAAAACAAACATCTTACAATTGCAAAACCCTCCATAAAACGGAATGATCTTTTTTCTCCCCACAGCTCCATCTGAAACAGATGGAATTTTCTTCAGTGAAGTGACCACTTAATTAAAAATATGGGATACCAAATTAATACCACTTCAGTAGGCACCGAGGGGACAAGTGAAAATTGTCCAACCTTCTCCAGGTGTTTAAGTCAACTGTTTATGGCTTTTTAAGGTGTTTGGCAGCTGGTAAGTAATTTAAATGATGCTTGTCGGCTCCCAAATAGAAGAAATAAATGAACACAAAAGAGCAAGATTTCAATTAAAGTTCATCATGTAAAACAGGCCTCATGCCTTCCCTGACCACAGAGATTAGCTTTTGTGTCTGGAATTGCATTTCATAAACCTCCTCCCTCGACATGGAACATCTGCTCCCTTTAGGACTATTGTTTTACACCCATAAATAAAACATAAAATTACATTTTTGTCACTCTTCAGGCCAGATCTTCAGCTGGCATAAATCAATGGTGAGCAGTCAACCTCAGCAGAGCTCTGCTGACTTAAACCAAATGAGAATCTGGCCCTTGATGCTTTGGTGCTGAAGAAAATAATGGGTCTGGGCAGAGCGTGTGGGACATTGTTTATTGGAGAATGTGTGTGAAACTACGTGGAGCAAGTAACCATAAAGCATGATTGATCTCTCCAGCATATTTTAGCACTTTTTTTTTTTTTTTGGTGAGTGTTTACTGAAACCTTTTAGGTAGTGCAGTCTTCTCAGACATCATTTTATGTTTGAAAAGCTTTCTAATTCATAATGAAAAGTTACGCGTCGCTCCAATGAACCCCTAGCTTCAATTACTTGCTGTGCAAATGGTTGGCCTGCATTTTGACCAATGTTTATGGTGTTTGGCAATTTTTCAGTAGCTACTTTACCCTGATATGATTAATTTCTTGCATAATATGAGGTTTTGCATGTGTGGAGCTGAAATAATCCTGCTAGGCAAAAGTGAAATAAAAGAGCTTGTGTGTTTCAGCTTTAGAAACATTTGAAACATAACATCACAATTCTAAGCTTGCCAATGATAATACAAGTTAGCCATGGATGAAGACAACCACAAGAGACATGAAGTTCCTGATGGGATTCAGCGGCATGAAAGTCATTCCTTGGCTTGTAAGGTCAGCATACTAGATCATAGCTGGGCAGCCCAAGAAGCAGAAAGCAAGAGACAAGCCTGGAGCACATCGTACATGACTGCGCTGGTAGAAGTGAGAATGGCAGCTGTATCCATTTTCCTTCCTGAATGCCAAATCCTGTTCTAAATGGTAGTCTCCCTTTGCACCAGAAGTGCTAACATGCATTAACTACCCTGAAGTAAATGGAGGTAGAGCTTGAACAAACAAATCTTCATTTAAAAATATATTTAGCTTTAAGCACCTGAGAAATCTCACTGGAGTCATGCTAGAAAGCCAGGTCTGTGTAACAGCTTCTTTATTGGATCAGAGACCTAAGCAGACTTTACAGTAGATGACTGGATAGCAACATTTGGATCTATGCAACCCTAAGAAGACAGATTTTGCTGACAGCTTTTTTTCAGTGGATCTGAGGAGAATGAGATACCCAACTCCCATTGCACTATACAGCAGAAAGATGCTTCCATGGGACTTGGTGCCCAGTTCTCTTTGGGCTTGATGAACAACGGGGAGCATTAGCAACCAAGCTGTCTGCCCTGCTACTGCAGCCCATAGATACCTCTCCTCTGATTCAGCTCATCATTTAATGTCTTAATGCAAGCACACCCTCTTCACTGATTTAATCTAAAACGTGCTGTAAACTCAAGAGGCTCTGCGGTGGGCACATAATCCCCCATACTAACTCAGGTATGTAGAAAGTTATCCTCAGCAGAAGTTGAGAAGCAGATCACTGGAGGTGGTAACCTCTTAAACTGCCCTAGAAAGAAGCCCTTAGGTGCCTTCAAAATCCCAACCTCCATATTTTTACTTCCTACAATCACACACTTGTCACCTTAATAGAAAGTACGTCTACATTGCAAATTCCAGTATAGCAAAGAGGTACTCAGGCTGGCTATAAATGAGCTAGCCATAAATGAGCCTGCTTTCTGGCAGGATAAATTAGCCCATATGGAGCTAACACTGCCAAAAAGCAGGGTAAATTAGTCCTCTCGGTGTTCTCTGCTGTCTCATCTAGACTGCGTCCAGTATCTACAATGGTTCGTTTACAGCTAGCTTGGGTATTTCTGCATTGTCATGTGGACATACTCAGAGCAATATTATTATTATTGTTGTAACATCTACGAGAGCGCAGGAACTGAGTCTAATGTGGGTTAGTTACCTTTTACCTTTGCCTTTTAGCTCAGTGCAGAGGCTGAGTCAGATGCGAGAGCACTGCAACACGATTTCACCAAAATTTAGCAGTTATTTTTGCTCATGTGAAAGTACACAGATTAGACTGTCATCTTGAGTGGTACCAAACTTATGGCCACAAAGATACCTCACAGAGAAGCACACGATGCACATGACTTTTAGCTTCGGATTTGTTTCTGCCATTGAACTTTTTTGATAAGCCAGCCTGTTTTGACCACTTTCTGGTTAAAATAAAAGAAACAGGTGATACAAGTGGAGTTCATTGATCTGTCCTGGGTAAGTTTGCTCAGTTTGGTCCTTGAGGTTCTAAGGAGAGCTAAGCTAGAGTAGCATTACTTAGAATGTAACATTCTTTTTTAATGCCTACTTTATTTGTGGATCTCAAAAACACGGAATGGTTTTGACTGAAACAAAATTTTAAAAAGCATTCAAAAATTAGGAAGCGTGCAAATCCTGCCAGAAAATTACCTGAATTAGCTGAATTTGAAACAGGTCCTGGGTACACGAAGCAGCGCCTGTCTCTGAAATCCGGAGCAATGTGGAACTTCACAAGGCACCTACATGGACAAAAGAAATGGCAAATTGAGCAAAGATCAATCTATACTTAAAACTTCCAAATACATTGGTAGGTAGATAACTTCTCAATAGAGACACACTTCCACTGCCAAGGAAGTGCTTAAGGCAGGACGGCTTCGTGCAGGTAGGTGAAATAAAATTAGTGATGCTAAGAAAAGCTGCACTGGTATGTGTGCATCTGACAATTAGCACTCATACCAGCACAGCTATCTGGCAAAAAATCACATCCAATTTAATACACACATGCCAGCAAACCCTCTAACACCAGCTCCCAATATATCATGTTAACAGAAGTCATCACATTTCAGAAATCCATTTCATCCAATTGTACATAATTTTACAACCAGATAGTACAATACATGAAAATACACTTTAGATTCCTGTTTGACTTCTGTGATCTTAATTAGTACCATGCACAACGATGAAGCCAACTTTAAAATGCCCCAGTGCTATCCAGTTTCTCAGTCACTGTTCTGCCTCGTCTGGGCTTTGCAGCAAAATGGGGCAGAGCAATCAGCATGCGGTGAAATCTCCTTGGAAATGTGAATGCAGCCCTTTCTTTTTCTGTATTTACTTACAGATCAGCGTACCCCCGAAGAACTATAAACAGCTGAGAGCAAAAAATAAAGGGACCTCAGAAAAGTTTTATGTCCTCCAAACTATAAATGTCAGGTGGCAGTATGGGGCAGTTTATTTTTCTGTAGAAATATCTAATTTTTTTTTTCCATGAAAATATTTTTCGTCTCTCTCTCAAAAAATGAAAATCCACTTAAAACAACCTAGTCAGAGGGTGAACGAAAAGCACCAGAGCAGCCACGCACCCAGAAATCTCCATAAACACCCAGATAAGGCAAAATCTTGGCGGTGTAGCCAAGAACCACACTGGGCTGGGTGACTTGAGGGACAGCATAGGCCAGATGAAGCACTGCATTTGTAGCCAGTCGGGTACAAAGCGAAGCGCTGGAGAGGAGCACGTGTGCATGACTGGGGGGCAAGGGGCACACGCAACGTTTTCCAAAGGTCTGATTCCTCACGACTGTGCTTTCCCTCCCCAATTAAGGGTTGAAATGAGCCACTGGAATCTACTGTATATCCTGGGGAAATGAACGCCCTGGCTGCTTTCCAACTCCTATTCCTCTCTTTCTACAGCAAACAAACAATAGGCCAAGTAGGATGTTGTACACAGCCGAGGAAAAAAGGGAAAGAAAAAAAAAAAAAAGAAAAGAAAAAGTGAAGTATTGATAAACTGAGATTAATTTTTACAAAAATGTTTATATCAAGTGCATATGCTTTGCCTCTTGGCCATTATGGAAATGTCAGGGGTTTAATTGGCAGCTGTGAATAGCAGCACCTGCAAACAGCTCAGGGCTTGTTCCTGTGGTCTGGCAACATTCTTACTTTATGCTTTAAATAAAGGCTTACTCACTGAGACAGAAATAACTGACAGTGGATGATTGATGATTGCCCATCACGCAATGGCTGACATCTACCATTCACCGAATCCATTTACAATTTCACTTCCAGATTTCATTAACAGGGCCATGACATCTAGGAACAGGATTGATACAGATGGCAGCTCAGTTACAGAGTTCAGCTGATGCTGAGCGTATGTTAAGCATGGAAAATAGATTACTATGAGCTCCAATCTATCTCATGTGGTACATTTTGGAAACCCTATCTGTTTACTCCAGGTAACCTTTTATAGTTCTATTTATCCTGCCTAGTTTCAAACCAGATAGCAATTTTCCATAGCGGAGAATTTATACTGCCATTTGCAATGTGCATTTATAAAATACTTTGGTGAAATATTAAGACAAGCTTTTGGCATTCTAAAGGTCCCCCCCCCCTTTTTTTTTTTTTCCTTAAGAAGGAAACAAAAAACGCTAGTGCATAAAATCGGTGATTTCCCTAATCACAGATATCCTCTTCTGAGCAAAACAAATGGCTCGCTCCCACCACGCACCTGCGGGTGCCTCAAACCGCAGTGGCCGTGGAGCAAACGGCAAAGTTTCCAGCCAGAGGGGCCAGTCCTTTTCGGCTCGGCACTCCCGCTGACCTTTGCCTGCCATGGGACACCGCGTCCTGCAAATCCTTGTTTTCATCTCCGACGCCTCGCATTTGGCACGGGCTGCTCTTCAGGAAGGCCGAGGCTCAAAATGCAATTTTCCGTTTTCATTACGAAGCTGGGCCAAATATCTGAATTGAGTTTTCAAACCCCAGAAAGCCTGGAGCTGCTCAGACACAGGACTTGAAGGCGGCTAATACTTAGGGTTGGGGACACCTCTGAAATTCAGAACTGTCTTCAGAGCGAGGGCTTGGGACCCCTTCCTTTGGGATTTGTGTGGCCATCAGCACAGAAGCAGCAGAAAGTGGGCATATTTGTCCTAAGCAGCTCCTGACTCTTTAAAAAGTACCAAGAAATCATAAGGGACGCTCCCGAACCAGAATACCGTTTTCTAAAAGTAAGTAGCACCAACTTAATAAACGCATACCAGTATGATCCACGCTGATAACAGTCACCACCCAGCCCTAAAGGCAGGGTAAAAACCTGTACAACACCACGCTCGAGTAAGAGCCTCGCTTCAGGGCTGACGCAACTGCTCCTGGCGAAATGTGTGCTATGCTATGCAAGAATTGGTTTTCCGCCGTTCCCAGACCTCGCAATAATGGCAGCTTCTGCTTCCCAAGCTCAGATTGTGAAGCTCTCACACCAGCCCATGACCTGCAGCAAGCTTTCAAAATCCTGCAGACACACACAGCAGGCCCCTTCTCAGCTCCTCTGCCCTTCTCTCCTCTCCTTTAAGCCAGCGGACCTCTGCCCTGTCCCACTTTGCTCTCGGCAGCACCTTCCAAACCCCCAAATTTGTTACCGCTGTTCATACTCTTACAGCCAATAGAGAGTGCAATGGAAACTACTCTTACTGCAGCTCTTCAGCAGGTGCAGAGATAGCCGGTTTCCAAACTGACACTCCTAATGGCTTTCCAGAAACAGCTCTGTTTCATCTCAAACTTGGTGAGCCAAATCCATTCCTTCCGTACTTAACCAACCTTGTACATTTAAGCCACTGCTTCAGACTCCGTACGTAATTGCATACAGTTCTTGGAAAAATACAGTGGATCTTTTCTTTATTATGATTATTTAAAGCGATTAAAGATGATCGCGCACAAACTCTAGAATTAACTCTGTGCAAATATTTATACAAATCTAGAGCTGTGGCTTTTTTCCCTTTCTAGGTGAAATGTGGAAGAGTTGTTCCAGAAGAAAACAACTGCATTCTCCAGTTTGACTGAAGGCAGTTGCAAAAATCAAAAGCACGAAAATGCTCTGCTTCTTTTGCACTTAAAAAACAGTGATGCTCATTGTAAAGAAAAGAATCATCCTTTTTCTGTACCTTCTCTTATGTGTGTCATTGACGATGGTTATAGATGACAGTTAGGGAAGTTCCGTAGGAAATTCCCCTGAAGTTGCAAAAAGTACCTTACTGTAATATGGTTATATTTGACAGCGCAAAAAGCATTTTTAAAACTTGCCAAAGACAGATGAAAAATGCAGCAATTGTGATAGAAACAGATATTCTGTGCTTCGGGGATGAGGGCCCATGTGCACCTCTGAAAAAAACTAACGCTAGGCATCCCATTTTTTAGTACTGCTACTGCAACTTTGGCCCAGACAAATGGATCTGCACTGAATTTTCTGCAGTCTTGCACACAGCTGGAGACAGTGGAATATTTTCTGCTACTCTTTGTAAATACCCCATAAAATGCACAGTAAGGAGCTACTTCAGCCTGGCATCAAGGCAGGCGGTCAATGTCACCTCCCTGCAGCAAGGCCTAGGAGCACCGCTTTGAAGAAAAGCAAGGGCCCTGGTGCTCTGTTAAGCAGGGGCCCAAAAATCTGACAGACACACCCCGAAGTCAGGAATAATAGGATTCCACCCCTATTTTAAATGCTCAACTGCAGGCTTCCAGCTCAGAACCAGTTACTGGGGCTCTCTGCACAGCAAGCGGACAGACAGAAGTACAGCAAGGGCACGACTCACCCCCTGCTTGGTTTGGTGTTGGAAAGAGGTCACACCAGCCATGTGCTGTAAGTGTGTGTTTCCCCACCATCATTAAGTTACAGCATTCAAGTGACTGGATGAGACACAGACTTCTACTTCTCTGCCACCTAAAACAATATGAGACGCATCCCATTCAGAACAAAACAAAGTCTATAGAGGAGAGGAAGAGAAACAAGTCTACAGATCTTACTTTTTTTCCTCTTTTTTAACTCCTGCATGATCCTGCTGCATCAGTTATCAGGTAGGAGAAAGATGAAAGAGGAGTATGGATTTGCGAAATAGTGATGGGAGTGTCTCTGCTTCTGCCTTGTTACTCACATGATCAATGAAGCCTAGGGATGCTGCACTGTGCTGTATTCTTGTCCCCAAATGTCCTTCACTGTCCTAGGATAATGAGGCAGAGACAGATGCCACAGCCTCTACTTATACCCATAATTACTGCCTGGTTTGACATTCTCTTCAAAGGCACCAGTGTTCTTGTACAGAATATATGCTACCCAGAGATTGTGCTTAGAACTAAGTGCCTACATCCATGCATGAGACTTTGGGACAAACGCACTCCCAGGGCTACGACTGAGGAGAAAATCTTCACTAATTTTGATAAGCTTAGATCTTGCAAGAACAGGCACTGTGGGGAAGTTTGTTAAAGAAAGAGAAAAGCCACAACTTATTTTACATAGATAAGAAAGATATATAATAAATGAAAGCTGCACTCGGTGGCAAGCACGCAAAAGGACTGCTGAACAAACTGCGTTTTCGGCCATACACCGTCCATCTGGTGTTCTCAATCAGGCACAGATTCTGTGTAAAAGCAGTAAACAGTTAGGTAATAAAAGATCAAGTCAAAACGCATTTTTGGAGGAGAGAGGCGCAAAGGTTAGGCAGGCCCACCACCACGCTCACCACACTGCTTCCTGGTTTCTGAGCTCTTCATTTCGCAACCGGGACATTCCTGTAGCGTAATGGGGAATCTGGCATGAAGCTCTGCACAATGTGTTTCTTTACGATTACCTAGCAGAGTATAAATGCTGTGTTCCCAGAGCCAAAGAGCACCTACAATTTCCACTGAAGTCAGTAGAAGCTTTGGTATTATTTTAAATCCCTGACAGTAGGCTTGCTTAAATTTTCCATTTTAATTCTCTCAAAATGTTAATAGCTAACTGAAGATAGCATAAAACCATGTAAAACAGCACTGTAAATTGTGCACAAAGTTTATTAATGGACGTTGGCTAAGGTGTTACTTTTCAGACAGTGTCTCCAGTTGCATCAGGAGTTCCAACTAGCTATTACAGTTGTTTTCAGCTCCTTATTTTATATTATATTTTATATTTTATATTCAGCTTCATATTATTTTCCTTTAAATAATGATGCATCTGTATATAACATAATAGAACACCATGTGATCCAAGGTATCCCCGTAAAATGAAATGTGCTTTGGATCAGATCCTTGTTATTATATGGATGGTGAACATTTGATCTGCATTTATTGCAGTTGGGCTGAAGATCAGAGACAAATAAGTGTCCTCAGCAGGGCGGTTAGCTGATTTTTACTTACGATTTCTAAATAGAGCCTACGTTCCCATGAACAGTGGCTCAGTGCAGCCAACTAACCACGGTCCTTCTGTCATTCCACTAAAAGAACTCTCTTTCCTTTTCTGCATGGCTGTGTTGAATTCTCAACAGGGTTATCTTTCCCGTATCTCAAAGATGCACCGTGTGGCACTCAACTGTCCTTTTGAAATGAAGGAGAAAATTGTTTTCTCCACACCAGAAAACATCAGTTATATATCAACCCTTTCTGGGATGTCCAAGGAAAAACTCTCAATTCCCTAAGGTGGAGAGGGAAAAGATACAGAAGAGAGGAGAAATTAGTAGTTACATGTCAGCCTCTTAAAATACGGTGAATTTCCACTGATTTCAAAAAATTTGACCCCAGTTTGATTCTAGGATAACATCTGACTTGAAAGGAGAGAAGCCATTCCTCCTCTTCACATCCTGACTTCTGTTTACACAGACTTATTGTGCAACTCATCCACGCCGCCGATCCTTTTACACTCTGAATCATAACATTTGCTTGGACCATTATGATAAAAACTCATTCATTTCTGGCAGATAAAGTCTCTGTTTTCCATGCATGCCGACAGACAACACAGAAATAAGAACACAGGTCCAAGAGCAAAATTCTCAGAAGCCCTTCAGGGCACGCACTGAAAAGGAGGAAAAGTGTGTCAGAAGTGAAAAGGGGCCACCAAATGGGTGTAAATAAAATTCTGCTGCAAGGCTATTTTTCACTGCCAAGAAGGTGTAACAAGGCCTCAGAATTAATGAGAATCAAGCCTTGAGGCAGAGAAGACAGTTGTTGGCTCACAGCCCAAAGATAAATTAATGGCAGATAGTGGAGTAGACAACACAACAACATAACTCAACTGATTTTAATACAATAGCCAGAGAATGTGACACCAAAGGCTGGAGCCCTTTACCCAGCATGGACAAGGTGGGAGCAAGGAACCAACCTACAGGGATGGTGGCATCTGCTACTGCGTCAGCCTGGGTAAACAACCAGCCACTCAAGACAAAAGCTTTCTCATAGTGAGCTCCTGATACTTTTCTCTGGATGCGAACAACACCTTGTGTTTCAGCTCATTGGAAAAGTTTGTAGATGACTTATCTGTGCTTCTGCTTAACTCTCTAAGAGTGATCCTCCTGCATAAACTCATCCTGAGCAGAAATCAGGTGGACTGGACATAGGTTTCAATTCTGGAAAGAATGGGTTTATCGGGATCTTTTAAAATCATACGCAATCCATCCTGGTCATTTGTACACAGTCATATGCAAGAGGTTCACATTTTCACTCTTGTTAAGAAAGTGACAGCTAAAGCAGGTAACTGACAAGAGCTAATGACAGAGAAGATAGAAATTCATCACCTCTCCCATCTAGGGTTTTTTTAAGAACTTTTCCTACGCAGAACATCATCACAAGACCTCTCCTCACAATGCCTCTGCTTTAATTGCAAGTCTCAGCATCTGCCCGGCAAGCAACTATTTTTTTCCAGGGGTTCATAACTCCAGTTTAACAGATTGCTTTAGGCTGACACATGGTTTCAACTTGGGAGCAAGCATTTCTTTTATAAACAGCTTTTTCTTTTCTTTTAAATGGTGATTTCTTTTTGTGTTTGCTTGTAATGTATGTAAAATGATTTGGGATGCTTTTTGCACTTGTGTACAGTAACTCAAAAGCAGCTTTCATTGGAACAGTGGAATTTGGCAAGTGAACAGTCAATATTGCCCTCTAATTGCTTTTAGCGTCTTTGCAAAAATAAAAACGTCATTTAAAATGGCTGAGATATTTCAATTTGAAAAGTGGCTACTGAACAGGCACAATAATGGCATGGATTTTTACTCTGAGTACGTAATGCACATATTCAGCATAATGTGATCCCTAAAATATATATCTCCAGATTAGGGCAGTACTAATCATTGATTTTTATTTTTCTTTTTTTTTTTTTCAGTTCAGTGGCTGAAAAGGAAAGATAAAATCTGCTTGGGTTGATCCAAAATACTCCTCCTTCCTTCTCTTCTTCCATCAAAATCCAAAACATTTTCCAGTGATGGTAACAGAAGGTTCTATCTGACACAAAATATAATGCAATATCTCAATTTTAGGGGTCCAAAATAAAAAGTCAACTGAAAAAAACCCACTGAGCTACATTAAACAACCTCCATAAAAAAAGATAAGGGCATGTCCACACTCTAGATCACACTTTGCAGACAAACGCCCTACTGCGTAAGCCCCTCTATCAGCTTAAGCATATATTGGTTGACTTGAAAATGCCTTAAATATGAGGCTGCCCTATGCCTTCAGAGGACCATTCACAATCAGTCTCATTGGTTTCTTAGGGCCATCAGGAGCTAAATAACTCTTTACTTAAAATGTGAGTGGTTGAATTCACGTCCAAATTCTGAAGATGGATGGGAAGACATGCCCTTTCTCCACTCTGGATTAGAGTTTTATTGATGCTCTCTGCAACCCAGCGAATATCAAATCCTTGTATCTGCAACAGCTTTGATGGCAGAGCTTTGTACCTGGACAGTGTGAGCAGCGGCAGGGCAGGAGGGAGCAGCAATGTCCTGGGGCCAAGAGGGAGATCTGTGGAACTGCTCCAGCAGAAAGCAGGCAGCGCTGCCTCCTTCCTTTCAGCATTCCAGATGACCCTGAGCAAGCCCAGCCTTTACCAAAGAGCAGCAAGGGAATGCCTATTTTGTGTCCTTACACAGGTTGTGTGGACATCCACAGTCCTACACATTACTTAGCAATTAAATACCCACAAGTGGCTGTACTGGGAGAAACTTACATACCACAAGCCTCTCTAACAGCACAATGTGGCTTTATGGTGCTTTGCACCTCTCCAAGTGACCATGTCAGCCCCCTCTTGTCAACATGAGACAAATTTGAAGAGGTTTTTAGAAATATCATGTTTATTTTTATTTGCCATGTATTGTTTCTAACAGGCAAATTGGCACCACACTTTCATCCTTGTCTTCTACATTCATGTAGATCAAAGCTTTCGTTTATGGCTTTTGGTTTTGGGTTTTTGTTTTAAGTTTGGTGTTGTTTCTTTTTTTTCCTTTACAAGAAGCTAGGGATGAGTCTATATTCATGTGACGCCAGAGCCTGAGGCTTTAGAAATCATCACAGGAATCTCACTAAACATCATGTGTTGACAGCGGTGCAAATAGCGAACATTCACTTGTCTAGCAAGATTGTATATTGATTCAAGACCGTAAAGAATCACGACCATATTTCTCTAAAAGGCAACAATAAGGCAGGGCTGGACCAGCTGGGAGAGAGCTTTGGACAAGCAGGAATTGTTCAGACCCTCCCACCCCACCTGGCTGCAGTTCTGCCAGCCGCCCCTTGTCCATGCAGACCCAGCAGCAGGCAGTTAACACCTGGCACTGGGGTACAGTGTGCCATCGAGGCCTTTTTCTGACAGGTAATCCTCCCCTCCATTCATCCAGATGGAGTTGATTTGGCTGAACAATACTGACTGAGGTGATGGATTTTCAAATATAAATGGTACCTACACAACTTTCTCTGGCAGCAAAGTCATCCCGTGTTACCACTTCCACCACCTCTCCCCCAAGCCTGCCTTATAAGGAGCACACTCTTTCTACTGAGATTTGTGCTGCCATTAATCTACTTCTTCTTTCAACAACAAAAGAAATATGGAATGAGATTACCAGGATGGATGGCCTGGTGCAGACTAGAGAACGCTCCTTTTTAATAGGGATTTAAATTTGACATTGCTTAAACGTCTTGTGCCATTACGTCTCAGCTCTGTTAAGCAGACTCTGGATCGCACCACCTACTTGGCTTGGGAAGTTGAAAGTTCCTTCATCTCCTCACATTAAAACTGATAGGAGTTGTTTTCCTTCAAAAACCTCAAACCAAAAAACTTGAGACCTCAGGCAAGCCTCTCCTCTAAGTCTGGGTGCAGGGACTGCTGTTTCCACTGACTGGCAGATAAAGCGCAGTGCATTTTGGCTCAGGTGCTCATCTCTGGATACTGGGAAGCTAAACGTAGATTTAAAAATAGGCATCTCCTCCCTCATGAGATGTGCATGTGTTAATTTTCTTCTGCTAACTATCTGCCTAACACTGTCGATCAAATGTTGGATTAAAATAACATTAGCAACTGAGCCTGTGTGTCAGAGAAGCAACGGAGTGAGGTTGGTTCAGACTTATAATAATTTGGCTTTCTTAAGTGCTTTGTGATAACACAGTACCCTGAAGAGCTAATATTTGCTCAGTAAGGGCATGCAACATGATTCTCTTATTTCCTGCCCCCCTCTCCCTCACATGCAGTGACTGCTAGATGCTAGGACATGTTTTTATTGTTTCTCAGTAATACAGAGGCAGTACTGAGAGTTTTCACAATTTCATTGTGTGCATCATAAAGAAAGCACAATTCCACTGTTATTTGGAGGACATGTCCTCTGAATAGACAAAGAAGAAAAATATGGAAAAAAGACTAGCAAGGAAATAAGTGCTCTGGTCTTTAAAAATGCTACATCATCTTCCACTTACAATATGCACTGCAGTAATGACTAGCTGCCGTTATATTAGGTGCTGCATATTCATCCAGCAACATATATTCCCTCTTTAAGAGTACAGGAGAGAAAATAGGATCAGGAAATTACCTGCGCAGCTTGGTGGATGGGCTGGGAAGTCAAGAGCTCATTCAGCAGCTGATTCCCAACAAAGCTACCAGCAATTCAAGCAATTCAAGGGCAACTACAATATCTTGGTCTTGGTTTAGACACATAAAAAGAGAAAGTGTAAACAGCTCATAAGTAGAGATCTAAGCAGGTGAATCATAGAAGGAAGAGAGGACACAGATTTTTCTCTCCCTAGTTTTAAGACTCACCAAAGGCTGCATGGAAGGAATGGAATTTGAAGAGGGGCCTGAAAGGAAGGAAGAACGTGGCTTTGCTGCTTAGAAGATAAACAAGGCATGAAAGCTAGTAGCAAAACATCCTTTAGCTTGTAAGAAAAGGTAGAACCTTCTACCAAGACTTTCTTACTCTGCAGAATCTCTCCTTCCCCTAAACCAGAATGGACTCCTCTTCTTATGTTTTATTTTCTTACTTAATGATCCCCTCTTCTTTGCTGGCTGTGATGAGAAGCGTGTTCAAATACAAGGATCCAATGCCAGGTGTTACATGATCAAAGAGTAATGTCAAAATGTCAGTGAAGAAGATTATGACCAGGCAAATCAAGAGCAGAGAACTGAAATTTTCTGCCGATCTTTCTAAGTTACTCATTCCCTCCGACCCTTATCAGGCCACGTCCAGCTTAAGCTCACAACCATAGTGAGCTACAGAAGCTAGGTTTTCACAAAATGCTTGGGCACTCTCTCAGTAAGATCAGAGTGCCCTGAACTGCATATTCACCTCTAATTGTCCAAGTTTCTATGCTCTAGTCTTAAATGACTTGTGCAGTTTCACTTCCACAAGCTTCACTCATTAGGATGGCTTTGCACAGAGTGAAGAACATTTCTCAGTCTAAAGAGTCCAAGGAGAAAATTATAGCCACATAAACACCATTGCAGAAAACTGACCATGTATGCCCAGTGTCACCCAGCAGCTACCATCTCATCCAAAGTAAACTCCGCTTTTAAAAATAAAGCCATCTTGGAATGTAGGAATGCTCTAGCTGTCCTAAATATAAAACACTGCAGGTCTGGATGAGTTACATTAAAAGTTACATCCATCCATAATGCCTTAAGAAGAAACTATTTCAGCAAAAACAACAAGAGATTACAGCTCTGGGAAACAAAGTAGAGCAGCCCGCAGCTTTAACGCAGATACAGATTACATAGGGAAATACATGAGCAGAATTTCTTTAACTCTCTGTTCAATTCTTGGGATTACCCTGAGCTGCCAGCATTTGAAGATCCTAGAAGAGAGTGATGCTAGGACAGCAACACACGGGGGACAGAGCCTCAATCTACGTGCCTGTGGCCAACTGTCCAGACATCTTGCAGCCCATCAGTGCAGTAGCTGAGTGGGCTGCCAGATATCTGAAAACCCCAGACGTACAGATAAAAGGGACAGTCAGACAGCAGATAGCCTGCAAAAGATAAGGCTTATCACTAAAAATGACAGAATTATTTGAGATTATATTCCCTGAGTTCCTTGCTTGCAGGGTCAACAGACCTATGGACGTTTCAGAAAGACTGAACTGAGGGGCAACTGAACTGATCTTAAGCTCTCGTACTGTTCCTAGGGAGCTGGGAATTGTGATCCCGATGGCTTTAGCAGGTAAGGGACTCATCAGATAAACCACCCACCACTGGGAAACCACCTTTACGCACATCCAAAAATAAGCATAACCTCTGAAAGACAAAGGATAACTAGAGCTTAAAGATGGGGAAGAAAAATGTCCTTCAAAAACAGTCAATCTATCTGCCTTCTCACTCATTTTCATTGTTTATTATTGTCATTATTTACACTCGTATTTAATTTCTGCAGCTGTTAGAGAAACAGGTTTGTCTGCTGAAATGTAATGGTATTTAAGAGGTAATCAAGATCTCAGAGAAGATGAGCTGCATTCTGAAAGAACATTTCACCTTCTGCTTTTGATATCCCCATTACATGAACTGTAAGACTTCATCCACCATATCAAGAAGCAAAAGTGTTCCTTTAAAACCAGCCCTTTTTAATTGCTGAAGGCTGTCACAAATGCAACATGCCACAGTCTAGTCCTGCATTTATAGCAAGTGTCTACACCCTTGGGCATTCGCTGGGATTTTTTCCTCAGATATAAATATACGTACAGAGGCACACATATCACACACACACACACACACACATATATATTTGTAAATCCATTTAGGCATAGGACTGTATTTATGATACAAAACGATTGCTTCCTTTTTTATACCCAGCTCATGAATAATTTGGGAAGACTGAGGTATTTTCCCCTGCATTACAAAGCTTAATTGTTTGGCTTCTTCACTTATCTTTGGCTCTGATTTGTAATTTATGCCTTTGCACAGCTTTCAGATATAGAACACTTCTTTTGTCCTTTGCCCATAACATTTAATTTCTCTCCCACTGATTATTTATCTCTGTAATTTAAAGCTATATTATTTAATACTACAACCCATAAAGTGTTTGGGGATGCCATTTGTATGAAAGATGCTGCACAAAATAGAACTGCATTGTCCTATGATTCCAAGCTCTTGGTACATATACAGCACATACTGTTTCACAACTCTAACACAGCCATGCATTCCATATCAATACATTGTTTATTTTTTCAGGATATCAAACTGTACACGCTTTGAAATATATAGAAACAGAACTACTTTTTTTTTTTTTTTCCTCCCCTCTCGAAACGTTTGCTCTTTAGTTAATAAAGAGAAGCAGAAAAAGCTTTTGCTCAAGTAGCAACAGTGACCTCTAGTGTGCTTTTAAAATGCCTTCCATTGTATTCACATCCATTGTTCCTTTAACCTTTAGGGCATTATTTAAGAACAATTTTCCGGATAGTATTTGGACTAATTTTCTTATTGACTTAAGTCTATACCAGAACGTGATTCTTGGGCGATCTTCTTTTATCCTCATAATCTATGGGTAAAGTAAGTGTGTCTTCATTAATGACTGTAATTATCATATATAAAGTTGTCATTTAAATGAGCAATCATCCCTCTCTCTCTCTCTCACACACACACACACAAATTGAGCTTTATTTGTAGCAGGAATTGAAATTTGGCTAAATATCCTACTTAGCTTCAAGCAGTAAACATCAGGAGCACAGATTGCATTGGTTGACAGAGTTTGTCAGCCAAGACCACAGGTTTTTTTTTCCCCCCCCATTTCTTTTTTTTAACCATACTAGCCTACACCACGCACAGATTGTCTTTCAAATGAGGAATGTTGCAAGAACACTCCATAGTGCATACAACTGTTAAATTGGCACTGCTGTCACTAAGCCTATGTCAGCACTTCCAATCTAAGCTGCTATTTTCAGGAGTTTAAAATTCAGTTACATGAGCCGTTATGTACTGGCAACTCAGTGCACGTGGCCCTTCAGGGAAGAGGGTTGTTCTGAACTAGGGAAGCATGTGCTCGCATTATGGGTGGATTTGTGTGCATGCATGTATGTGTGCATGCGTCCACACTTCAGCATGTTTGGAAAGCATGGTGCAAATTTCAGACCTATATCTGCTGAGCTTTGTTAAACTATTTGAAAAGCAGAGGTCTACTTACGACAGCTACTTTCCTCCCTCTTTCCTTAGACGTCAGAGCCAGCCTTTCCTCATAATAAAATGTTTCTCTCAGCTCTGTTGAATTTTAAGAAGAAAAGTGAATTGTTTGTGAAGCTGGTTAATTCTGAGAGTCATTCCATGGAACTTCACACAGCTTAAAGAGAGCAGATCTGGGGAAACATTTTAAAAGAAAAGCATCTGCAGCCTGCGTGCATACTAGCTAGCAAAACTACAGACACCAAGAGCACTGAGCCCACTTACACTAACAGCATCTATAACCTGCAGCCTACGTTATAGCTGTCGCTTGGGTGCCGATAGTTAAAGTGTGACCCTGCTATTGTTTATTCTTCAGCATTCACATGGCAATGTCTTCCCAGTAAGGCTCTGCCTGGGCCACAGCTCAGCCAGCACCTCAACCTCAAGCAAGCGTTCTCAGTGCAACTGTTTGCATGCTTAATGGAGGATGCATCCTCAATTGGCTTTCTGCGGCTCCTATTTTACACCACCAGCCAAAAAGCATCTCCTATGTCATTGTTTCAGAGGAAAGGATCCCTGTGATCTATCAAATCACTGAGACACGTTTTTTTTAAGACGAGAACATGACAAACTGGGACTCTATCTTTCAGTCATGGTGCTGAAGTCTCAATTTTCCTTCCCACAAACGTGTGAATTAGGAATAGTGATGGCCTTAATTTGATTCCTCTGGCTTTTCTCAAGCAGTGACAGCATCCCAATGCCGTTTTTTATTTTAATTTAAAGGGTGTCTGGATCCATTCAGGGCTTGAGTTAAGGAGAGGGAAGGCTTTGTTCACGTATTTAGATGAAGAAATGAATTTAAGAAATCCAGGAAAAAGATGTGAATGGAAGGAATTATAATTTGTAGACCTTTGATGTCTCAACCGCATTGCTGGGGAAGAAGAAAGTCAGATTTCTGCTTGTCTAAAAGCAAAAGAAAGAAAAAAGAGCAAGAAAGATAGAGGTGAAGTTGCAGAGGTTCCAGATGGGTCCCATGGATGGCTTGCACCTACATCCCTTGCACACTTGACTCTCACTGATCAAAATCAGGGCTTGGCATTGAACAAGGAGTGGCAGAAAGCACAGCAGTCCTGAGCTAGTGATGGCAGTTGTGCTGTACCTGCAGCCCCATGACTGGTCAATGGAAAACACCACCCTGCTCCTGGGCATGGCAGCCTGAAATCCATAAAAAGATTTCCTGACATCTGGGAAATATGGGCAGGACGTCGTGGCTCCAAAGTACTTGGGAAAAGAAAGGGGTTTTTTGTGCCTGGCCAAACTCATGTTAGCCCAGGGAAGCAGATGAAGGCAGCTGAAGCTGATCATAAACCTTGCTCACAATTTGGGGCAAAATTAGCTGTGATGCAAACCCTTGGCACAGGTTTTTCTTCACAGACCTTCTTCAGGGCACTTTCCCAAGCCAACATCATACCCATCCCTAGTTTCTTTCCTGAGAGCCCTCTGCTGAACAGGGCTCTATCTTAATGAAGAGCATGCTGCTTTTAGGTCTGCCCTTCCTCCCCAGCCACACAGAATCCTGTATCAGGTTGAACAGCACCGTCTGATGAACACCAGCTTCTCCTAACAGCAAAGCACAGCTCTTAAGAATTTTCAGTGCTTTTCTTCTTTTCCCTTTACCCATCTGTAAACAGCATAAATTAGTAATCAAAAAGATACAGCCCTCTAAATCTTTTATGATGGTGTGAGTGAGAGTAAAACTTGCAGACCAAAGGCTCTAATACACACATAGTTGTAAAGGTCTTTGTTTAAGGAGAAGACTGAAAAGGCTGGAGGCTCATCCCTCCCCTCACCTGCTCTTGTGAGTTAATTACAATCTGAATGAGCTGCCTGTCTCAGGGTCTTTCTTCAGGGCACTTTCTCGCACAATGCCGCAGATCTACATCAATTATCTCAGCAATCCCTTTTATTACTTAGTTTTAAAATACCCACTTGCGACAAAGCTATGCTGTTGCCCCACATAACTTGCTACAATGCTGGAGCACAGCTTTACCTCGTGATTTTCTTTCTTTTTGCTCACCTCTCAGTCAGCAGATACACATGCATGTGTGCAAGCATATCTGGTACAATATCAAGCAGATCTGTACATGGCCAGGATCCATGCTTTAGCACCTTGGACCACGTCTAGGATAAATAATTTGGTTCCACAAAGTGGAAGGAGTCCACTTAGTACTTCAGGAGCCTTATGCCAGGCCATCATACACCCAGTCGAGGAGTCTACAGCTCCCACTGAGGTCAAATGACCTCCAAGGTGGAGCTGTGCCCAGGACTGGGTGGATTTTAAGAATAAAGAACAACATGGATGTTACAAAGAACACAAAGGATAAGAAGGTACCCAGGATGCTCTGTGTGCTCTCTTATATGAAAAAAGAGCCTGAGCTTCTCCAAACTAGAAGCCAGGTGGTGTGCGTAGCTACAGTGCTGCACTCAAGCCCTGCTCAGACACAAGCCTGTGCTACCATGGCTTCCCATCTTCTCGGAGCATCAGCAGCACGAGCACCTTTCTCTGTATAAACATGCCAAATCCTGAAACTCTCTCCTTTTTTTTTTTTTTTTTTTATCATTTATGGGAACCTCCTTGTCAGAGCGCAGACCTGTGGATGTCAGCTGGACTCGTTCTGACTCATGGTATCAATTTGTTTGCATTAAGAAGGGCTATTCTACCCCACACCTAGTAGCAGCCTCCAGCAGCCCTCACTGATGGAAACATAAGGGTCAGGCAAGCATAACCCTCTTCTGTCCTGCTTCCTAAAAATCAATGGCTCCAGAAGTTTCTGAGCTGGAGGTTCCACTCAATTCATTAATAACCACCAATGGAGCTCTGCTAATAATGGGATTAGGCAACTTTATTTTGTTTTGAATCAGATTTATTCTTCTGGTCTCCTCAGCATCTTGCGTCAATGTGTAGCACAATTTTATTATGCACTGTGCAAAAAAAAGCACTTCCTTTAAAAAAACAAACAAACAAAAACACTGCTTTGGTCATTTCTGTTTGCCCTCTCATTTTTGTATTCATTAACTTCCAGGCTGAATGAGCCATAGGACTTGATGGGACCAGGAAAGCTAAAAAGGGCACCTGAGTAGAACCACCATAGCCCCAGTAACACATCAGCACAAGCTTTGTGGAAGGAGGAAAATGAAACAGAGAAGTGGAAAGCAAGACAGCTGTCATTAAAACAAAAATAGCCTCATTTGCACAGATGTTTGAGTCACAGTGCAGAAAGAGCTGGAGAGGTACTTCCCTGGCTTAAAAGAAATGAAGCTACTTTTATACTGGCTTGAGATCCACAAGCACACATACTAGCTCTGCGTTGAAATAATGGGAAGCAGAGATGCAAGTTACTGGCCTGAAGTTAGGTAGCAGTGTAACAGCACTAGGCAGAGTCCTGCTCTCATCTATACTTGTGCAGAGCAAGGAGCATTTCCCTGCAAAGCACACACGTCTGCTGCAGAGCTGTGACTGCCCAAGAGCCTGTAGTGATATCTGACAGGGGAGAGCTTCCCTGAGTGTCAGTGGGTTTATGTTTTGAGAAGTGGGATGAAGTCTATATCCTTTGCTTCATCCTTAATAGTAATAACAATCAAGAAGACAATCTATTTTAATTTTATAAATTGGATTATTCCTCTAATTGGGCAAAAAAGTTGAGGAGAGGGTGATGAAAAGTTCAGTATTTTAATGGAATGGGGATAACAGAAGAATTGGAAGTCTCCTGTCCATAAACTGAGTCTGCACGTATTAAAGACTATTATTTTTTCTCTTCCCCCTGATATATAATTTCTTACCACCACACTGAGGCTATGGCTTTGCTCAAGTTCAGCGTGATTTTTCTGAAAGCCAGACTTCAGTCACTTTCTAAGTAAAAAGAAATGGTATTGGCTGCAAAGGTATCAATATTTCATCAGGTCTTTGTTCAGCACTGGTTTTAGCTTTTCTTAATGGTGCACTTTACCAGGCAGCTTTTTCATACATCATTAAACAGCAGCTATAGCACTTGTGCCCTGTTTCTGATTTACCGTAGATAGTAATGTTTAAGATCACATTAAACACCACACATGCTCTCAGCTATTTGAGCAACATCACAGTAATGAACAGTCAATAGTCTTACTAAATTAGTACCCTTTGGAGCTCTCCTTACTGAATCAAGTAAGTATCCTTGGTCCTCTGGTGAGGCTATTCTAATGTAAAATAATGAATTTAGTGCCTAATCAAAACTTAGGGGGTCCTTTTCCCTCCTGACTTTCAAGAGTAAATTATATCAATTATGTAGAATAGATCTAATAGTTCCAGCGCCCAGGTCCTGCAAGATGCTGCTTAATGATCACCAGGAGTGATTCAAATGCCAAGGTCCAGCCACACGCTAATAAAACCAGTGAGGGAGGCAATGGGAGAAGAGCTGCTCTGACGTTAGGATCACTCAAAGAGAAGAAAACAGAGTACGAGTTCTCTTTCCAGTTCTGACAGAGACTCCTGACCAAGTGCCATGAAAACCATTTGTATTTCTGCCTCCTCTTTGCAGAGGGGGAATGCCACCCCTTCTTAACCCTAAGATGCTTTGTACAGCACTTGTTCAGAGCACAGGAAAAAGTTTTTTACAGTCAGGCCTAGCACTGTGAAGTCTTCACCTCAGCTGATGCCTAAAGACGCTGCTGAGATTGATTCTAATATTTCTCTTACCTATGTGGAAACAGCAATTAAGATAAGGTACGCCTGACCAGTAAATAACTTGCAGATGTTGGCCAAGACTTTAAGAACACAGGAGCCCAGTACCTACCTCCCTGAATCTAAACATAGAGCACAATCTTCATTGCTACTGTTCCACCAGTGACACCAGTTTCAAGTATCTCAGTATGCGTTTAGATGCCTAACTTCACATTCCTGTTTTATTTTTTAAAATCACAATCCCTGTATAAGTGTGGAGAGCTAAGCATTTTCACTGATCTCCATAGAAACAATAGAAACAGGGCTTCGAGAGAACAAACTGTACCACATAATCTAGGAAGCAGATGCTTTAGGAAAACTGTACCACTGGCCTATGGGACAACAGTAAGAGAGGTAGTAGAATTTATGCCAAATTTAGAGGAAATTATATTTGCTCTTCTTTGTCATCCATTTGCAAAATGTATCACCTACTAATAATGTCGTTATCGTTCCAAAGCACTCTATGATTCCCTGCAAAGAAAACACACTATTTTCATAATGAAAATGTGTGTTTCAGAAGAACAGCTCCACATTACAGCTTCAGTATTCTCTGCAAGTCACCATTCTTTTCCTTAATACTGTAAATCTCTTAATCAGGGTGGCCCAGTATCACATCAATAAAAATGTGGCACAAGCATTGCATTTCCAGCCTACCAGTAACACTACAACGCGACGGAAAGCACAGCAATGGCAGCAAAGTCCTAGGCTGCAGCAAGTGAGGATATGCCTGCAAGGCCTCAGGCATGCAGGATCTCCAATGAGATCTTCTTGCCTCCACTGCCAACCCTCAAATGAGGCCTGGGAAGGGGTGGATCCTGGCTCAATGCCTTGCACACACCTGAGCTTCCCTTGGTTGGCCCTGCCTTCCTACCAGGTGCTCAGTGACTGGTTCAGGCTGTAACTTAGCATTTCTGCTACACTACCCATGCCTGAACAGTGATAAATTTGGATCAGATTATTTTTAAGTTTTGTCAGAGCTGATTTCAGTTCTAGTGAAACAATTTAAAAACACCGAATTAGGTCCTCTGCTGCTTTTGAGAATCCCCGTTCTTGCTGATACTGACTGGGTAGAAATGCAGTCCCAGCAGATGACAAATTGGACTACAACAGGGGGCTCCTGAATAGAACAGTGGTTCTTAAAGCTAATCTCTCAAACACAGAAACCCAAAATAGCATGAAGAATGCTGCTCTTCATTCATGCTTGGGGGTTCCTTATAGCCCCGTATGGCAAAGCTCAAACTGCATCCTCAAGTTTTCATTTCCCACAGCACTGTAATATACCAAAGCTACTGCTAGCTCTCTAATGGCATTCAGGCTACAGATACCATCATGCTCTGAGCCCCATTACCACCCCACCAGCCCAGAGCTTTCAAAGGGGATTTCAAGTGTGGCTGAGCGTGTTGCAAACCCAGACTCCTCTGGAAATCCTCAGCTTTGTTAGCAGTTATTAAACACATAAGGTAGCCGTACCCAGTGTATGAGCCCACATTCCTGTTTCATATTCCACCTAATGTTCAGGAGAACATTCAGAATTTTCATACTTTGATGCTTTGACAACTGCTCCATAAGTACATAAGCGTAATGCCTGTCCAGCCAGGATTTGCTCTA
>JAOWBP010001760.1:4964228-4995291 GCA_028571105.1 Tragopan temminckii | reverse complement strand
GACAAAACCACACTGCAATGCAGGTGAGATTGCTTTTTTGCAGTGACTCCTGCACACACTGCAGCTTAGTAACAAGCCGGCATTGATACTTCAGAAAACACCCTTTAACACTCATGTTTCCAGGAGCATTGCAGAGAGGAATGGCAATAGACAACTGGCTGGACACGGACAACAGGCTGGCCATGAGCCAGCAGTGTGCCACTGAAGGACAATGGTACCCTGGGGTGCATTACAAAGAGCATAACCAGCAGATCAAGGGAGGTGATCTGATCCTCCCCTTCTACTCTGCCCTGGTGAGGCCACATTTAGAATACTGTGTCCAGTTCTGGGCACCCCAGTTCTAAAATGACAGAGATCTCCTAAAAGGAATCCAGCAGAGGGCCATAAAGATGATAAAGGGCCTGGAGCATCTCCTGTATGAGGAAAGGCTGAGAGACCTGGGGCTGTTCAGCCTGGGGAAATGAAGACTGAGGGGGGGATCTGATTAATGTTTACAAATATCTAAAGGGAGGTGGGAGGAAAATGGATGAAGCCAGGCTCCTTACAGTAATGCCCAGTGACAGGACAAGGGGCAATGGACACAAAACGGAACACAGAAAGTTCCATATTAACACACAGAAGAATTTCTTTACAGTAAGGATGAGCACTGGAACAGGCTGCCCTGAGAGGTGGTGATGTCTCCTTTTATGAAGATATTCAGGACCCATCTGAATGCCTACCTGTGCAACCTATTGTAGGCAACCCGCTTTAACAGGGAGGTTGGACTCAATGATCCCTTGAGGTCCCTTCCAACCCCTGCGATTCTGTGATTAGAAGATCCTCCAGATCCTGAGTGCAGCACAAGTTACAGGGCGGCTGCACCACTGCTCATCATGTGGCACAGCTGTGCCCAGAGCCACACAGCTGCAACCAGCCACGTGCTACAACAGGCTTTCACCCAAAGTGCTCTGAAGTAAAGAGAAATATTATTGATCACAGCAGGCTTTGGATGAAGCCAGTGCAGAGGAAACAGAACTGATACTTATCAGAAGCAAGGAGGCTGTTTTTCTTTCCTGGTTTTGATTGATCTTGTCATTCACTTGTGATTTCTTACTGCTTTCCCCCATACAAGTCTTAGCTAGAGAGTCTCAATGATAGCAACTGATCAGGAGTTGTGTTTGAATGAAGGGACTTACTTCTATGTTTTCTATGGCCCCTTGTCTTGGTTGGGTTGAACAGTGACTCCAAACCCCTTCTCATGCCCAAATCCTGCAAAGACATGTACACTGAACATTGCAGGCAGTCGTTTGTCAGCTTCGGATTCAATAGGCATGCAAAATATCTGTACAAGTCTTTGCACGTTTGGGACCTGGAGTACTCACGGTTCTATTAATAGCAATAATTAGCACAGACTAATCCATGAAGAGAAATCAAGCCAGGGCTTTGATTCAATTTCCTTTAATTGTAAAAACAAACAAACAAATCCCTAACAACACACTTTATTACCTGAAGGTCTCATTCCTTTCCAAGGGTCTCCTGGAACCACTTCAGCTGTTTCTGCCATGCAGAACATCAATCGTGAATCCCTTTGGCTTATGCAAGCACACACATCACTGGAGAAAATATAAGAGGTTTCCTAACCTTTGTTGGTAGGAAGGTTCCTGTTTCCTTCATCCCAACACATAAATCCATATTTGCTTTTCATTTGACAAGCCTGTGAAGGGCTTGTATATCCTTCTAGGACTATCCAAGGATCTACATATCTCTCATCTTGCTTAGCAATCCCAACTGTACACAACTGTTAAAGTTTCAGATCCATCAAGCTGTCATTCTTGCTATCCGCATGTAGAGAGGTTTTGGCTTGAGTTGGAAGTTTACAAGCAAGATTAAATCAGTGCTAACATCGGGTTCGCATTTAATTCTTTAGAACAGCCGTGTTCTTAAAAGATTTTGACCTCAATACGACAAGAACTCTGGGAGATGAGCTTTTCTCATGAGGTTTCTGAGATTTGTAATGGTGGAAATCTCCTAAGGCACATCCTGACATTTTATGCCGTATTACAAACACAAGACAGAGCACTGAGGATTCTGGTTGTGTCGCTGAAAGCTGTAGGAACGCATGTTTACAAACCTAAAATATCTACCCCACAAAATGCAGGAAAGCACTGAATTTTGGGGCCCAGGCCAAGGCACCAACACTTTCATGGAGAGCGTGATGTGTTAGCAGGCTACAGCACACTTTTTTCTTTATCAGCTATGAAAGATTGTATCAGATTTAATATACCTTTTTATTATTGGTTGTGAAATGTTGTTCAAAATCTCATTAAAAAGCAAAATCTGAAAAGAAAAAAAAAAGTACTTCTGAGCCAAGTTCATCCAAAGTATGAGGGAGACATCTGGGAGGTTACTGCAAATACTTTATAGCAATATTCATTCATTCCAGTTTTAAAGGCATTGGATTCAATTATGTTTTCACCTTTTCTGTGTTTTCTTCCTGTCAGTGTTCTAGTGAACACGTTTGCTGGCAAGAATGTTTTCAGAGTGCCCGACCCCATAGGAAACATAGAAGAACTGTTAGGAAGTGTTTGCAGTACACTTGATGTGAATATTCAGACTAGACGCTTGCTCCCAGCCACAGAGCAGAGATGCCTCATCGACAGACAAAACCAAACAGCAGACCTTTAGCACGCAGCAGGAGCAGGGCACGAGGAGCTGATCCATCACTGCCGAGGGGGCAACTTCTGCCTACCCCAATGATGCAAACAGTGAAATCATCGCTGCCATCAGCGCGACAAGGAAAGTGCTTTCAAGAGCACGGGATGAAGTGGCAGGATGACTCAAACCTATGCCCAATTATTTAGCAAAAGCCAGGCTGAGGCACGTGTGAGCCTGAGCCTCCTTGTAGACTCGCGCTGCATGCTGACGGCACTGAAAATCTGCACCAGGCAGCCAAGGAGAGCTGGCTGTGCCAGCAGGCACCGCTCCCACGCAGCTCTACTGCAGAACATGGCACGCTTGCCCAGATTCTGGCCAACCCAAGGGATCCCTATGCTGAGGTGTGTCGGGTTAAACCACAACAAACTAGCAGACACCTCAGCGTAGGAGCTGTGACGCATGCAGCTGAGCAAGTCACCCTGCTAACTTCGTGGCCACATCTGTAACCTTTCAGGGCACTGCAGTTTCTTGCCAGATTGCAAAGACAGAGGAAATAATGCACTGCACATGCTCGGGTCACAACAGCTGAATGTACATGCTTACAGGATTTCAGTACAAAGGGCCAGATTGTCCAGCTGGTGTGTATCAGCCTAACTCTGTAATGAGGTTCTCTAGTTTTCTATCTGTCCTGCTAATGCTTACAAATAAAGCTCAGAATAAATTCCTCAGCTCGGACTATTTACTCTCCTAATAAGAACGGGAGGTATGGGGCTGAATTATCCAAAGGAAAAGAAGATTTAAATGTGTTGTTGCTCAGTGATATACATCTCTATCTCACCTCAAAAGGCATTTTTGGGCACAGCAGTCCAAAGCACTATTTTCACTTCCTGTGGTCAGGGCTGGACTATCTGCTTAGTTGGATCTATCATAAAATCATAAGAAAATGTCTAGGGAGAGGTTGGTCTGGTGGGAACCAGTCACTTCCCAGCAAGAAAGCATTAGCCTCAGAAGTCAGTGAGACTGCTGGCTACAGGGAGAATTCCTGGAAATCGTCTGCTGAATGAAGAGAGAAATTTCTCCATTTCCTAAGCAGTCCTTGTGCAGGACTATTCAGGGAATGGACTATCTCAGAGGGATGGGTAAAAGAGAAGACACAGGTATTACAACAGCTATGTGCTATTTTAAGAATCTTTTACCTGGAGAGCATCTACCACTACCACATCCATCACATCCAGGCTTTCAAAGCACCTAAGCTAGGCTCCCATCCTGATGGGCCCATTGGACAAGCCTTCCTCTCTTCCTCTTGGACTACACAGACCCCCCTTTGCCCCAAAAGATGGATAAAAGCTGGCTAACAGCCCAGAAAATATAGCATCAGCTTAGTTAGCTCTGTATCTATTCCATCAGCTGGACAGATCAAACAGATATTTCTGGACAACTGATTTCTGTTAGCAGAGATAGTTTAATGCAGGTTTGCATCCCTCCTCCTTTATCCTTAGATAAATGGCATGACAGAAGGGAAAATTGCTTCCTGTCCTCCAAGAAAACCTAATGGGAGGAAAAAAATCGAATATGTTCATATCATTGCCAATAGCTGTATTAACTTCAGTTGCAGCAATATGTTCTGGATGAAAGGGACAAGAGATAAAAGTAAGCAGAGATATTACCCCTCCACCTTGTGCCAGATGGATAGACGCTTTTCTCAACACATTCTGCTGAAAGCAACAGGCATGTCTGCAGCTCACTACAACAACTTCAGTGAAGAATATGGGTCTGGTTCACCTTGCTAAGTCTGAGTGCCTGCAATATAGGCATTAACCTCTGAGCTGTACCAAGAGACTCACTTGGTATGGACTGTCCAAAAGCAGACATCTGTTTCAGGTTGAACTGACTAACAGTTCCTGTTTCTCTTCCTTGCATATAAAGGAAGTCTAGACACGACATCCCTGTGCAAACGTTTCCAACAAACATGCCCAAAGCTAGGTGAGATTGATCCTATTACAGGTTTTATTTAGGCATGGAGTTAATGCTCAAAGCTGAGCCTGCAAATTTTGTGTGCCGTCATTTGTCACAGTCGCATCAAAAGACAGAATGCCAAAGAAGCATTTCTCATTCATAAAACAGAAGTCTAAAAGAAGGAATTCCCAGAATTTTCTCTACCAGTCACACTTTGGTTCCCTCTTATTCATGGCTGAGCTGGAAATAACATTTTTTTTTTACTTTATGATGCCTAATTAACCTCTCTTGTGATATCACTGCTTTTGATGATGTCAACCAGTAAATGAATGTGGCTCCTAATACTGTGCTGTTTCATGGCAGACCCAGAGGTGGCCAGGAGACACAAACAGAGATAAGAAGAGTTCAACACCATAACTGTGACCATATTCTCAGACACGAGTTCTCAGGTTCCTGGGTGAATTGGGTTGATATGCCACATCACTACTTTCCAGGCATGAAAAAAGAGGGCAAAACAGGAGCAACTCGAGCTGCTAGATTTTCATTTTAATTCTAAATGTTCCTATCTCTCATTTCTCAATCTCATTTCTCTCCCTGGCAGCCAATTTCAGTGTTTTGTTCTTAGAATAAAAACAACTGCCCAATTTCACCCCAGTTTCATCTCCTCCAAAACTGAAGAATTAATCCCAAGGGTGATTTCTGTCCAGTGACTTCCTGCTAAAAATGCAAAGTGCTTTGCAAGCTTGGACAAGGACTGCTAAAAGCAACAGGCCAGATTCACCTTGGCATTGCTCTATTCCTACGCTGTCATAATAGTGCTTTAATCAACAGGCAGAACTGGCATAAAGCACTGATGCATCAGGCCCATCATATAGAGTACACCCACTTAATCAGGTAATCAACTTAATCAGGACACTTCCCAAGGAACCAAATTAAGCCTAATGACACCAAGTGGCAAGGACTGCTGCTTAATTGGGATAGTAATTCTGCTTATGGTAATTGGGATGCCTGCAGGTGATTAAATGGTACTGAGCTAAGAAGACACAATCTCTGTGGTGCTCGGAGACTGGCAGTGATCTGTCTCTCTTCAAAAGGCTCTGTCAGCAGTGGATCAGCAAAACATAACTTTTACCGTCCCTTCATTTGGGCGCTGTTTGAACAGAGAACTTTAAGATGGAAATGGAAACACTGAAACAAAAGAGAAAAAAACCTTGAGGAACTTTTCTGGTTTGTCCTAACCCAAAACTAGGGCTGGATCAAAATATAAGAAAACAGAAAACAAAACCAACCCATACTGGAAGATCTTTGTAGTTCATTAGAAGCTACTTTCTGCCAACGCGCGTGCAGCTGTGGGAGAGATGTTTCACAGCAGAGCAAGCATTAAGAGAAAAGGCAGTACTCACAGTGGGGGGGGAGGGAGGACTCCATGCAGATCGAGAGACCTGAGTGTAAGGAGAATAGGAAAGCTCAGAGAGCTGCTTCAAAGTATAACGAAAAGATGGCTGAAAAATACAGTTTAAAAACATTTTGCATAAAAACGTCATTTTTAACAACTCTAATTGCTATCCAGAGTAGGCATTACGTGTTTTATGGTTAAACTCGTCCTTCAATTGAAACAGTTGACATCATGAAGTTCTTTTGAACTAGGCTGCTGATACCAGAGCAGCTCCCAGGGGAGCCAGGAGCTGTAGGAAACAGCAGCCAGGAGCCAGGGGGGACCCTGCGCTACTTTACCTTTGGCAGCTGCCATCACTTCCTCATAACCAGAGTTCAACACTGAGCTGTAGAGAAGGAACCGTATACATAATGCATTTTGATGGGTCCTAACACAACCCCACGTGAATGTACGTGCACGTGTTACCTGGTTATCACAGCTACTCTCGCTGCTGCACCCACTGAATGAAATCCTCGTGCTGCATTCATCGTATTCAGCAACTGCCTCTTTGTTACGGCTTCCTGGTGTCCCTCACACACAACACTCCACTTTTCTTTCAGAAAGACAGATTTGCATCCTGCTACTGGTCTACGGCATTTTTTTCTGGGTTTTGCTATGCCTTGCTTTCATCACATACTTCATGATTCAGTGTGCTCAACATACATCTGTGTGTTTTTGGGTAGGCTGTTCTCTACATGACACTTAGTACTGAACATTATAAAGGATAACTCAGTCTTACCTCTGTAAGCATTTAATCTATTTGTTCCTGATTTATTGCCTTGTCATGTTATTAGCTTCATTAGAGGAACAAAATGAGTAAGTGTGTGTTCAGTGTGAGAACAGAGAGGAAATTCAGACTCCCGTTCGCCTTTATCCAGCTGCAGAGATTCCTGTAAGAGGACTGGCAAAGGAAGCAGCAGGAGAACGAAGCCCTAGTGGGGGAATTCTTAAGTCTCTAAACACCTCCAAATGGAAGGATCTCTGCCCATTTATGTTTCTCAGACTCTGCATGAACATCCCCAGAGGACCGCCAGCGGGGAACAGCCTCCAAAGATGCGGTATTTTTGTTTCCTGCTTCCTACTGCACGCTCCAGCAGGAATTTCCCCTTCGTTCCCCGCCAGTTCCACAAAGCTGCAGGAAGCAGCCGGGCAATTGCAAAGGTAATTGCTCTCAAGCAAAATCTTCCAGCACGGTCAGGGAGGCCACGAGAGCGCTGCTGCAGTTGTGTTTGCTGAGAGATGCCATTTGCCACGTGAACTCAGCAACTCGGCGCTCACTCTCTCCCCCCATCTCTCCACTTTTGCCTGCTTTGCATCACAGACGATGAATCCAAAGTTGCACAGCAGTTGCTGGTGAGCCCAGCGAGATGACCCCCCTCCCCCATTACCGCTCACAAAACACAATAAATAAATTCTAATAAATATATCTTCAAATCAAAACCATTTTGAGTTGCTTAACCGAGTGCATATCTAGTCCTTTGTACACATATTTGTACAAAGTGTTGCCTGTAATTTTAAAGATGCTTGCCTCGGAGAGGTTTCGTTTTTCCATTGAAGTCCCCTTGATTTACTGTACGCAATATGTTACAGCTTCCTTATTTGCTCCTTTGGGACAGTTACTGACAGTAAATCTCTATTAAAATATTCTTCCATATGGTTGCATGAAAATTTTATTGCAGTGAGCCTGAGGCTGAAGGTCACAGCTGAGTAGCTGCAGTTAAGTATTGCAGTCTATGGACTCCGAGGTACATCTGTTCTGGGAGCTGGAGCAAAATTAGAATTTTACTGTCAATAGCAGTTCTCCAAAACTAGTTCCATTTGTTTACTGTTGCAGGCCCATAGCAAGGCAGTACCCTCCATATATGTGTTACAGGCCATTGTGGCTACATGATTTAAGTCTTTAGCTCCAATCCAAAACTTACAGAATCTGGAGGTCGCTGGAGAGTCCCTAATGTATATTTCATTTATGATACATGAAAATTTAATTTTTTTCTCACATGATTCGACTCTATTGCTTGCTTACACCATTTTTGGCATTGGCTTCTCTGTTCATGGAAAGCTTTCCTCAGCAGTACAATCACACAAACTTTATAAATGTTACAGAAGTATTATTTTTAATCGGCGACTCACAAGCAAGCGGCCAGCTCCAGGAACACCTTGTCCTTCCCCACACAGCGGGGTTGAGAAACCCCTTAATGCCAGCTGGCCATGCATTTTGGAGACCACTGATTCACCGATCAGCAGGTCAGGCTCCTGTTGTAGAAATGCCCACGTTTTGTACAACTTGGAAAGCTGTTTGAAAACAATGTTCCATTGTGGAAGACCACAGAGGATCAGAGTGTTAGATTGCTCTAAACATTACATTTAGCAATTGCTGCCAGGGTCAGCCAAATGTTAATCTACTGCTTGTATTTGTTTGAAATAAAAAAGGAAACATCTAGGCATATTTCTAAGCCCATCTTGTTTAGCAATATGACATCTATCAGAATGGCTCGGAGCCAAACCAGGCCTTTCCAATATGCGGTGTAATTTGGAATTTCTAAAAGAGAAATCAAACCTAAAATGCATCTGTGATTTTAACCTACGTTAACAATGTTTTTTAAAAGGTTACAGCATCCAGCTTGATGGTATTGTGGAAAACCGCCAGCTGAGAGATCTGAGAAGGTCAGCAACAGTGAATTTTTGAGACACTAAAGCCTTTTAGAAAGACGCAGTGATTTGGAGAACAATCAGCCCAGCTCCAGGCCCTCAGGGACATGGGCAGGAGGTGTCACAGAAGAGGACCTCAGTGCCTGTAGTACTCATGATCACCATCTTGGATAGAGGTAATTTTTTGAATGCACCCACGAGACCAAAGAGTTGGCAGAGGAAGAGATGGAGAAAGTGTAATTTCTATGTCTAGCCACAAACTCTAGTCTCCTCTGAAACTTGGGCTATTGCGTGCATGGCACCAGCATAAACTCATAGCCTAACAGTGTATCTTGATGCAAGGATATCATTAAAGCCTAGACATATTGGGATTATTATTTTTTTTTTTTAACAATGGCTATTTCTAGATCGACATATGTGCAAGAATGTACATACACTACAAGTACAGCATGAAACACAATGCCTGTGTGGTATAAATGGCAAGCTCTGCACAGTCAGAATTTCAATTTCTAGCCTTGCTGTTAATTGCTTGCTTAAAACCGTGTGAGAGTTAACCAAGGGTAGCAGCCTTCCACCTTAATCACTACACATTCCCACACGCACAATACACACACGGCACGTGCCAAAGAAGTCTCCCTTTTTGTTGGTTGAGCTGTAAAGGACAAGGAGCAGTTTGGCTCAATGTGTGATCAAACAGCTGATGAAGACACCTTTGAATCTACCAATCAGCTCTCTGATAGCATGCGACAGGTCTTGTTGTACTGACAGCAACGAGCCTCAATCAAACACAGGTGAAGGGTTGAGCTGTGAAGGTGCTGTCTTTGAGCAACTGCCTGGCTCCCAGTTACTGGTTCCTTCTACATTTTAAACAATACGGAAATCTATCTTGCGCTGAAGACACCCATCATGTTTTACAGGTGAGAGTTAATACTAATTAGATGTTTTGGTACTCACAGGCTTAATTAGTTCACTTGAATCTTGTTTTTCAAAGTAGGACAGACATAAACTTGCCATAATATTTTACCAAAATAGACAAGTACTGTAAAGAAGAGAAACAAATTCCCCACTGCTCTCTCCCACGCCCTGACAAGCCGATAAAAATGATATTAGGTGATTAAACATAGAAATAAAAAAGGAGGTAGACATAATGATAGACTGTAATGAAGTCAAACAGCTGGCAGACTCCTTGGTGAATTTGCCACCTGATGACTTGTACTAAGATCCAGGCAATGCCCCCAGCTCTCCGATCAGACAGCAGCCCTGGTGCACATGCTGAACACTGCCTCCCGTTCATTAATTGGCTTGATGGAAACTCGCTGTCTTGCTATAAGGACAAAAAAATCTACTTCATATGTGTGTGTCTGGGGAGCAAAAAAATAAAGCGACCACCTCCAGTGCTCTAAAAAACCCACAGTAATGCAAAATTAATGATCCTGAATGAATTTCGGCTAATTTGCAGATTGGGATTAGACTTGCAAACACCAGTCTCATCCAGAAGAGGTAAAGGCTTTCGTTCTCAATTTGAGAAAAATGTGTTTCAAGATCTGATTGTGAAATACAGGAACTGCTTTCAGAAAAGGTTCCCTCTCACTGAATTCCTGCATAAGGTGAGGAAAAAGAAGCTTCTAAATCTGCTTTTAAGGGAGGAGGGAGGACTCACAGGAGAGCTCCTGTTATCACCACCCAATCTCCAACTGACATCGAAAATTCCATTTCCGTTTCTTGTTAATAATAAATACGAGTCCAAAGCCAGGGCCACCCTTACTCTGATCACTGGCCATATTCCCATCAGCTCCTCGCATGCAGCATGCACACAGGTCTCGACTGCAAATCCCCCCAGATGTGCTGCAAACAACCAGCTGTCCTGTCCCCAGGACCACTCAAAGCGAAGCGTGTCCTTAAACCTTTGGAGGGTCAGATGTGGCTGATGCCCATCCCTGCTGTGCCGTCTCTATTCCTGCTCCATGCAAGCTGCAGGCCTCTGTGCAGGCATTCACTCTGCAGAAAGCAACTGGAAGGCGACAAGATCCTTAATGGCTGTTTATGCATCTTTACAAAGCAGAAGCACGTTATCTTACAGCTATCTCCTCTGTCTGCCAGAAACAGCTTTCTACTAACTGGTAACACAATGCTTGGTGTGAACTATGAGTAAATACTGCAGCCTGCAGAATTTTTAAAGCTAGCTCAGTGCAAAGGTCTGTGTTACAGCCTATGCATATGCCTGTTTACCCATGTTTTCATTTCTTCATATCTCTATACCTTTTTACACATAACAGTGACATAGGGTGCTAGCCTCAGAGTGGGGAAAAACCCCATTCTCTTCTGAAGTTATCCACTTTGTTTGTCTTTCTCTCTTTAAAGCACATTTTGACAAAGAGGGATGGTTTCTCCTTTGGTATTCATATTTGCCATATTAATGATGACAACTCCTCACAGACCAGAGGAGCTTTATTCTGAGTACTAGCAAACACAAACTAACAACTCCATACCCTTAATTCCCTTCTCAAGTTCCCAGCATCTACAGGAACAACATTTAAACACTCTCAGAAAACACTCTTTTGCCTCTCTACAGAATTCTTTTCCTTTAAGACCAAGCCTGCTCTTCTCTTTCTCGGGACCTGCAGCTGGGACAAGAGCTCAGCCTGCAGCCAGCTCATGCAGCAGCACTGGACTCTGCCCAACAAGTGGGGCTTCCCCACAGCTCAAATACTTTTATTATTTGTCTCTGAATTGTTTTTTTTTCCCTCGAGCTAAACTCTGAATCTTCCCCTTCTACATTACATCCTTTTCCCATCTGCTTGGCCCCTTGCCTAAAAATTGTTTTGTTGTTTACATTTTATCTGCACCAGTATTTATTTTTACAAGCGACTTCCCCCCAAACTCTGCTTCAGATTCTCTCCCATGCTCATCATCATGCTGCTGTTCATCCACTGCCTCGCTCCTGCCCCTTGGCCTGCCTCAGCGGCCTTTTCTTTTCCCACACCTCACCTTCCTTCTCCACTCTCTCCCTTTTTGTCCCCCAGATCCCCAGGCCACCCTCTGTCTCCCACTCCTTCATCTTCACACCATGGACAAACCCTCTGCAGGAATGTCCTTGTCTCCTTGCCCCCTTCCCAGCACCATTCTCATAAGCAAAAAATACACACGGTTGCAGAGGGGCTTTATACATGTGTTTTGAAAGCTCGATATACATAAATAAAACCAAGTTGGTGACTTATTTATTTTCTCAGTATCTATTAAACACAGCAGAAAATGCAGTGGACATATTTAGACTGGAAATTAGAAGAAGGTTTATAACCACCAGAAGAAAGACAGCCTCTCAGTAGGAGTAGTGAGGGCAAGAAACCTAAATGGTTTCAAGATGCAAATAGATAAGTGTTTGAAAGGCATCATATGATGTGGTTGCCTTCAACAGCAGGGGACAGGACTTGATGACTTAGGAAGTTTCTTTCAGTCTTAATTCTTATCTTCTTGTGTGGGCTGAATATCACCCACAAGCCTGTGCTCAAGCCCAGGGGATGGGGAGACATGGTGAAAGCTGCCACAGGCCTCAGCAGGCTGCACTCACTCCTGTTACAACCCAAGGGCAGAGGGTATGGGTAAAGGGCTCCCAAGTGTGTTTTAAAAGGGTGATGAAGAGCCTAGGCTGCTCACATGTCAATGTAACACGCTCCCATGCCTCCTCTGCTTTTTCTCCAGACAAAAGAGGACTGCAGCTAGGATTATTTTCTTCCAGTTTCTAAAAAGTTGCATGCCTTCATCTAGGACAATCATGCTCTGCAGTATTCACAGAAACACAGAATTATAGGGGTAGAAAGGGACCTTGAGATCACCCAGTCCAACCCACTGCTAAAGCAGGTTCCCTGCAGTAGGTTATGTGGGAAAGTGTCTAGGAGGGTTTTGAATATCCCCAGAGGAGGAGCCCCTGCCACCAATCTGAGCAGCCTGTTCCAGTGCTCTGTCACCCTCACAGTAAAAAACTTCTTTCTCATGTTCCGACGGAACCTCCTGTGCTTCTTTTTGTGCTCATTGCACCCTGTCTTGTCACTGGGCACTAGGGTAAAGAGCCTGGCCCTATCCTCTTCACAGTGTCTCTTTAGGTATTTACAAGTGTTAAGAAGATCCCCTCTCTGTCTTCTCTTAACCAGGCTGAACAGACCCACGTCTCTCAGCCTTTCCTCATACAGGAGATGCTGCAGGCCCTTCATCATCTTGGTGACCTCCGCTGGACTCCTTCAGAGTCAGAAGGACAGACAGAACAGAGAACTCCAGAACACAGGACTCCACTGCCTCATCAGAGCAGAGTAGAGGATCACCTCCCTCTGTCTGCTGGCCTCGCTCTTTGTAATGCACTCCAGGGCACCACTGGCCTTCCTGGCCACAAGAGCACAGTGCTGGCTCATGGCCAACCCATTGGCCACCACAACGCCCAAGTCCTTCTCTGCAGAGCTACTTTCCAGCAGGTCATCCCCTGACCTGTACTGGCGCATACGGTTACTCCTCTCTTGGTGCAGGACCCTACACTTGCCCTTGTTGAACCTCATCAGGTTTCTCTTCGCCAAGCTCTCCAGTCTGTCCAGGTCTCACTGAACAGCAGCACAGCCCTCTGCTGTGTCACCCACTCCTCCCAGCTTTGTATCATCAGCAAACTTGCTGAGGGTGGACTCTACCCCTTCATCCTGGTCACTGATGAAGATGTTTGAAGAAGTCCAGATCCAGCACTGACCCTTGGGAAACACCACTAGTTACAGCCTCCAACCAGACACTGTTCTGCTGATTACAACCCTCTGAGATCTGCCATTCAAGCAGTTCTTAGTCCACCTCACTGTCAACTCATCTACCCCAAAATTCCTAAGCCTATCTAGAAGAATGTTATGTGATACAATGTCAAAAGCCTGTCTGAAATCAAGGTAGACAACACCCACTGCTCTCCCCCCATCTACTCAGCTGGTGACGACATCATAGAAGGCTACCAGATTGGTTAAGCATGATTTCTCCTGGGTGAACTCACGCTGAGGGATATTTGCTCTGTGTGTAGGGTTTCAGATGGATTAACATGCTAAAGTACAAAGTAAAATTAAACTAAAAAGCAAAATCCAACACCATCCCTGACCCCTGTACAGAGGCAGCAGAATAAGGGCTCACGTGACAGTCCAGCATGACCTAACCACCACCTGCACCCAGGCCACCTTGAGAAGACATCTCCCCTCACTGAACTGTCCTGGCCAGCAGCCCCTGCTTTGAGCTCAAAATGCGATGGCTTAAGCCTCCATTGGAAGATGGATTTATCATTTTCAGCGAAAGAAAAACATCTTGCTTTGCAATGAAGGCCAGCTATGAGCGCTCGCCCAGACACTCACAGCAGCTCAAGTGAAGGGAGCTGACTTGTTAAGCTGTTTTAATTCACCTGCCCCAAACTGCTGCAAGCCGTAGCAGCTGGGGATGACATGGTCAGCATCAGTGCTTGCAGGGCGAGTTGACATCTGCAAATCTTCTAAGATCTACATAACACAACCCACAAAGTCCCTTCATACTAGCTCTGTCTGTCATTTATTATTTGTTCCTTTGCCTGCAGCTCCTTTTGAAGCTTTAAAAGCTTTTGTTTTTGATAGTAAAAGGATATTTGTGCCTTGCCTGTAGAAACGTCAGGCCCTGTATTGTTCAGTCCACAATAAAATATGTTTCAGTTTGATTTATTGCTCTCAGTTTACTTTGCCTTAAGTTGGCAGCATTTCCTGGTTTGGATTTTGCTGATGGCTTTACAGTTCCTTTTTCTGTATTAGGGCAGCCAGTTTTATTTCTGTTATTCCTACTTCAGGACTATATTCAAAATGACTAGAAGTTGTAGTGTTTGAAATCTGATTATTTACAGCAATGCCTAGACTTGTGAACGCATTTCCAGTAGAAATTGTCTGAAAGTGGACACATGGACTCAATTGAAGACATGTTTTTAAAGTTACTTGTCAGAGGAATGAATACTTCTGGCTGCTTCAGAGCTTTTAAGGGCTTGCTTTTTTTATAGTCAAATTATATTTAGGCAAAAAACAAAAAAAACAAAAACAACCCAACAACAGTAACAACAACAACAACAAAAAACCCAACAACCAGAAAACCACAAGACCATGCAGGTTTCAAAATGCAAGCCTGCTCTGTGAGCCGCCAACAGGGACAATCAGGCCTGGGGTGGGATGGTCCCAGGCAGAGCTCTGTCAAATTCCCAACAGCTGAGTGCACATGTGGGTCTGGGAGCTCCCTATGGCAAACCCATAGGTTGTAGGTAAACCCATCCAGCTCTGATCCACTTCTCACCTTCTCATATCTTTCAAAGTGCATATCACATGCTTGCAAGCCTTCCCGCAGACCACATAGCACTTAATGAATAAGTTGGAGAGATGCTGTCTGCCTTCCCATTCGAGGCATTCTGTCTTGTGAGGTTTACTTCCCTACCTGTGCTGCAGGACTGAAGACATCGTGCCGTATGCAAGGACTGTGAGATCTACAGACTGGTGTGGAAATTTCCAAAGGAGATGAACCACCCTAAAATTCCACCTAAAGGCTCTCAAGTCTGTCACTGTATTACCATTACCTTTGTAAAAGCACAAGTCTAGATAGACTCTAATGAAACGCAGCCAGAAAGGTCCTCAGTAGAAAATAAGAAGCTTGATGGAACAGCTGGCTGAATATACCTCTAATAAAAATGAGGCATGTGGGAAGTTTCCAGGCCAACACAGGAACATTTTCCTACTGAGACAATATATGGGATTACATCTTTCTGAAAATGTGATGTAAAGTTTATTGAAGGAAGATATTTGTTGTTTGCCTTAATGAGCTTTAAATTGACTGTTAAAGCTGTTTCTTCAAAACACTATTCCTATGACTGCCGCTAGAGTCAGTGGGAACTGACGGGTAGTGAAAACTGAATTTTGAAAGAGATTTTCATTAAGACAATCTTCAGGTTGCCTGGCAAAGTCATGGGACACACAGCCAAGAAAAGGCATAAAGCCTTGAACACATAGATAGAGTGGACCAAATTTAGAAGGATGCCAGTGTTGTCAAAATAGTCCCAGCAGACTCAGGACAGAGCCAAAACCAGATCTCCATCCAGCCTTTTAATTCCCAGAGCGGATGGTGCAAGCCCTCACAACAAAAGTTCCCAAACTTTCAAAGCACTCCTCTTCCAGAGGAAATGAACACCAGACCTGTGCAAAACAAGATCCCCAAAAAAGCACGGTTACTCTGTCATAAGCACAGCTTTCTTTTCTGAGCCAGTGCACCGCTCCGTGTCCCAAGCACAAAGCTCAACAAAGGAGAAGCATGGTGTAGGGTGCAGTCACCTTGTTTTCCATCTCTATGTTTGAATGACATGTTTTTTAACATTCGCTTTTGCATTCTCGATGACACAGTGAACTTACAGAGAAAATGGATAGAAGTAGTAGAGTGATCCCTCCAGGGCTGTCATGGGCACTTTAAAATGCACTACTTCAAGTCACAGGAATCTGCTTTTCCTGTGTCAGTAGCAAAGACAGTCACACATAGGTTGGCTCTTGATCTTGATCTAGCTGCTTTCCTGGGGTCCTTTCAGTATATATTTGACCACCAAGCCTCAGTAACTCCTTTCAGTTATTCTATATATCACACACAGTAAATCATACAGAGCCAACCCATCAGTGACAGTTGATCGTGGTAGCTCCTTTGGAGCAGTTACAGTTTATCACATCAATGGGGTTGTCATACATGCCTGCAAAGCCTGTAAGACAAACACAACACTTGTGTTCTACAAATCCTTTGCTGCACAAGCTCAGTGGCCATTTTGAAAATGCCGTACCCTCCTCATGAGCACCTCATTTACCATCACTTACACATCTGCCTAACAAACCTCTAACTGCACCATCCTACTGGAGAAACTAAGGTGGGATTACTTTTATCTGTAACCCACAGCACTACCTTCAGAAGGATAAGGAAGTGTTTTCATCTGCCAGCATTTATTATTTATGTTGTGGTCACATCTTGGGGTCATGAACGAGAGACTTCCTTCACTTGCAGCTGAAATCCTATCCCGAAGCATTAAGATGCTGCATTTTCACATTCCATGCTTACTGCTTAATTTGATTTCAAATGGTGTATGTTACTACAGTTCCACTGAAGTGAATGGAAAGAGTCCAATTTACACCATGTACGAAGCTGGCTCCCTGCCACTGAAAAACAAGCAAAATTAAACTTCTCAGAAAAATTTTATCACCGCATTCTAAGACCTTGAAGATAAGGTACGTAGTGACAAACCCATCACAGTGGTATCAGGAACAGAATGACACACCGCATGAAGTCAGGACCACAGCATTTCAGAAAAGAATGTGGGTCAGCATGTTTGGCGCGTGTCGTTTGATACAAGATTGATTCTTCAGTTTCCTTTAGAAAGTAGCCTAATTGTCACTACTTGTGAGTACTTTCATATCCTGCCATGAAAATATCCTCCAGCCCTACTTGCTATCTTCCCCTATCAGGCCACTTCAATCTACTGCCTTAAACGCAGATCTCAGCGTCTGACTTTGGATGCCCACTTTGCAGAAGCTGGATGGAATCTCAAACTTCAAAGCCATTCACAACTTCTGGTCTGAAGCCTGACACAAATGACTGGCATGTAAACACGCCATAAATACCACCGTCTATAATCTCACCTTCAACTTTTATCAGGACTGAGGACACTCGATACTAAATTGATACACATTTACATTAAGGTAGCAGGAAGCTGAAACTCCAGGCCAAGTCGCCATTTGTCTTGAGTAAACGCGGCATGTCAGCAATTCTGTTTACTCAATCCAAGGCTGCTTTCATTTCTTGCTTGTTTTGCTATATATTTATATTGAGGGAACACTTTCTCAGCAGCTTTTAGTCACTTCTTCAATGCATTTTATGAGGAGACAAAGTCAAATCACTATTACTTAATTAACACAATTGTGAAGACTTCACTCCAGCTACACAATAGCTCTCCTAATCTTGCAGAAGGATGCATGACTTCATTATTGAGTATATTGTTTCCTATAAACATATAAAACCCCTACAATAACAATCCCATCAGCTGAAATGAAGTTATCTGAGAACAGAATTAAACTCTAAATGACCCTTTGCTCCACTCCATAGACCCCTATTAATAATTCTAATCTAATCAGTGTGGATAAATGTACTGTTGCAGCCTATGCCAGGCACTCTGCCAGGAGGTCCTACTGCAGTCCATCCGATTCATTCCAGTCCAGAGCTTCTCTGGAGAAGATGCATCTTGCACTGAGAGGCCAATGCCTGATTTCCTCTTTTGTTATCTTTTAGTGGCAAAGTCATGTCCTTGTAACTGATAGACACTTTTCTTTGTAAATAACCCTGGAGTGACTGATAGAGCTTTTGCCAGACAAAGCCTGTAAATAGCTAGGCATTATTCATGCCAGGCCTGAGAACACTGTGTCACGGCTGACAAATTTATGGTAGATATGAGCTCACCTCTTCCACAAATATATACTTTCCCAGCAAATTCATCACATGTTTTAATGGCCCCATACTGAATTTGTCAGCTGTCTGTCCCTGCTCATTGTTTCCTTTGGATTCCTGTCAAGGATTGTTTGTTAAAATCATCTCCCTCTCCTATCCTTCAGCTGCTAGCCCCAGGAAAGATCAATGGTGACACATCTATTGATAATATTTTATATTCAGCTATTCAGGTCATAAATCATTTTAACAATGCTGATATGTTTATTGAGTGTCTGCTGGCATTGCAATTACACAGAAAGTGATGTCACTCTAAATCTTGGCTTTGTTGGATTGCATTTGATTCCTTCCTCCCCTCTCCCACCCCACTTCATAATTAAAATCTGTCACTTTTATTTTTGCAGTTGCCACATTAAAAGCGGTGAGAAGTTTGGCATTTCAGAGGAGGCATGGAATCCCTGAGCCTCTGTCTCCCATTAAAGCCAAATACACAAAAGCATTTCCCATTGGTACATGAAGATGCTACTTCAAGCCTGTGCAGATCCCTAAGAGTACATAGGACTGAGTGAGGGAGCAGAAGAAATTGCGTTTTGGCTCTCTGCTCCGACTCGGCGAACCAAGCAGAGGCCCCAAATCTGAGCACTGTGCAGCTGTCCATCGTCAACCTGGCACCTCACATCACATACCAATGGGAAGAAGACACCAATCCCCTGTGAGGGCATCAATTCGGCAAGGAGAACTGAGATCAGTTGAGAACGGGCCCCAAGGCATCCTGCAGCTGCGTCAGCCAGGCTGCCTCCCGCTCACGCACACTGCTTCCCCTGCAGATCCTCTGTTGGAGACACTTACCAGGAAAGCTCTGGAAGACGAAGAGAGCCATTCCTACGGCTCCTTCAGTTTACCTCCTTGCGTCTGTGGCTCCAGGGATTCCTAAGCGGTGCTCCCCATTGTGCAGAGGGAGCCGAGTCCACCATCCAGCTCTCTACATTTTTTTCACCTCTTAATTCATGACCACAATGTTACACAGCTATAACATTTCTTAAAAAAAACAACCTATCTAGGGCTTTATTGGAGACTGCTTTCCTCCTTAGCGAGCCTCTGCTGTACGTACCCAAAGAAAAGACAGAAAGCAGGAGAGTGCTGGCCAGCAGGAAAAGTCACATTTGTTCCTTGAATGCAAAATGTCATCATTCATTAGGGAAGACTCAAAGTTTCTCTCAGTGCAGGCAGCAGGAAAGATTTACACCATTTCACCCTATTGCTAATTTTAGTGTCTGCCCTTTTAAAACATCCTGTAAACACATAGAAGGAATGATGTGGGTATACAGAAAATATTATTTTTTAAATGCATAAACACAATGGTTCAACAAGCCTAAAGCAGTTTTCAGTGGGGTGCATATTTTTCTTTATGTACCCAGATACGCAGAACTGATTTTTTCATTACCAGAGATGGGACACACCTCTAAAAATATGTTTCAAATATACAGCCAACTACCTCTGAGGTGTCCCACTAATTTGAAACTTTTATGATCTGCCTTCACAAGCCTATAAAACTGGACAAGAGTGCTGATGAGAATTTCAGGCTGTATAGAAATACACTAACAGTTTTTCCTGTGGTACATTGGCACATCAACATGTAGATTTAACCTCTCTCGTGGCTTTCCAGAGCGCATTGCTTCTAAGGCTAGATTCAAATTTCATTCATCCCAGTATAATTTCACTGTGTCAAAGGATATTACTTTAGGTCTACATAGACTGGAGCAAGAACACAGCCTGCTCCTTGACTTTAATGGGTCTAGAAAAGAAGAGCAGATCTGCCCAAACTGGAGAAACTTAGAGCTGTACCAAAGTCTGGATTGTGATCTGGCTTTTGGGTTTGCAGGCGACCCAGATACATTTACTATCTGGATTTTAGAACATATCTGAAAGTTGCAAGAGCCTGAGCACCACAGACAAGCAAAAATTCCTGGCTGATAATTGTACTTTTGCTTTTGCAGGTTGCCTTGTTCTCCCAGTAAATGTTTCAATGAATCTTGGCCAAGTCTCAACATTTCTTTTTTAGCAAAGCCCCCAGACCAGACTACTTTCATATGTTCTCTGCCTTTCTGCAAACATTCTGTGGCTTCATAACTCTGAGAGGTATTTTCCTGATACCAGTGCTTCCATTTTCCTCAGCACTGAATTCTGAGATAGCTTATAACCTCTTCATCTACATCTTAATGGAAATTCTTGTAAAGAAGTGGGAAGCCAAGCTGTTTATACTGGGAATGCAAAAGAAATGCACTGCTTACAGGGGGCTTAGCCTAAATTTGACGGAAGTCACAAAGAAACTGTCTGACTTTTCTGGCCCCTTAATAACTGTACATTCCATTATAATGACTGCAGGCATAAATCAGTCCTGAGTTATGCCTGTCAGATAACCAGTTAGATATCTACTTAGCCATATTTGCATTCAGCAACCTAATTTATGTACACGCTCTTCAGTACCATGTGTATATAGATTGATTACACAACTTGATACATAAAATTATAATAATCATGTTTTTCACTCTAAACTACGTCTCCCACCACCGTGTACAAGTAGAGGCCAAACATTCCTACCTAAGGCAGGCTTTAAAATCTGATTGAGTTGCTAGGCACTGTGTAGATATGGTGGGAATCAGAGAGACCAGGGGTCGAAAATGCCTCCGAAAAGGTCACAGGTCCACCTAACTTTGGGCAGCAAACCACAGTGCCCACTTTAGAAGTCTAAATCATCTTAAACTGCCCTTATTATCAAATGGAGAGTCATGGTCTTTTCCGTGATGATGATTTATTCTAGCTGAGACACCTTTCTGTTCCCATTAGAGTGGTACCTGGCATTTAGGCACATCTTGTAACTGCTAAAAGTCAGATAGGCTGAATCTATACCTACGAGGTTATCAAATGTAATTTACTGGGATACTGATGCCTAAATATATCTAAGGATTTGGGTCAAGACACCTATTTCTTTGTTAGGTCTCCTTTAACAATGACTACTGTTTTGTCAAAGGGTGTTACCAAAATCAGACAAATGCTGAAGTTTGGTCGCTCACTCCTATGGACTGCCTTGACTCCATTCTTAGCGATGACAATCATAGGCTAATATGCTTGTACCCTCTGAAGATCTGTCAGAGCTCAGGAACAGACCCAGCTCATGCATCTAACAAAGTACACAGAAAGCATGAAGAAGAATTTTAGCAATGATAATATATACTGGCAAATATATTTTATACATTATTTGGCTTTATTTATTGTCAGGGGAACACAAATGTCTTTATCACCACAGATTCCAGAATATTTCAAGCACGAATGTGGTATTGTGTTTGTTTTTTGTATTTTTGGGCAGTTTCCTATACTGTAGTCATAGCAAACCCAACTCTCCAGAAGACTGTGAGAAACTTAATTTCCCCAGGAATTGTTTATTTCCATTTTAGCTTATTCTGCTAAACTTTTCTGTACCAGTTGGGGTTTCGACGCTGTTAATGCTTTTGCACTTTAAAACGTAACAGTGACTGGGAGGAGGTGATTCATTCCCACATTCACTTTGCAATAAATTGAAGCATGTGCACTGCACAATACTTGTGCCAATTCCATTATTTTATATACAAAAAAGTCATTATGTTCCAAAGTATTATCATTTCCTTTCTTCCCAGACAGTGACCGTCTGTAACACGTTATTTGGGACAGACTCCCTACCAGATTCTGGGTATTCCCCCACTTCCAGAACTGTTCCTTACCACAAAAACAAAGAGGGGAAAAAAACAGAAGTAGAGGGAGTTTTGGAAATTCAGGCATATTATACCCACAGGTATTGCTCACCTATTAGCTCTAGCTTGATTACTGATTTTCAGTCGCCCATTTTCCCAGGAGCAACGCTTTAGCGGAACTGGCTATCTTTACACATCAAGTTATCTTACGGATCTCAAACAACTGCTTACAAATGGGCTTTTCTAACAGGACGCAAGCTGTGTTTGATTTAACTCAATGTATATTTATGTGACAGAATCTAACCAAGTTGGACTTTGTGCCGTAACCATAATGTTTGCACAGTTACACCTGGGGAGGAAAGCCCTCCCACTATAGTACTAACAGGATGCCAGTGGCAAGAAAGTTTACATAATAAAATCGTGGCTTAAGGGATTTATACATCTGTCAGTAGAACAGTGATGACAGTCCTCATTTGTAAGCATGGTACACAGCTTCAGCTGGAAATAAAAGATTACGGATAAGGCCAAATAAGAGCCCCTGTAGATAACTGCATCCCATCGCATTCCCATTCCCTCCTCCAGCAAGGACCCTGAAGGGCGCTATGCTGGGAACATGTCTCCGGGGTGACAACGTGTCCTGGCTGTAGACATGAGCACGCTCCTCTTGTCATCCAGCATGGCCAGATGTGAGCTAGCTCAAACAGAATCAGCGGCCACAGAGCAATGTTTAGCATGGCACTGGCCCATGAGCACCACTGGATGCTCCTTCGGTTCCCACGGTGATCTTGGCTCTCTCCTTTCTCCTACACCCTTTCCTTCCTTAGACAGCCAAAACTTGCAGCCCTGAGGAGGAAGAGGAAGGCAAAGGAACAAAGGATGGCATAACTACCTCCACTTTGGCGCCAGCATCAAGCTTGACATGCAATAAAGCATGAAGCAAGAGCAGCTCACGTTGACTCCAATGCCTGGACATGGACCCAGGAGCAATGCTGAAAGCTCCTGGTTTAGAAACTTGTAGCTAGAGACAGTGCCCTTTCTTTCATCAGCTGCTATCAGACTTCTATGGCCAGCACAGGCATCAGTCAACCGTGTGAAGAATACACTGGCTTTCTGCTCTCCCAGCTGCAGCATAGAGCAGAAACTGGCTGATTTGAGGGCTGGAGGGTGTGGGAAGGGAGATGCAGACAGGAGAAAGCCAAGTAAAAGGCTGCTAGGCTTTTGTAGCAAATGAAAGTGGCAGGCTATAAAAGAAGGTTGCAGGAGAGCGCTGTGACTCACTTGACTGGCCAAGCTCCTCTGAATCGCCACCTTGGGGAGATGAAAAGCAGCACTGCAGGAGCTCAGAGAAAGCCCACCTGGCAGCCCAACTCATAAAGTAAAACCGTCTGGTGGTTTCAAAGCTCTGTAGCCAAAAGGAGTACGGGAGGGGAGAGAAACTCCAGGAACCCGGAGGAACAGCTCATGGAGACAGCAAGGGGGAGAGGACCGAGATTCCGCTGCGGATTTTCTGTCTTTAATGGATCCCTTCCTTGTTCACCCCGAGCAAGGCAGCTGGCACGTGCTATCTCAGCATGCAGATGGATCAGCAATGTCAGACGTGCAGCTGTGCATATTTAACACACAGGGATCTTATTATCTATTTGCTGGCTAGCCAGCAGCAGGCTGATTTTGGAGGAGATTGCTCACAGTTGTAGAGAGAGAAAAATAGAGAGTAGTCCACAGTCATTAATCTTACACAACAGGCTGCGCAGCGTTAGAGCCAGAACTGCTACTCTCCTGCATCTGTCCCTCCCACCAGCACTAAATCACTTTCTGGTTCTCAACCCCTCTCCATTACAGAGAAGAAAATTGTCTGGGTTGGAATTAGACACCACAACAGCATGGGCAGCCCTGCTGTAAAGAACAACTGCTCCGAATTTTCATTGGTCTCAGGTCTCTAACAAGCCTTTGGTCTTATCACTGGCCAGAGGGGAAAAAGGAGAAAAATGAAGAGTTTTGATGTTAGTCATTGACATTTTCAGGTTGGGAATCAATTTCAAGCTCACAATGAGTCCTTCTTATGTTGAGCTGTGTTCCAGGATGACTTGGCTGGCATCAGAGACAGAGGCATGCTGCACACACCATCATTCACTAAGCAAAGTCTGAAGTTTTTAGAAAAGCCTCCAACACACGTCTGATTTGATGCATGTGATGCAGTCCTACTGGGAGTCAATTTAAAGTCCAGCCAGTCCTTCAGGGCTTTGCTGAACTGAAGTCTAAATGCTCGTGCTGGCTGGAGCCTGTTCTGGTTTGTCCTTTCCCTGTATGCTAGAGCCCCAAACTGATCCATCTCCAAATTAGCAAACACCTGCAGGGCTCTCCAGGAGGGGAGACTCAGCAGTGAGGTCAAAGTCTTTTTATGTGCACAGTCTACAAGGTAAGAAGCCCTGAGGGTGTCCGTGGGGCTGTCCACAGGAGTAAAAGCCAGCCGAGATCAACTCAGGACCAGTTAAGTTCTGCATCCCAAACCCCAAATAACAACATCAACTCATTTGCCATAAATTCAGCCAATAAAGCTTGTATGCTTTGGGAAGTGTGTTTTAGAAAACAAAATCTCTGTTTTACGAGCTTACTACGTGGTACCCTCAAACAAAGAAGACTGTGTTTGATCTGGACGATAGCTGGCCATGTCAGCTCTGCAGCAACCAACAACTCATGCTCAGATGATGTATTTTGAAGCCAGGGTGCTTAATTGCAACCCATTTAGCTTCATCGTGTCAGGAAACAGGCTTTTTATTTCTAACACTTGACTGGATATAGAGAAAACTTCTCTGCCAAGAAACAGCACCAGGAATGGAGAAACAAGCAGGTATTGTAAAACAGCCACAACACTGCAGACATTCAGGATGTGCTCTCTGGTCTCTCTAGAGAGTAGAAGACAGCCTCACCTAAAGGAAAATCCCAGAGAGAAAGAAATTTCCAGATGAAAGTGAGGTGCTCTCAGATAAAATGGACTTCTTTGAAGAAAAAGCGCAACTCAGAAATTAAAAATATGGGTGATAGTAGGGAAAGCTTGGAGCCACTTGGAACTGATTGAACGCTCTCATTTTTTTAATAGCAAACATGTGCCATTACACACGATGTAAAAGGAAAATCATAAACTCCAGGCAAAATCTTACAATTCTAACTCTAAAATAAAAGTTACCCAAAGAGAAACATGCAGTGAGAGCCCTCATGTCCATAAAGAAAGAAGACTTTAAGCCATATCCAGCTGCAGAACAAAACAACTTTTGTGATTTCCCTCAAGTGCCTACAAAACACTCTGTCTTATCAATGCTGAAAACTGGCATCATCAGTAGGGCAGAGCAAGAGGGACAATAGCGGAAAGACACACAGAAGGTGATATGAGGGAAAGCTTAACTGAATGAAAAACTACTTTGAAAATAGCAAAAATAAAACTGCAAGGACTTTCTACGGAAGCTGAACCAAGAAGAAAGAAAACGAAGGTTTGGAGGTATTGAAGCAGCATCTCACAATGGCATTCTTTTCCAGGGCTGCTGGAAAAGCTGGCCTCATTGAAAAGGATGTGATTAAATAACTCAGACTTTAATGAAAGAGATTATGTTTCACTAGAAAGGAGCAAAGTCTCTGAAAGACTCCTTATCAGTCCATACTGCACAATGAAGAAGAGGTCAGATTCAAGTGGTACATTAGTCAAATAATACCATCTGAACATTTACTTTCAGCTCACTCTTTTTGATGAAGGCCACGGCCAACAATTACTAATGGATAAGAGAGGGTTATTTGATGGAGACCCGACATGCATTACAGCAGACACTGGCATGGTTAATTGATCAGAAGCATCGTAAGTGAAAGAGTTATGCTGAAAATAATGCTGCTACCAGAGCGATGTAAATGTGCTACTGGTCAGCATCTTTTCATAATTAGGTCATTTAGGAGCCTTTTGGGTCATTGATGGTGGAACAGCAGCCAAATCCCCCAAATATGCCTGCTGTGACAGATGCCCATGTTACTGTTGTGTATAAGCACTACAGGTGCTTGGGAAGAAACAGACCTTACAGCCCATAAATATTTTAGCCAGGGCAGATGAATAATAAATTGGTGAGAACAACATAGTGACATGAACTCATGTGAAACTATACCACACACTGTGAACAATATGGCCAACTGCATTAAAGCAGGACACTAGAAAACATCCTTAAGAGCTGGTCATCATTCTTCTTGACCCTGTTTCATGGTTCCCTAACAAAACCTGGCCTCTGTGCAAACACTGCAACCAGTAACATCAGAAGTGCTGGCTCTCTGCGTGAAATAAAACTAGAAGAACCTAATTCCATACTGTTGTTCATAAGCAGCTTGACTCACAGGGAGCTAATACAGCAGCACTATGCACGAGATTTGACAGAAATAAAGGAAAAACAGCAAAAGTAGCAACAATCAAATAGGCAGGAAATAAATTTCTATATCATCTGTTTCTTTTCCACTTCTTTCAAAGAAATAAGTTCGCAAATGTTAACTTTTTACTGAAAATCAACAAAAGAATTAGAAAATGCCCAAGAACTTTCATCCTCAGACTTGAAGCACACAGATGAAATGGAAGCTAAACCCAAATCAATCCATTCTGCTTCCACATTATAAACTTTAAGTAATACTAACGATGGCATGGCAAAATAAATGAATTAATAAATTAAAAATCCCTGATTTTCCCATTAAAGAAAAGAATTTCACAGCCTCAGAGCCTGGGAGAAAATATACAAATCTTAAATCTCCATCACTCTTCTCATTTTAAGTTCTTACAAAGCAAAATCTAAGCATCCATGTTCTTACAGCAGCTACCTCTGGCACCATTCAAAATAAAGAACAGATCTACCCTAAAATGATAATGAAACTTGATCACACATTCAGGGTAAAAAATAATCTTCCTCCTCAGCTGGAAAAAAACTCCATTCTGCCAAACTGATCATCATGTCTGTGTCACATTGCGCCAAAAAGCAGACTGAAATTATTCAGGTTCATTCCACAGCCTTTAAGTGGTTCTGGCTCAAGCTCATCCCGACCCAAACCAAATTCACAGAAATGAGGTATAGGTAGATGACAGTGTTATCAAGCAGAGGAGCATAATCATAGGGTCTTTTCAGAAATCATCTGCTAGACCAAATGCTCTTTTTTTCCCCTGGCTCTCAGATTATAACTCACTGATTTACATTGGAATATTATTTAATTAGATCAGCACCAAATGACTCATCGTATTTTGTCACTTTAATGATTCTTTATATTTCTCCAGTTTGATGGGTTAATCACTGCCTATCACAGTTTATGGCCTCTATCTTCTTTATTGTGTTTTGCTTCCCATAAGCTATCTAAGGTGATGTGAACTTTGTGCTATTGACTTTTCTCACTCCTCTGGGGAGGTTGTCATGGAGAATTAAGCTATTGACAAATCAACAGCCGACGTGCTAAACTCCTTCTTGCACGTCATCATCAGGAATGTGGGAACCAGCCAACTTTGGTTTTGTGCAGAACCAAGCTGTTCCACCACATAAAATAAATCCTGAAAACCTACATATCACAGTCAGCTCTCATTTAAAGCTCTGCAAATCTGAAGTAAAGGAGGAATCTCCTCCTTTAGCTTAACAAACACACTTTAGAACAAGTTCAGGCAGCAGAATTTAATGAATGAATTTCAAACTTCCTCCTATAGTTTTAATCTTCTCAGCAGAGTAGTTTTTGTTTCCAGAAGCAGTTGTCTTCATTAGATGCAACTGAGCAAATGAGCTAGGCAGACATAATTAATGCAGCGCTAACCTCAAGAAGTGATGAATAACCATTATTTTTCAAATGCACTTAATAAACGTTAATTTGTTCCTTTTTTCTTCTTCTTATTGCAAGTGTTGGAGCTATTCTTATCATCTAGGATAATTAGTCCGTCAATAATATCTAACCAGTGAGTCAGTATGGTATTCCTCCTTAATACAGAACCTCCCATTATTCTAGGAAAGATACAAAAGATACAAAATGATATAAAAGATTTCTACATGACTAGAAGCTAAAAAGTTATGACTTATTTACTGAGATGTTATAGATGAAATGGAAATGTATTCCAGTTCTTACTTCAAAGGCTGCCCTCTCCTCTTTGTTGGCATGATTTGCTAACTTTTGTGAATATGGAATTCAATTGCGGGTTCAGTTTGAGCTTGTTGCATTCTTCATTTGTCCAAGGGCATATTTTATTCCCAAGCATACCTCTGCTTAGCTGAAAATAGGCCTCTTAACGTACCATTAAATATGTCTCCTTTTGCTCCTCCTCTTAATGTTTTCTTAAATTTTAATGAAAATGTAATTTCAGAAGTGTTTTCTTCCCAAAGTTGTTACGCTGCCAAGCTGTAAAAATAAGTCCAGCTTCTTGTTGTTGCTGTGGTTGTTGTCAGAGTCAGTGGTGAGCCAAGGAACTTGCACTATATGTACTATTTCCATTCCCCGTGGAGAGCTTCAGATAAGCTCCTCCAACCCAGGTTGCAGAGACAGTGCCAGGAAATGCTGTAGGAGCTGGAGGGAGTGTCGGATGGTCTAGAACAGCGGAAGAAAAAGCTCCAAACTCAAAAATGAAGTTTTGCAGATCCAAGTCAACTCCCTATTTTTTTCAATGGCATTATCTGCTGCTTAACTTTCAAGTATCTTGTTCCAGCACTTCACAGCAGCACTGGTTATGCCAAAACTCATCCTTTTGTCTGCTTCAAGTTAGCTGCATTCTTGCACTGTCTCCTGTTTCACATCAACTGATAAATCATTCAAGCCATCAGATCACATTTGTTAATGAACTGAATTTACTTTTTGACAGCTGTGCTCCATACCCTCCTCCTCCTCTTTTGTAGATTTCAAATACGCTTAAATTATTACAGCATTATAACGCACATCTAGCAGGAGTGAGACCCTTGAGATCTTGCATCAGCCAACTCTATTAATTAAGCTATATGGTCCCATGCAGTGAAAACTTAAAGCTTGTCATAGTTGTGACCTCTGTGAAAGAAATCTGACTTCTAAAGGAGGTTTGACTTCAGACACTAAAAAATTACCAGTCTAAAAATAAGGCAAGCTGGGCTGGTAATGTGGACTCACAGAACAACAGAGGAAGAGAGACATGGCACTTTGAGAGAAAAACTTCCACGTCTGACTGGATGAACCAGGTCTGCTATATCCTCAAGGAGATTACTATTATTATTATTATTTAATTCAGTAATTCTTCCTAAAGTGTCACCAGAGAGAGTGTTCAACATTAGCTGGGAACCCAGGGTCACACACAGGAGCAGTCAAGGCTCAAGCACATAGGGAGGAAAAAGTTGGCCACTTCAACCTGCAATTTTCTTCTTTTCATAAGAGAAAAGTGAGTCTCTTTTTAAGAAGCAACTCACCAACTTCCCTTAGTCTCAGTCTTTCTTTGTAATTATTTCTTTTTTTCCCATTCTTTCCACTTTCCTCCACCTTCTTCCTTTTCTGTGACAGCATCCTCTTACCTTCTTAATAATCATCTCCTGTACAGATATAATCTCTAACTTTATTTTGTTAAAACCAAAACAATCCAGATGCTCTGGATATAATAAAAGAAATGAATAAACAAAGATTATGAGTGGGAAGAGGAAATAAAAGTAATAAGCTGCATGACAAACATCACCCTGTCCTCTCTGAATAAAATCCCTTTGCCCAGAATGATCTAAAGGAAGTCCAGTAGAGTCCCAGGGGAGCCTTTCCATTGGCCTTTCTATCTCAGTCTCTCACTTGCCTCAATTTCTAGTTTGTCATATTCTCATCTCTCCACGACAGTGCCTGAGCTTGACTGAATCTGACAGCAAAATGGGTCTCCAGATTTATGGAAGGTCGCTGGAAGCAAAGGCTGCTGAAATCCCAGTGAGAAAGTCCAATATTTTGACGTTGGCTTTAGTCTTGAATCTGGTTGAAAAAATCAGTTTCTTCACAAAGAACACTTAGATCTTGTTATGAATAGAAGTCTCAAGATTCTCTTTGAAAACGAATCTGCAAGGAGACCCTCCACTAGAAGCTGAGGGAAGGCAAAATAGGAGAGAAGAGAAATGTGAATTACAGAACCATAGAATGGCTTAGGTTGGAAGGGACCATGAAAATCATCAAACCTGCTGTGGGCAGGGTTTCCAACTGCTAAACCAGGCACTAGTTCAGTTTGCCCAGGGTCCAATCCAGCATAGCCTCGTAAGTCTGTAGGGATAAGGTATCCACAGACTTTCTGAGCAGACTGTGCCAGCACCTTACCACCCTCTGAGTGAAAAATTTCCCCCTAACATCTAACCTAAATCTCCTCTCTTTTAGTTTAAAAGCATTCCCTCTTGTCCTATCACTATCTGTTCATGTAAAGTCAGTCTCCATCCTGGTTATAAGCTCCCTCCAAGTACTGGAAGGCTGCAACGAGGTCTCCTCAGAGCCTTCTCCAGGCTGAACAAGCCCAGCTCCCTCAGCCTTTCTTTTTATCAGAGGTGCTCCAGCCCTCTGTGCATTTTCATAGCCTTCCTCTGGACCTGCTCCAACAGCTCCACATCCTTCCTATACTGGGGACCTCAGGCCTGGACATAGTTCTCCAGATGGTGCCTTACAAGGGCAGAGTAGAAGGGGACAATCTCCTTTCTCATTCTGCTGCCATCCCCCTTTTGATGCAGACCAGGATGCAGTTGGCCTTTCAGGCTGCAAGTGTATACTGTTAGCTCGCATCAAGCTTGTCATCTACTCGATCCCCCAACTCCTTCTCCATAGGGCTGCTTTCAATGAGTTCTTCTTCCAGTCTGTACGTACATCTGGGAATGCCTCCACCTAAGAACAACACCTCACACTTGGCCATATGGAATCTCATTAGGTTTATGTGAGCCCATTTTTCAAGCCTGTCCAGGTTCCTCTGCATGGCATCCCTTTCTTCCTTTGTATTAACTGCACCCTCCACTTGGGATCATCAGCAAACTTGCTGAAAATGCACTCAATCCAACTATCCAGGCCACTGATAAAGATGTTGAAGAGCACCAATCCTAAGATGGACCCATGGGGGAAACCCATCATCACTGGCCTCCACATGGACATAGAGCCATTGACCACAACCCTCTGGCTATGACCATCCAACCAATTCTTAATCCACTGAATAGCCCAACCTTCAAATCCCTCTCTCCCCCATTTA
>JAOWBP010001760.1:4867218-4964128 GCA_028571105.1 Tragopan temminckii | reverse complement strand
TGTGAGCCCATTTTTCAAGCCTGTCCAGGTTCCTCTGCATGGCATCCCTTTCTTCCTTTGTATTAACTGCACCCTCCTCTTGGGATCATCAGCAAACTTGCTGAAAATGCAATCCAAAAAACTCAATCCAACTATCCAGGCCACTGATAAAGATGTTGAAGAGCACCAATCCTAAGATGGACCCATGGGAGAAACCCATCATCACTGGCCTTCACATGGACATAGAGCCATTGACCACAGCCCTCTGGCTATGACCATCCAACCAATTCTTAATCCACTGAATAGCCCAACCTTCAAATCCCTCTCTCCCCCATTTAGAGACAAGGATGTGGTGTGGAACCACATCAAAGACCTTGCAAAAGTCCAGGTAGATGACATCAGTTGCACTGCTTTTGTCCACTAGGGCACATCACTCCAGTAATCCAAAGCAAGAACTGCTGGGAATCCAAGGCAAGCAATAACCTCTCTTCACTTTGAAATCCCTCAGAATGTGCAGCGGCCCAAGCAGAGCCACAAACTAGCATTAATCTGCTCTGAAAAGAAATGTCATTGAACGCATCCAAAACTCAAACAAAATAGTTTTTCTTCCAAATCTTTGTAGAAACTTTCAAAACAGAAAATATTTGTTTTCTAATACATCAGCCCACTCTGATAAAGACAAACACTCACTAAATCCCACACTATCTGAACTTTTCCTACCTCTAATACACAACATGAAGTCACATCTCCAGCTCACATGCGACTCAAACACAGCACTCTCAGATTCTGCAGCCTTTGGCAAGTACAAGGTCTTGCCAAACAACATCCGTTTGAGCCCTGTCTCACACACAAGTGACCATCTTTGGCTGACTTCTCTGGAGTTGGTCAGCCCTGGATTTGTGCTTATTTAAATGAGTGTATGAACAAAGAAATTATTCAACTGTTTTCTTTCATGTATGAAAGAATACAAGGCAAAAGACCATCATCAAATGGATTCATCTGTCCCTTTCACTTACTAGTCAGTGCAAATCTCAAGCCTACATCTTCACCCCTTTGACCTACCCTGTGGGTTTCTCCCTGTCTTGCTATTTGGAGAAGAAGCAACCCCTGATTAAGAGATATGCTGAGACACTGGTCAACAGAGAGTGAAGGGTCTCATTTCCTCCTGCACTAATATCTCGCTAGTGTTAATTGCAGTTATGGGTGAATAGGCAATACTGAAGAACAGAGGATGTGAGTGCTTTGCCATTACTGATTACCTCACATCACACGTTTAAAATGAATTTGCTTGTCCCTGCAGTCCTTGGGTCAGATAAAAAAAGAAAACTTGGGGGGGAAAAAGCTTGTTTTTACCGACAGCTGCTCTTCAAAGGTCAAGGATTACAATAGTTGGAGCATTGCAGGTCAGGGCTGATGTGAACCGCACCGAGAAACTCTTCTTGCCCTCCCTGATTCTGGGTTGTAATGAATGTTATCAGTTCATGTCTCTTTATAAGCTTTGAATTCACACTACTAAAAAAAACAAAAAACAAACAAACAAAAAAAACAAACAGAAAAAAACAACAAATAAAGCAAATAAAAAAATATTTACAATGTCATCTCTTCTCTGCACACACCTCTTCCAATCAGGCAGCTATGAAAGTTGTCCTTCTGGCAGCATAAACTACCATTTTTTAACAAGGTAGATGGATGCCTGCATACATTTTTAAGATTGGGACAGGATATATTTTGTGGTTTATTTATAATGACATCAATTACACTTGCTCCTAGGCAATAATTCACTCCTTTATAATTATTTATGAGGTGATTTTTACTTTTTTGAAAGTTTTATGTTTATTGATGTGTTTGGTTAGCGAACACTTAAATGACATGGTCAGTTGCTTTGCAGGATGCTGGAGAACAGCAAAATCAATATGTTCTGCACCTGAGAACAATCTTCTTGGTTTTGTAGTAATGATTCCCTGAGCAAGGTCCCAGGAGCCTGAGAGATAATTGCAATTCCACATAGTCAACAATCTGCTCAGATCTATATAATCACCGTCTTTAGCTGCTTCGTTTTGTTTGGTTTTGTTGTGTGTGATCTTTGCCATTAATGTCTCTTTCCCTGTGATCTCAATTGGCTGGCTTTCCCTTCCCAACCCCTCTCCTAGCTTTCATTTCCAAGCCTCACCTCTGCTGAATCCAGCCCCCGTGCCGAACAGAGAAAACAGTTAGCTAAGTAGCTGCTTGCTGCCACTCGATTTTTCTTCGTTGATTGCTGCCTTTGGAGAATGAAAGTTCATAGTGTCTGGATCAACATTAAAAAAAGGCATAATAAGGCTTAGCATCCCCAGCTGAAGATAACTGATCTCTTCAGTTGCTTTAATATGCAGAGTACAAGATACAGACAAGTGTTAATGGAATAATATATTCTATGGCCCCTCTGTGCTTGGAGGCAGACAGCATGCTGCACAGTGAGGGATGGCAAGCATGGTCAAGAAGCTGGCAAAGAAATTTGTCTAGAGAGTGCAAGTCCTTTGTAGAAGCAAAGGAGAATATTTGACAATATTTCAGTCTCCAAAGTGGCTTGTGCTCCAGCTGTGGCATAGGCTGTATTTAGAAGGACATGATCAATGATTTAGGGGCTTTTTAAAGCAGTAATTGTAGCTTTAGCATATTTGTGAAGTGCCTCGCCCAGCAAATACACCGAGGTAATTAATCAAGTATATTCTTAAGTCAGGTTTGAATGCAGAGCACATAAGCCAAGACAGAGCGTAAAAGAATAAATCTGTCAGAAAAGCCTAATAGACTTAATTCGTGATCTCTTATAGTGTGGTCCTGCATCATTTGTGATCTGCAATGCCCTCGTAAATACTCTGCAGCTGGTCCATAAAAACGTGCTAAACCGTTTCCACATCCATACGAGAGCAAGTTATTCCATGAGATCCACCAGAGCGTGACACGGACATAAAGGGGTTGGGAACCACCGTCTTCCTGGATTGCCACAAGCATGATAAAATAAAAGTCTTTTGGGGACTGCCACAGCTTTGACAATGAGGTTTCTTCCAAACATTTTTGGAAACATCAACTCATGCAGATGGTCATCTGCCAAACATGCAACTTGATCTGATCTGTTGCACCCACAGCAGTTAAACAACTGCATTAGAAACCTCACCTAGAGTAAGAGCATTATTTCAGGGGTTCAATTGGGCTTTCAAGTGCAGATGCTCTCAGAGCAGAGAGAATGGATTTGGTAGAAGGAATAAATAATGTTCAGAATATTTCAAATTGGAATTCAAGCAGAGACACCTGAAAGGGTAGATTTCCACACACTGAGCACCTAAGAGCCCAAAACCAGATGTCACAGCTGGACACCTCAACTAGTGCGTACTTTCAGCAGTCACTTTAGAAAATGCAGCTCTGAGTCCTCTGGTTAATAGAAAACAGGCCAGACATCTTCCCACCACTCCGCTGAAACCCTCCAAACATACTCTTTGGAAAGTTATTAACTGGTAGCTGACAAAACCAATTCTCTCCCTTCATTTACAAAAATAAAAATTGGCATCATTCTGCATTTTAAAATAGAATAGTAGTGATGTTAACATGCATAAATCAACTGGGAAGATGTTTGTAAATCTTTATCAGCCAAAGAGATATACTTACCTGCTATAAAAGAAGATAGCTGACTTTTCTACTTCCATTAACTGTTGCCAAATCTCATAAATGTAAACAGAGAATAAATCCTTTCAGTCACTGAATATGAATATTCTCCTGGGAAATTCCAGTTGACATCCAACTTGATTTACGTGCTTTAAAAAAAGCGTTTGTTTTATACGCCTAGGGTGAGCCTTAAAACGTAAGTTCATGTGTAAAAAATGTAAAGGCTCAGGCCTATTTCAGCAAAAAGTGCACATCCTTTCAGCTGCCAACCATTCCCCACGCAGAGCAAAGGCTCATGAACTCAAGCTCACGGCATCTGCTCGGAGGAATCTGTTAAACTTAGGTATTGCAACACAGGCCTCTGGCATCACAGCCCCTTGCCTGACATTTCCCGTGGCTCCCACACTCTGCACTGAAAGTAGAAATTTGGCGCTGAAATATTCACTGGGTTCGCTCTTCTTTGCTGCTTCTCTTCCACTCCTCCTCAGGTGAAATGCCAGTTCCTTCACCCTGACCTTTGCAGATGCTCCTAACCCATTCCTTGAGTGCACAATACTTAAAAGAAATCTGTCCTTAATGAATAAACTTCAATTCTTACTAACCATAAGCATTATTATGAAACACGTGGCTCCTATCCATATAACACTTCCTAAATCTGAGAGGAAAACCTATCTTGCAGCCACCCATTACTCTTCAGTGACCTCCCTCATTTTGGATGTACTAACTGAATCGTTAAGGGAATACACATCTTGCTTCACATAAAAGCCACATTAGTAAGCAAAATGTGATTACAGTATCAGGAACAAGCCTGTCCTTTGGCTGTGGAGGATGGTTAGGTGAGCTCTGGATTGTGGAAGGAGTAACATCACGCTGAGAAAGACTTAGGGCAAATGCATATTAAACTGATCATTTCCTTGTGTTTTGTGTCTATGCTTAATTATTTGGTCAGGTAACCAGCTCCCCATCTTGAAGATTTTTTTTCTGTCTGCGTACATACGAGCGCAGACACGTGAAAGACACATTTGTTCACTGTGTACAAACGTCCCATGCCATTTTATTTTCGGTCTTGGGGAAATTGAGAGAACATCGCCAGGCGTGTTCTCAGTTCTACTCTGTGGAGGCCTGAACTAAAATTATGACTGAAAAGCAAATGCAGTGACCTTTAAAGGAATCGAGAAGAAGCTATTTCCAGCACATTACTAAATGCTATATTTTAAAGGTTCTAACCTTATTTGCTACAAGTGTATAATATCAGGAAAACCTTGTGAGTGAAGGTTCTGCATTCATCACATAGCCCAAGTCACTTACAGAAGAGATGGGGAAAGTTATTACTTTCCCCTTTGCAGACATTAAAGTTCAACCCCCTTTCCTGTAGTGTTTTGCAGCATGAAATAAGGTTCAGGGATCACTTTAAGAATTACAGGCTCCTCGACTTAACAAAAATATAGCTTCCTGCAAGCAACCGTAGGTGCATCATCAAGCTGGGAGAGCAATTTATAGGATAGGCTTGTCCCACGCAGCTGGGGCACACAAGCTAAGGGGTGCTGGGTTTTGCTATCCAACAGCACGTAGTGTAAACTTCATTGAACAAAATACTCTTTTATGAGAATTATAATAGGAATTGATTTACATGATACAGCTCAAAAGTAAAAGATAGGCCAACAAAAGACATGTCATAAAGTCTTGGGAGGCCAGCCTTAAGCCTGGGGTTTAATTGCATCAAGTAGGCTCCAGGAGTGCGTGATGGCATGTGTTTCTTCACTGTTTTTTTTAACACCTAACAGCCAACAGAGACGTCAGGTTTTGACGCTTAGAAAATCATAAAGTGAAATGTTAGCTTCACTTTATTTATCATTATTATTTATGGATTTATATCATACTTTTCATATGTGTAATAGTGCTCCACACCAAATAAATCAGAGAGCATAAAGCCTCAGTCACAGCAGATAAAGAAGGAAAGTAGGCAGAACCAGAAACATCAAGAAAGTGCAGAAGTGGTGAATAAACAAGCATGGCTTTTATCATATTTTTATAAATTTGTCTAGAATTAGCCACAGGGATATTGTAGTGTCCAATTAAGTTCCTAATAAGAAAATAAAACCTGTTAGACAGTAGACAAATGGAAGAGGTGGGTGACACAAATAGTACAAACTGGAGACACACTGCAGCTTGCACAAGAGCATATAAATTGAGCCAGGAAACAACACTAAGAAAACATGCAAAATCTGAAATTCCTCTGAATGCACTGTGACATTTATAATCACCAAATATCTCACACAAAAATAATCTGTTACCATTCAAACCTTGCTTCTGGTGGCTGAGTCCCTGGCCCAGTGAACTGCAGTATGGGCTTACCCAAGAGTTTAAAATGAAGTGTATTGTTCATAGAATCACAGCTAGATAATACATGGGAAAATGAGAAAGGGTTGAAGAAAAACTTTAAAAATACTGCACAAATAATTGGGTTTTTTTTTACATTTCATTTTTAGCCATCAAAATATACCTCCAGTGTAACCAGATTGTACCCTTAAAGAGCTTAAAGAGTTACAGGCCCTGGATGTGCTTTAAAGCAGCACAGGAAATCACAGGCACAGATATGGTACTTGACCTTTAGTGGTGCAATGAAACCACTAAAATATATGTTAGGCTGCAAAATGCTGAGATCTTCCACCGTGAAACAAAACAGATATTGATTTTTGCTATACACCTTTTAGTACGACAGTAAGTCAAGCACAGTTGGTGCCACATGATTCTGGTTGTTTGAGATATCATGTAACGCATCCAGTAAAAGTCGAGAGCAGTGAGATTTTAGTGCTTGTGCAGTTCTGGTTTTCTGAATTAAATCAATTAAATGAACACACCAGCAATGTCTCCCTGCGCCTCACAGGATATGAAGATCTGCACACGGTCTTCAACAGCTCAGAGTTTGATCACAGGACGAGGTTCTGTTGCACGAACACAAGATGATCATTTGAAGAGCTGAGCTCTGAGTTAGCCACTAGGCAGGAAACCAAAGGAAGAATTCTGAGGATGCAATGGAGGAGTTCATGCCTCATCAAAAAACACAACTGAAACTTTTCCCTCAGGTGAATTTAGAATAACTTGAGGATTTGACGACGAGTGGCTTTTGAAATGATTAAAAGTTAGCTGACCCTGAAGTGGAAGTTCAGCCAGCAACATTTTTGACTCCTTAGAAACAAGAAGGCCGCTTAAGAATCTTTTATAAACTAAGCAACATCTTATGGCAACAAACTCAAATGAGAACCAATTCCATCCATCAACTGTATTCCGCAACCCAGAACACCGAGCTGATAGCTGCAGATACTTGAGGGAGGGCTCAGTTGTTGTTCCTCCTCCACTCCAAGCTGGAGCTTTTTAGGAGAGAGCTCCTGTTCTCCAAATGTGGAAAAATGCTTCAGTATTTATGACCCAGCCTTGCTCTACCCTCCTATACTCAAAATATATGATTTTCAAAAGCACTGATTACATCTGCTCCCATAGCTGTACTGGATGCTATGCGAAGGCATAAATCTGAGCAGCAAGGCCAAAACTGCTTAGTGGCAGGAACTTAGGTCTTCAGCTGACTCCACCAGGAGTCCGTGCACAGCAAGCGTGGAGACTCAGCACCGCCGAGCATGATTTGAAACTGCCACTGGGTTTCTCCCAGCTAAATCTGCCTCGTCCGCAAATGACCACCAGAACATGAAAAAAACAGATGACTTGCCATACCTTAAGTGAAAAAATATGATTGAATAAATCCCGAGCATAAGACTTTGTGCCTAATTAGTTAAATCCCCTTAAGACATAAAAAAAAAAATTGCTAAAAGTGCTCTCAGTAATTTGTAATAAGATGCTTAGATAATGCGCTCACTATCAAGGGAAGTTTCCAGTTTCACTGTACTCCATTTTTTAACATCTTGGCAAAGACCTTTTTCCCTCTCTCATGCTAAAGACCTCCCATTGACACTGTAACGTTAGCCTGGGAGCAGCTGGTGACTATTTCTGATGAATGGCAGGTGAAAGGGGTTTTCATGCCAAACCAACACGCACGCAAAACTGGATTCTCCATCCCCATTTCCCTCACTTAGCTGTTTAAAAGAAGCCTGGGACAAAGAGGGGCTCACAACTGTCCAGGCTGCTTGGGAAAGTGACACATCCACTCCTGCACAAGCAGGTTGGCTTGGGAAAACAGAGGGAGAGCTACTTATCCCTTGGCTTGGCATCGACCCTAGTGGGGATGCAGCAGGGGCACCCGTGGCCACCAGAAGACAGAGGGATGCCCTTAGACTACCGACAGAAGAAAAAGAAGAAATTTCTCTGGGAGCTGACCCAAAATGCAATGGGCTTTCTTGAGAAAATAAAAAAGCAAGATTGGTGCAAAGGGCAAGTTGAAACATGAGCATTTCTCTCCATGTAGAGAGAGAAATTCCAGGGGAGTTTCTTGTTTTGATCCTATTTCCTTTCCGTTTTTTTGTGTTTTTTTTTTTTTAATTTTTATTTAATTTAGATGAATTTCAGCTTGAAGCTTCATTTCAGAATGAGAAATATAAAAGATTTTGGCTTTTCCTGTATTTCTGATATAATTAATTTTGTGGGTTGTTTTTTTTGTTTCGTTTTTCCTGAGAGTAAACTGAGTGAACAACAAACATTGCCCTCTCCCTATCTACCAACACGAACCATGTGAGGAAACCCAACATCAAACTTCATATCCAATCCTTTGATCAACCGACAGATTTAAACCACGCAAGTTTAAAGTGAAGCTGCATGAAGCTGCAAAGATGCCGAAGAGGAATGTTTCTGCTGACAGCGGTGCTATCGGCCTTTCAGCGTCCTGCGATTGGAATCTGTGCTGGTGACCCAAGCGTTCCAATGGGATGGACAAGGACCGACTGCACAATCTATTGGTTTCAGTTTTCCTCCCAGTTGCTGCACACCAAAAGTGCAAACGCCAAAAAATGCTGAGTAGCCCCAATTCGCTCTGCTTTCAGAAAAATCAAGGGCATTTAGAAACAACCGGGACTGACCTCCCCCCCCATTTTTTGTTCTAAAGTTCATCAAAATACATTTTTACATTGCTTCAGCTTTTCTTTTTGTGCCAAGTTCCAGCAATAAACCTGCTTTATTAAACTGACATTTTGTAAGTAGTTAGTTCTGAAATTGACTAAGCCCTTTTGGTATTAGGAAAACCGTTCTGGAGGCAGCTGAAATATTAAATGAAACAAAAAAAAAATAGCTAATGGAATGGCAGGAAATCTGATTAATTTCTTTCTTTTTTTCTTTTTTTTCAGAGCAATGCTGATGAAGCAAGATGGCCATTTTGTTCAGCAGTGAGGTAATTTGTTTGGCAGAAAATAGAAACTACCTGAATGGGGACTGAAAATCTAAACCATCCTTGAGCTGAACTTCTGTAATATTACTGAAGTTCATTTGAATTGTGTTTTCATATTCCCACTATAATTATGATGGACTGGCACCCATACCACATTAGGATTGGCCACGAGTTGGACGGGAAACTTGACGAATAGCAAAGTTCTGCCTGAAGCAAAGATGGTGATTCAGCTGGAAGACTATTTTCTGAGGAATCAACACCCCAGCTTAGTTACCTGGCAGATTTGGTGCAGTTATAGTGGATACGTGAAACTGAACCTGAGTTATCTTTCCTATGAACTAATTTTATTATCCTCTCCTTAGTTAGCTAAATTCATGCTGAGAATCAAGTTTTTTTAAGTGAATTTGGAAGTGGAGAGCTTTTAAAAACAAATATTAAATGCATACATTGTATGGATATACCACCTTATATTTGTGGGTAGATTAGGAAAATAATAGCATTAGATATGCATGAGGCAGGGGGGATGGAACTTGGTGATCCTTGAGGTCCCTTCCAATCCAAGCCATTCCAGGATTCTATGATAAGGCACGCAAGTTCACATAAACACTGTGTAGATTTTTCTTCCCTTTCTGCAGTTTTACACAAAATTTAAAAATTGTGGTTGCACACAGAGAGCAAATAGTCAGATAGATACCACACCTAATACATATGTCTGTGTGCTTTTTCAGCTGAATGCAGCACTCTAAACTGTGTGCTTCAGTGAAGTGTCTATGTCAGATGGGCATCTCCAAAGAGCAGTTCAGTGCACCCAAAAGCCAAGCTGCCCTCTGCCTGCTTACCTCTACTGAATCTAGAGGGAGTCCACAGTAACTAAAACTGTACTTAGAACCTTATCTAAGTGCTTGTATTTTGGAGGGCAGAAAGTGGGTCCTATTTTGTGGATTAAAGGCAGCTCTATTTTTGCAAAAATTATGTTATTTTTTTTTTAATCACCATGACTTTTGGTAATGCCAAGGTCAGAAGAGACGTTTTCAGAATGTTAGTTCATCTAATAATATGCAAAATTTTGCCCAGATTTGGTTTGGTTTCTGTAGCACCACAGGTAAGCTTTTCATTATGGTCCTTTAGGAGGAAAAGTGATGACCGCTATTGCTGCTTAATAAAGCTCAGCCCCTGCATTACACTATCAGAGCAGAAACACATCAGGCAAGGACGAGCTTGCATTTCTTTCTCAGGACAGACAACATGATGGTTACTAACAGAAACTGAGATTATATTGAATGGAACAAAAACTCGAACTGGGAACAAACCCAACCAATTCAGGGCAATGCAGCTAGCTTACTATTATGGGTGACTGTTTTACTTTATAAAGGAGGTTTTTGTTACTTTTCTTTTAAATATGCTTTTGGAAAAGGGCTGTTTTCTTTCCCTGCTCATAGAGAATTTTGTTCCCCAGTTGGATTGTGCGGCAGCGTTACATGAATTTCGCCAATCAGTAGATCTAATAAAGCAAGCTGCGGAACAATATACTGAAGTCACGCACACGCCTTCTGCCCTTTAAATCACAGTAGTTAAAACCAAAACAAAAAGAAATCTCTCAGCTCTCTGGGCTGGTATGGTACTGAATCATTAATCTCTCCCAGTGGCTAGCTCAGTCTAGTTTCTACAATGTCATCGTGCACTGCAGTCCATGTCTACATCCAAGAACGCTCACCGATCTGGGAACTCTTGATTTAATACATGTTGCCACACTGCCCTTGACCTCAGGAGGACTTTGAAGTTTTCTGGCTGGAGATGAAAGTTACAGTATGTGTGGCAGAGGCGGGCTGTAGAGTAAGAAAGAATTGCTAACTCAACAACTTGTTAAAACACATATTTCCAGAACTTTTTTTTTTTCTTATTATTTATTTTTTTTTAAAACTAATAAACACACTATTTCCAGAATTTCAGTCCTCTTGTTCAGATTGATTAGATGAGAGATGAATTTGAACAGACAGATAGATTAAATCAAGAGTTATGGGTAAATTATTTCCAGTCCTCCAAAGTTGGCCTGATGGTATCCATTTCCTAGTACTCCTTACGGATTTCTGCTGGAGCGTGGCCTATAAAGCTCTGATCCCCGCACACACCTTCAGGTTAGGAATGGCAATTAGATGCGATCCGGGGATATCTTCACAGAAAGGGCTTTCTTGTTTGGAAGCCATAAGAAGAGACCAGATTCAGAAGCTACTTGTTGGCAATGTTACTTTCCAAAAGAATAAAGAATTTTCAAAGGCATCTGATACAGTGTGACCAAATCTGCCTGAAAAACAAGAGGGATGAAACTCCCCAAGATTATTGTTTGCCTCCCTGTCATATGTTCATGCTGTTTGGACCCAAAGCAGACATCTGTTGGACAGCTTAGTCATGTTGTAAAAAGGCCAGATGTAATTAAAGTGTGTAATCGTTTCTTGCCAATCAAAAGGAGCTGAAAAAGAGCACAAAGCCAGAACGCTGGATCACAGTTTTCGCTTTTTCAGAATGGATCACATTTTCATGAGCAGAAGCCTCCTACTTCACAGCCTGGGCAAAGACTCACCCGTAGGCAGGCAGCCTGCTAGCAGAAAAAAAAAGCTTTGCCTGATCTCTCGCTTTGGACCGAGAGAAAGGGAATGCATTTTCTTACCAGCACAGAGCAGTGTCAGATCTTGATGCTGCTCGTTGCCTGGAGAATATTAAGTTTACACTAACAAACAAGGAGATGGGACCAGGATTATTTCACGAGAGTCAAGGATGAATAAAACTTGATGCCCTTGACATGAGGTGTCTAGCGTTGAATTAATCTGACTTTGGACAAAGAGGAATCAAGCAGTCACGAGTGAAAAAAAGAGATAAGACCACCTTGTGAATCAAAGAGTTTGTTATTGGGGGGAGGAGGAAAGGCATACTTTGTTTTCTATTTCCAGATGGGATAAACTAGAAGTAATGGACATAAACCACTGTTGAAAGAGTTTCAGGTTGGACATCAGGAACAGGTTTCTGATTGTATTACTGGAGACTCTTAAATTAGATCTCCTGCGAGAACAGCACATGGTGAAGTCTTCAGCACTGGGGATTTGTAGGAACAAGTTAAACAACCTATCCAGAAAGCCAGGATCAGTTCTGCAGTGGGCAGGGGTATGCATTAGATGATGTAGTCACTTGGGTCACTTTCATTCCCAACATCTAAAATTACAGATCAAATCAAAAGGCTTCCTTTGCCTGCATCTCCTGGAAATCATTCTGTGATAATTGCTACCTCTTTTCCAAATAATCTGCATCTCCTAGCTTCACAGCAAGAGGAGTTCAGCATTGCCAGAAGACTGTAATATCCTTTAAGCAGCAAAACACTGCAACATTGCCAAGTAGGAGAAACATAATGTCATCTCAAAGTCTCATCCAGCAATTAGAAAAGCTCAGCAAACCTCAAATTAAGCAGAATACTTTTGTCACCTTACTAAAATGTGCTGTGATTTATGTTACTCAGGCACAGGAAACACCAGGGAGAGAAGCAGTACACAATCTTTCCTTCCAGTCAGTAAATTGGTTTGTAAACAGTAATTATTTACTGCAGTGATGTCCAGGATGTACTCCACCAAGCCAGCTCCACCATCACAAGTTCACAAAGCATTTCAGAATAGATTTTCAGTAACTGAAGTGCTGGCAGACACATGGGCTGCTTGTCTGAGGAGTGTCACTCCTTTGATTCCAGTAACCAGGACTAAACGCAGCCTTCGTCAGGACCCTAGAGCATAATAAGTGCACACCAGCAACTCAATTAGCCTTTTTTTTTTCTTCTTCTTCACCATTTTATTTTCAAATATTATTCTCAACATGTTCCTGGTCAGAACTGTTCCTTACTGCTGGAAAGCACTTCCTACTCCCTGAGTACTTTACCCGGTGTTTCCCATTAACTACCTTCCAGCAACTCCCTCCTCAGCACCATATGTAGCAGACTTGAGATGTTTCTTGAGGCTAGTGAGCTCAGCACTGACCAGGTAAAGGAGAGATAGCTGGAGCTTAGGCCACCTCAGTATAGCTGCTTTCTGCAAGGTTACTCACAGTCATACTGTAAAGGAGGAAGAATTCCTTTAACAGATGTGCACATGTTCAGGAGCTACCACGAGAAGTCCTGCTGGTGCACGTGGACTGAGTGAGATGCTTAAATTCACAAGCAGGACCCACTATCAATGGCTGCCTTTCTGCCAAAGGGCCCCGCTCTCTGTACAGGAACTGACAGATCGGTTGATGAGATTTTCAAGCTCAAGAGATGAACAAAATCTAGTACTAAAGCCAAAAGAAAAGGAACTATTTTCCTCCTGTTCTTTCTCACTTCAAAAAGTAAAACTTCTGTTTCCCTCTTCCTACTTGCTATATCTCAGTTCAGATGTCGCCTTAGGTCGCTTAGATGTGGTTAAACAATCTTGAAGAGAACTGATCAAAAAAGTCATTTTTCACACCTAATAAATATGTGAATAAGTCTAGGCTAGTCATCAAGGCTGCCTACAGCCAACAGTGACAGGTATCTTCAGGGTATAATCCAGCCCATCCTAAAGGAGCTATCAAACACAATACAGATGAATCAAACCACAGAAGTTACCATTTCTCTCCCACCAACTAGAGACAGAGTCTTTACCATTAGGGTAAAGACAACACATTTCTAGGTGCTTAATGTAAATCTCCCAGAATCTCAAAAGTCAACCTCAAACTGAAGCCGATCTCTTGAGTCAGATCTCTTTTTTAAGGGGGGGATCAAAGCTGTCAGACTAATCTTGCATTAACATTTTTTCTGCTAGACCTTCTTATGTTACAGGCACAGAAACTGAACACCCTACCAAAACATTCTTGCAATTTTTTCAGCTCTTTCAAAAAAGTTAGAGGACTTTCCGGAAAAAAATTCATCTTGATTGTTTCCTGCATTTAGGATGAGCCACACAAGCATCCACAAACTCATTTCAGCTCAACTCATAAGTGATTTTAGGCGTAGCCATCACTTTAGCTGTGGGAAAGTCTGCAAACTAAATGGCTGATTATGTTTTAGTGCCACTCCCAAATCATATTGTGACACTTAAATATTCTTTTGTCTGATTAGCTATGGGGGAAAGCCAGGATATGTAAAGTGTCACTCTGTATTTATCAATTTATTGAACAACCATGCTGTTCATCTGCATAGAGTTTGGGGCTTTTGTTTGTTTGTTTTTATGTTTCTGCTCCGCGCGAAGATCTCTCAGTAAGAAGTTTTGTATCACTCACTGTCTTGTCTGGTCATACAGCAGATTCAGTATGTCGTCCTGATGTTACCAAAGTTCTCATTATCCAGATTTGTCCTTTCTAGTCATGTACGTGCTCTCCTTTGGTGTGTATCTGTCACCTGGTTTTGCCCAAGAATCGGCATCCCGATGGGCACAGCTCTGAATTCAGAATTACCCATAAGTTGCAGGGAGAGATGACAGACCTAATGGGGCAGTTAAGGTTAAAATGCCAAATTTCATAGTTTGTCAGAGACTAATGACAGATGAAAACAAGCACAAACAAAGTCACAGCGATTGCTCCAAGTGGCCTTTTTGCTGCCATCTAACAAACGTTAACAACGTGGCACAAGGCATTTCACTAAGAGCTGCAATTTCAAGCTTTAAAACTCAGAAACCATTATGACATCTTAAGAGTTTTGAGCTTTGAAAACTGATTTTCACATTTTATTTGCCTGGATGCATGGTGATGAAAGATCTGATAATATCTCCGTCTACCACATTTCACAGCAAAATGCAACAGCACTGCATTTTCATGGTAGACAAAGAACCAAATGTTTATTATGGGCTTTATGACATCACAGTAAATGTGTAGATATGAATATGCAATTTAAAAATTTGTATAGTTGAACCACATAGGATTTGCCTTCAAAAAACCTAAAATTTCCAGTCCATCTTCATACTCCTTTTAGTCCAAGTTTCATCTCACAGCACTTTTCTGTTCTTCCTCAGTCATGATTGCATTTTTTTAAAACACTGATAACCTATATCGAGTATTGCACAGCGCAGGGTCTTAATAAAAGAATTAAGTAATCCATCACCATCTCTTTAAATTTATATTCTGCATTCAGGCTCTTAATCTTGGCATTCCTGTGGCTTCTCTAAATGCTTCTCCAAAACGTCGGACCATTTCCAAGAAAAAGTCTCCATTCTCCCCCAGCCCTGGCACAATACAGCAGCTCCATTCCTTCCTACTCTATGTATGACAGTCTGCTAAGTCTGTTTCTTGACCAGTAATATCGGTCATAAGGTATGTCACTTTCTCAGGTACAAAATGGACAAGTTGCTTTCCCGTTGTGTGTAAAATAGGTGAATATTGCAAATAGATGACAGACTCAGCTTGTTTTATGAAAGCAAATCTTGCCATTCCCAACTCTCAAACACAGCCCAACTCAAAATAGTATGGCAGTTAATAATCATTCCTGAATTCAGTTACAGGTCATTATGAGTTATATATTAGGAGAAATAGTGCTGAAGGAAAATTGAAATTTAGACAAGCACACAGCCCTTCAAAAAGCAGTCAGTGTGCGGAAAAGACATTAGCCCCATTTAGTCCATGCTCTAATCTTTAACTAATTGGCTGTACTCCCTAGGTTAAATCTCACTTAAAAGCCTGACTCGCTGAGACAGACAATCCCATTTTAATAGGTACCAAAATCTTCTGAACTCTGTAGTTCATTTGTTGCCACCTTAAAACATCTCTGGATTTGCATACCTCCAAAATCAATGATTATGTAGTTCTCCTATAGCCATATGAAAGTCAGGATTGTGTCTAATCTTCTACACTCTCTCCATAATGGAAACCAAAAGAGTGTTATGAGGATGATCTACCCCATCTTATAGCAGATGTCAGAGTTAAAATGCCATTTCTGGTATTTCCTGTACTTCTCCATTGGCTGAAATCCAGTGCAGCAGGCCTCCACCAACCAACATAAATGAGCTCAAGAAATAGCCTCACCAACAGCCAAATATAAATCCTCCAGATAATTCTGAAGATGAAAAAACTCTTAATGATCTCAGATTTTAGGGTCACATTTCAAGGACACTGGGACATAGAGAAATTTCTGGAAATGTTTGAGAAAGGTAGCTCTTGCTCTGTTGGTGTGATTTACTGACTTAAATTTGCTTCCACTTTGAAAAAATGCCTCATCTATCTTCTTGGCTGTCATATCAAATGCACCCCACAATCCTTGAAATGGGTAGATTTCTTATGCTTGCTCCTATGATTCTTATACTAGCTCCTAGGCTATGAAGGAGAAAAGATTATCTGATTCTGTACTGATAAATATAATGAAAGAAAAGATGACAGCAGAGAAGGCCATTGTTGGCTTCCTAAATAGTCTCTGCCACTTCACAAAGGGAAGAGAAAAAGCCTTATGTGCATGGTAAGCTCCTCTATTTCACAAACTCTCTGCAGTGTGGCTGTGGTAAGTCTCACACCTGATGTACTGGCAGCTTAAGTTAACTTCTGCTGGTTAGGTAGTGCAGAAATCCTGTAGCAGGATTTAAAGTTGAGAGGAATAGGAACTGCAGCATAGACAAATCTGTGCACGTCCAGATCATGTCCTGCACATGACACGTCCGTATTACTTGCATTAACTTCAGTGAATGGAAATACACCTTTCAGCACAGTAACAAAATCTTAACATACATTTTTGGCCATTCCTAAAAAGGAACACTGATCTTTCATTAGCTATATAAAAATGTCAACTCCAAAATCTTCAGTTCTCTGTTCCTATGGCAGGAGCACACAGCACAAGCAGGTAGCAGCCTGAAGCTATCGTTTCCCAGTCCCTCAGTAGGAGGAAAATCTCTGAGCCTTTTCCCACAGCCAGTCCAGGCTCTGCAGGATTCAACGGTGTCATTCCCACCGTCTTCACCTGTGTCAGGACTTCACGCTACGACACTGCAGTTAGCAGCAGCCAGCTGTTGCCAACATTATATTATACTTGTATGTGTGCAAATATAAAAGACAAGCATCTTGCTATAAACTGCAGAAAATGTTCCAATCGCTTCCTGTTCTCACAGCTGTCCTCTGCCCATTGCACTCACAGGTCTCTGATGTTTTTTTTCAGAGAATTAACTCCAAGAATTTAAAAGAAAGAACATTTCAATATGTTTTTCTGACAGGTAAGAAATTAACTGCATACCAGGAGATATTGAATTCAGCTTTAATAGTATCAATAAACATTTCTGATTAAATTATGAAATTGATTTTATACTTCTGACCATTATGTTTTTACATCAATATCATCATATGACAGCAAATGTAGTTACTGCTTCCTTATTGATTTTGGACATGGCACTCCAAAGTACTCGTTTGATGATATTACAAAATCAAACTTGATTTCCTGTAGTACTGTAGTAACTTTTGGTCATAACTTGATATGAAGAACCAATAATAGATGGATTATCAAGTTGTTAAAAGGTATGTTTTCTCCTCAGAAATGCAGCCACGATTTTGCTGCCTGCTTTTAGGACTTCCAGGGCAAGTTTTGGGGCTTGGGGATGTTGTTATTCTTGTGTGCCAAATAATAAAACCTCCTCTTTCTCTTGATGAGCTATCTATCAGGTTTCTCGTGAGTCATCTAAGCACTATTTATTAACGAGCAGGAACAAAGTGCTATTTATAATGCTCATTCAAGCAATCCAACAAAAACTCTGAGTTTCTGTAGCTTGGGAGCATTACTCTTGATCTCACCCTCCCCTCTGTCAGGATAATAGTTATGTGTTGGGCCACTCCATCTCCCCATAAGGTTTAATGTTCTGTTAAGAGAATGCATAATTCAAAAGAACCACTGTTGCTCTGATACATGCATAATAGTAAATCAAAGGTGTAATGTGCTGGATATTTATGTCTCAGGGTTAAGAACAAGTCTGATCAGATTAAAGAAATTTCAGTACTGGGCTTTTTTTTGGCTGCTGTAAATTCTTCCACAGGCCCTCCCATGTCTGAACCTTCCTAGGCTGAAGGACTACAAGGCATCTTCATTGATATAAACCGCCGTCGTGAAAGAGGAGCAGCGAGTTGAGACCTTAAGCTGTTTTGTCAGATTGTACTTTGGTAATGGATCTGTGGGTCTGCTGATATGTTACCCAAAGGTGTCTTTTCAAAACAAGCAGTCATGTTTCTTCTTACCTAATTATAGGGGCATCTGTTTCAAAATGCAACTAATCCCTCCAGGTTTTGTGGGCTGAGGAAAGGGGCGGAAGGGGTCAGTTGGAACTTGTGCTCTTATCCCTCTTGCAAGATTATTCCCTAATATTCACAAAAGTATTTAGAGCATTGACAAGTATTTGCCTTGACAAGCCCGTGGAGAACTCGATACACTCTTGTCTGCCTCAGATAAACCATTCCCTGAAAAAAGACATCAGCAGAGCATGGGAAGGTGTTTCACCTTTCTTTGATTTAAAAAAAAAGTACAATTGGTAATCTCCTTAAAAATATTGGCAATCTAATGCCTATGGGAATGAGCAATTTCTATAGCGCTGGTTACACTGGTCTCAGCACAGATGGGCAGTGTGCAGACTCTTTCCATGCAACAATTACAGACCCTGTAACTCTGCTGCTATACCAAAGCCAGAATAGTGTATGAAGTATGCTGTGGCATGTTCTGGTGGTGGTGTAAGGGGATCTGTACTCTGTTCAGCTCATGCTCTTGCTCCTTTTCTTTCCCATTCTGCCCTGTGTGAGGTCTCATGATGCATTTAGGAAGAAAATTCTGCAGTAGGTCATAGATCAGCATGGGGGAATAGCAAACCAGGAGCGTGGAGCAATGTAGTTTGCTGCCCTGCAAGGAAGATTTGTGTGCAGCCTTCAGTTCTGAGCTATTCCACCAAAGCAGCTTTGCTGACTCTTTAAAACATGTAGCCCAAGTCTCTCACTTGTCTGACACTGTTCCAGAAATCTCTTTTTAGCTTTCCATCACTGACCACTGTTCCAGAACTACACTTCACAAAAGCTTCGACGCTGCTCTCAGAATTCTGCTTGGAAGGGTAAAATTATCATATATCCTCTAGACACTCGGTGCTGGAAGAAAGGCAATAGCTCAGCTGGAATCAATAAAGCTTGCTGGTTTATCACCAGCTCAGGACATAGCCTCAGCTGCAGGCCCATGCATCTTCACTGAGCCACCTGAATCCTGCACTGGGGCTCCTCGGTCAGCAGTCGGACACCTGAAATCTCCCTAAGGACTCCTAATCTTACACAAGGCAGTGAACACCCTCCATTTATCACTGCAGAATGGCAGAAGAGGGTTAGGATGTTCACCCTGCAAGAAGCAATTCAATTCGATGCTTCCAAGGGAAAAAGAACCTCTGAAGTCTTTGTAGCAACTTTTTTGATCTGCTTTGAGAAATCAAAAAAAAAAAAACAACAAGTGCTTCCCACCATCTCCTGTAACACACTGCCTGTTACAGGCAAAGATAACAGCATCCTATTAGAAAGGTGTTCCTTTGAAAGTTTACCATATTTATTCTTAAAGATACTTACAGTGATGAAAAAGGGAAGTATCGCATCCTTGCTCTACAGAAGCAAGCAACTGAGATGCCTGAGGAAAAGATGCTGTTCAACTAGTTTCAGATAATGAAAAGCTGAGCTCCTTTGTAACTGTTGGAGAGAAATGCCTTCAGGAAATCACAGAATCAGAGAATCAGAGAATGGCTTGGGTTGGAAGGGACTTCAAGGAACATCAAGTTCCAACCCCTCTGCCAGCCATTAGATCAAGTACCGGACCAGGCTGCCCAGGGCCCCAACCAACCTGGCCCTGAACACCCCCAGGGATGGGGCATTCACAACCCCTCTGGGCAGCCTGTTCCAGCACCTCCAAACTCTCAGTAAAAAAAAATTCTCCTTATATCCAATCTAAATCTCCCTTCCTTTAGTTTAAAAACCATTCTTCTTTGTCCTATCACTATCTACCCATGTAAAAAGTTGATTTCCTTCAACCATTGCATCCTGAAGAAACTGCACAACTAGGATGAACCACTGACTAAAGAGGAAACTTTACTGAGTGCTAAGGCAAAAATGAAACTAAATTCTAAATAGTCAAAAGTAGGCAGAATTAATTACACCCTAAATAATTTTCCTCATCTCTCTCACACACAGAAAGCATGCAGCAGAACAGGAAACAAGACTCGCTCTTCTCCATTCTCACACTGACACTTGAGCCACCAGGACATTTCTTCCTTGCTGCCGAGCCACCCTGCATCTGTCCATCCAGCATTTATAACCAAGGAAATGTTTCCAAGGGCTCAGCACACGAAGCAATAAAATTGGCAATTTGAAGTCAGATCATTAGTAGTCACTTGCTTTCTACTTTGAAACCACTTTTTCCTTCAAAAGTGCCAAAAAGCCTCACTGCCCCCACAAGCCGGGGCATTTGGTACCTCACGGTCCTCTCTGTTCTCGGGCCAGGAGATGCTCAGATTGCCACTAGGCACAATTTATCCAATCAAGGGGGAAATATTTTCATTTTTGACCTCCAATTCTCTTCCTTGTGGCTTCCCCAAGCACACTACTAAGTTAAGTAAGCACATAATTAAAGAACATAAAATAGATTTGGGGACAGATGGAGCTCAAGCCCCGAGTCCTTCCATTTTCAGGACCTGCAAACAGAAGCTTCATTATTGTATGTGTACCAGTATGCCTCTGATTCAGAAGTGAAAAAAATAGCCCGAAGTTCTCTTCCCGGGTTAGCTGAGGTTAAACAGGTGTTTTTGGTAAGGATTGCAGTTACATTTTGATTACACTAGCCCACATTCTTACATCACATAATGCAACACGATATACCCAAATGTATCTTTCAGTGCCAAACCGGGGCCCCCAGCTTGATGTTGTTCTAATTGTGTTTTTCATTAATCCCTGTGACCTCTGCAAGCATCATCAACCATATACGGGCTCTCAGAGCTGAGCACTGGAGTTTCTTTGGGAGCTATTTTTTGCATCTTCTCTTTACTTTTTGGTGGAGAAGAGTAAGAGCAAAAGGGATTTCAAATTCAGCTCTGACCACGAACACCAAGAATTGCCTGAACAAACATATATCTAAAGAACTAGTTTGTTGCAGTTGGATAGTGTGTCTTCCTTAGTAACCTGATCTAGCCTCCAAAAGGAAAACCCTGACTTCTTCAGAGGCTTTGGACCCAGCCTCCACTACAGGAATGCAAGTGTGAGGCAGTGATGCTGCTTTAGAAAGAAGTGATACTGAGAGGGGTGAGGTGAGAGGCCAGCTCTTGATCTCATCCTGGAGTCACTCCACACATTTCAAATGAGGCCAAATTCTCTCGTCAGCCACACCCTGGCAACCTCATATCCTTTATGTGAGCTGCAGTGGCTCTATCTGGGACAGGATTCGACCCAGCACATCTCCCTCTCTCCTGGCAGGAGCCCATTTCCTCCACTCTCTGGAGAGCTCAGGGCCTCAACTTGTGGGAAACTGGAAATTTCCATAGAGTTACAGCAGGAAAAGTGCTGGCCACCCCAGTCTCTATATGTTTTGTGCAGAGGAATAGCATATTTCATCAGAAAGCATGCAAGGAGAGACTGCAGCTCGGAAGTGATTCACTGGCAATGCAAAGAGCAGTGCAGCTTAGCGGCTCTCCTGCTTTGTAGCTCTGTAGCTACAAAGTGTTTTCATGCACTATAGAAAGGGTTTGACAGATGTGCATTATTATGCACAGCATAACTGGTGTATATTAAAATGAGCGGCTCGAGTGGGGAGGAGAGAAACAATGCACCTGCTTAAGCACCTTCCCATTTACTGTTGCTGCTTTACTGAAAAACAACTGCTGATTTATGCTCATCTGCATACCAGGAAAAGACTTTGAAGAAGATGTTCCTGCTGCAAGAAGGCTGCCCAGGTTGGGCCTTGGTCTACCTCCAAGGCACACGCTTTTCAGGTCACCTCTTAATTACTCCACAGTTGGTAAGAGATCCCACTCCAACGGGAGAGGCACTTTGTCCTGCTATCAGCACAGAAACAAGGTGATGCAGTTGGACATTGGGACGGAAGACTACCAAGCAGCCTCAGCCAAACTGAGTTACCAGCAGCCCAGGCTGCTTGCTGTACCACAGCCACCAGCATGACTGGCAAAAAGCAAACGCAGAGGAAATGCAGGCTCAAGATCCTCCATTTCAGAAAGGGTCTGGCAAAAGCAGGAGGACCCTTCACACATCACTATTTCTGAGAGATACAGATGAAAAGGTTGCAGACTAGAAGCACACAGTGATATAAATCCGTCTTGCCATTACCCTTCCTGTTCTGCACTATCCTGTGTAAACAAAATCTGATTCTTCTGAACACTCAATATTCAAGCATCACATAAGAGTGGCTGCAACACCATCAGTATTTCCTTTCAGAGCATACAGAAAAAGAGACCCAGACTGTAAGGTATGGTAACCCCTACCAAGGACCAAGGGTTTCTGTAGAGGTGCCTGCGTTAGCAGAGTAAAGTGTGCAAAGTGTTCTGCAACAGAGCCATCCACTGCCATGGCAGAGCAGCATGCCTGTGGTAGCTACGAGCCAATGCATTAGCTAGAGGTGCCCATGCTTTCTACAGAACAGAATCTGAAGTTTATGAGCCTCTCTTATTATTTTTTTAAATCCATAATCATCTTTTACATTGCAAATCGAAAAAATCCACACCTGATAAAGGTAGTAGAGCTATGCCCATTCCCTTATTTCCAATAAACAGTTCTATACAATTCTGGTATCTTACAGAGTTTATCCCATTTTCTCCCAGAACGGTCACCTTCACACTTCTATACACAATTGGCTGTAAAGATGTAAATGGTAAAGCTGCATAGAGGGCAGGAAAACAGGAATGCTAGCACAGAAAAAGGCAGCAAAGAGTCAGAAGAAAACAGCATTTTGCAGGCTCTCCCCTCTCCACTCATTTCTTCCTACAGGACCCATTCCTGAAGCTTCTCAAGGATGAGCAAGGAGTCACCAGAGCAGTTCCCATCCCCAGAAAGGAAGTCACTGGGCTCAGCTGCTCAGCAGCACGGCAATGCTGACTGCTGGCAGAGCTGTGCTGGGCAGCAAGGTCAGGGCAGCAGCGGTCAGAGCATCACACGGTTGTCACCAGCACTGCGCTGCGTGGTGTTCTCAGGACAAACCACTGTCCTGCAGCTCTGGACATATGCTCGTGACATAGATGAATGGACAGAAAACTTAAGTCTAATCCCATGCTGTACAGCCCTGAAACGCAGTATACCCATGGTACGTGTACAGGCTCCCTGCATTTCACTTCTCTTCCTTTTTCCTTTGCTGTACGAATCAGAGGTGGGGAAGGGAAGAAATCCCATAGCTTGGGCAGGCACCTCTGCTATCAGTAGGAATACCGAGGAGTAAAGCTCAGGGAGGGTGCCAGAATAAGACCCAATCTGGATCTGTTATTTCATGCTGTCTCCACATACTTTTCTATTTCATCCACAACAGATTATTTCTGACACTTTTAGAGGGCCCCTGGCCCATTTGCTTATTGGTCTGATCTTTACCAGCAATGAAACTAGAAGTCTAGTAAGCAAAGACTTCTGGAGAGTTAAGAGGATACCCTTTTATATTATTCACTGAAATTGCTTCTTGGCTAAAATATTCTCCTGTCAGTGCTTTTCATGTGTTCAGCAACATCTGCAGGATGTGGAAAGAACAGAAACAAACCAGATGTTGCAAAAGGTAGTGACACTGAGAAACATAATTATTACAGTGTCTCGTTTGGTTTTTGTCCTTCTTACGCCTTCATATGCCAGTAACTTTTACTGCTCAGTCACAGACCGACTCATCTGAGTTCCCTCTGAGCAGATTTACAATCATTTGTAAAAATTGACATATTCCCCTCCATTAAAGCCAAATTTCCTTTAGCAATTTCAGAGGAAAAATAGATTAAGGGAATGTGCATATTTATCTCAGCCATCAACATTTATTCATTTAGGCAATTATCACTTCATTACGCTGTCAAAGAGAGCGGGCGGGAAATTCACCGCCGCCCGACCAAGCGCCACGGCGGCCCTCCGCCACCTCCTGTGCTGGCCTGGGGTGGCCGTGCCCAGCGTTCGTCACAGCGATGTGCGGGGGCTGCGGGTCCAGAAGTGGCACCGGCTGAGCCGCCACATGTGGCGGATGGACGGACAGACACAGCCTGATCCAACAGCGCCCCCAGAAGCAAACCTGCGGCCGGACAGCCGGACGGCCGGACGCCCGGCACCGCTGCCTACAGCCCTGGCTTGCGCTCGCTGCACAAAGCAGCAATTGGATTTGAAGAGCTGCTCACCCCATTAACAAAGAATGGGAGTGGGGAGGGGAGAGAAGAAGCCTTGCAGCCTTCAGAGCGCATGCCGCAGCACAGAAAGCAGGCCAGGCGATGAGGTTCAGAGCATTTTCCAGCTATTTTAACTCAGACCTCAGGAATTTCGTAGGGGGATCAGAAGACCCATAAGCGTTGCCAAATTCTGGGGGAACAAAGTATAACTAGATTAATATATAAATCTTATTAACTAAAATGTAGTTGAATACAGTCATTTGTTATCAAAGTCTTTTGATTGTTTAACGAATTGCAACATTTTGGTCTCACGGGCTCCCTGCCAAGTTGAGGCCTAATTAAGGTGGTTGGAAATGAATAGTGTTCTAATTAGTTTAATTACTATATGATGAATTATCAAACTAATTTTTAAAAACAATGTGCAATTAGCCTTTTAGCATTCAACCCCCTGCTTTCCAAGGCAGGAAACGAAGTGGAACAGACTTGTTTTTATCCCTGGGCTGGAGGCTGAGCCATCGGGTCCCGGATGGGGCGAGATGCCCGCTCCCCTCCTGCAGTCACCCTGCTTCACTCCTCAGGCACTGCCTTGAGTGCCTTTGGCTACATCTGTGGAAAGCACACTGTTTGGTCCCAATCGGGGCACTGCTCCTTATCAAATTCCCAACCAGGGATTGTCTATGTTCCTTCACTTCCTTGAGGTCGCACCGAAATTCCTGACATGCTACAGGAATGGTATGCAAAGGGCCGCCACGCTGGCTTGGTGAGGTTTTGTATTCCTACCTCTCAAAGCAGCGGACGAGGAACTCCATTTGCCCATGAACCATAAAGGTATGTAAGTTCCTACCAACGGCACGTAGGGAAGGAAAGTATTGTGTCAGTAACCACCAAAACTGCGCTCCATAATGCCAATTGTACGAACGTTATTTTCCACTTTCCGACTACATTTCTTTTATATTCGTCCCCCAAAGGCTATTTTCTGCTTCTGACTACTGATCCCACTGCATCACTCTCCCAGCCAGCAAACATTTCCAGAAATACACTTGCACCTCCATAACCTCAGTAATGTCGCACTCTTGGAAGTGAAAGCACCATCTGGTCCTACTGTAGAGGGGTTCATTACGGGAGGAGTGGCCAAAGGTCACCACCTAGCATTAGCACTGCCAGGTATGTAAGTGGAGTTTGGCTCTATTACAGCATACCTCTTTGCTGACCGCCAGACGAGGATGTATTAAAAACACAGGCACCCCCTGAATGGAATGGGATGGAAGGAAGGAGCGCAGAAGTCCACTGTAATGACATGAATCCTTTAACAAATAATCAGGTTAAAAATGATCCACTAGGTATTTTGATGAGAATGGATTTTCTCATCCTGTGAACCAGAAAGAAAATGTGGCAGTAAAATAGCTTTCGGCATGACTTAATTATCCCCAGAAAGACTTAGGAGCCTGCTCCAGCAAAGCACTTAAATGCATGCCGAACTTTAAGCACATGGGCATTCTCAAGGGACTATTCATATATCTGGAGATAAGCATATGCTTAAGTGCTCCAGCAAGATGCAGATCAAATTGAAGTCTCTCACCAGGGCCTGGACTCACAGCTAACACATCTGGCAAGGGTGACGGTGTTTGAGATGTCCCGTCCACCTGGGCACTCACAGAGTCCCCATTATCCAAACTATCTGAGTGTCTCCCAGTAAATGAAAATAATCAATCATAGCCTCCTCGCTTCCTGACTGGCGTGTAGAAAGAGGCTTTGAGTAGGTGCGTGTATCTGTGAATTAAATCAGTTTACTGAGGGAACCAAAGCAAGGAGATGAAATTGCCATATGTTTCTGTTTGTGCTGAAGCTAGTGGTCATGCTTGTTTTTCCTGGAAATTTGTTCCACAACCTTAGCCTGGCTCCTGCCAGAGCCTTCATTTATTTGTCAGCAGCGGCAAGGATCCAGCAGATGAGGCTCTCGTAAGGAAAAAGGACCGCAGGGAGCACTGACCTCTCCAGTAACTATGGTTGAACCTACCAAAGGCTTGGATACTGACGTGGAGGCATTCAGCTGAAAGCTGTGTGCTCAGAAGGCGTAGTATAAAGGTATATATTGCTAAGACAATTTGGTGATGTTTTTTGGCATAACACTCACCTGAGATCCAAGAGATACTGCTTAGAGGATTAGGCAGTGGGCTGCCATAGTTCTGCTGCTGCTCCCATGGGCAGACTGCAGTCTCTCTGCCCATCATACCTGTGGACAACCAGAATTGCTAGGGTGCCAATGATGATCAATCCAAAGGGTAATACTTTCAGTACAGAAGATACAGAAGAAACACGTTGTAGGAAGAATACCTCTCCTCTTCCTATTCAATTCCTAAGACGAACGGTGAGCCGGCTCTGCATGTTCCTCTCAGTTTTCCCAGTTAATTTCTGCAAGTCTGCTTCTTGCTGGACCCCAAAACAGCTCCCTGCCTTGAGGAGGACTGGGGGGCCATAAGCCCAACGGGGTCTGTCTGCTCGCTACCACAGATGCATTTGGTAAGATGAGAGCTTAAAACAGGTGCACTGCCAGCCACACAAGCTAAAGAAAACACTGACAACAACAGAAAATCATTTCTGGCAATAAAAAGGTTAACAAAAAACAGTACGTATAAGGATAACTTGAACCCGTCATTAAAGAAATTCAGTTATTTAGTCAATTTTACTTATTTACAGGCTAGAAGATTAATGAGTTCAAATACAAACTGAGACAGTAATTAGGTTTCAAAAACATACTATAACACAATCAATCATTGCTGGGGAGTATAATGACATTAGGGTAGAGCCCTCTTTCAGCTGAAGTTATTAGCATGTGATTGGTGAAGACTGGACTTGAAGAGAGAGTCTACCCCAGGGTCCTGTAATAAAATGAAAGAGGAATCTTAAATAAGGAGAAACTATGTCTTTGACCCTTTGTCCTTTGTCTGTAGATGTAGAGATACTGTATTCGGGATTTAGGGCTCTGTAACAGGACTTTGGGGAATGATGGCATTTCAAAAGACAGTTGGTATTTTACTTTAAACAAGACTTTACTTGAGACCTAATATGACACAGATGGTATGTATATGTCCTCTAATCTGGTCATTGAGGCGATTAGCAGCTCCTTCCAAAGCATTTTAGATCTCTTCCTCAAAGTCTTTGCAAATATGTCAGTGTAAAGAAGGAATTCAAAATGTTATAGAACATAAAGTGGAAGAAGGAGTGTAAATTTAATCTAAAGAAAGGAAAAGCAAAAACCCTACAAAAGTTGTTTTCATTTCATTATTGCTGCAAAGGCATCATTTGATGGGACGCTGCATTAATGTATTATATCCAAAAAGCCTTTATATACTCCTATTGCAGGGAAGCTGAGTTCCTGAAACTCAGTTGACACTGAGTTCACAAATGAAGGGAGTACACGGCTTTTAAGATTCAGGCTAAATTTAGAAGATAATTATATGTGCATCAGAGTAATACAGTTCCCACAAAAATCAGTGGTAATTTTCCCAATGATTTGAACAGGAGAAAAGTTAGATTTGTTTGTATAATTTTTCAAGTTCCACCTGAAAATCAGATGCTTCAAGTGGAAGTTTTTTTTTAAAAAAAAAAACTTAGTCACACATTCCAAAATGCATTTGAAAATCACACGCTAAAACAATGCTTGAGCGGCCAAATAGAAATGGCCTAATTTTCAGAGATACTGAGTACTTCCAGACTTCAATAATTTCAGTATTCATCAGCTCTTAAAACCAGACTACCTGCTTTGAAGTATCTGTATGTAGGGTTAAGTACCTAATTTAGAGTGCCCAGGTTTTGAAAAATATCAGCCTTAAACCCCTTGCCATTTCTCATGCATATCCAAGTAAATTCCACAAAGAACTTAGGCATCACCACCGAATCTAAAATGTAATCTTTGTAATTTCTTTCACCTCGGGGGTTCAGGCACAGACCCTGCATTTGCTGCTAGCATCATTCTCCACAGACATCTAGTTGCTATTATTTATTCACCGTGGTATTCTCAACTATCTCAATTCCCTAATGAACAATTGAAATGGATTGCAATAAGGACGTGACACACAGGAATAAGATGCTGAAATGTATTTCCCAGCTTCAACCTCCTAACCTGAGGGAAGGTTATGATGGTTGACATGGCTGGGGTCAACAGCAATTGGTTCTACTGGTTACTGTCACGTAGATACTATGAATACTTCTCATGGCATTTCAGAGCAATCCTAGCAGTTGATAAATCAAATGCAGAAGAACCTTAACTCCAAATGCGTTATAAATAATCTCAAAATGGAAGAAAAAAATGCAATAGCAAAACCATATTTCAAAGCAAAAGCGTGAAAAAATAACAACATGCAACTCCAGTCAATACAATCAATCCTGATAACAAGAGCAGTCAATGCAATTACATTTTATAAAATCAATGTATCCTCCTAATACAAAAACCAGGCAAGGAAGGAAATGAACCAACATCCCCCTCTCCATCAGTATGTGACAATTACAGTTTCACCAAACACAGCTAAACAAGGAGCAGAGCAAGTGTAAGATCCTAAAACCTTGGCAAAGGAGCCAGCACCACATAAAATCTTCAGTCTAGAGGACAAGATTTTGCCTAGCTGTTCTTCTGATCCTCCATCTATAAATCCATTTTCATTCACTGATATCACAATCTAATTCATCCAACAACATTATTTTTCTGAATGTATGCTGCTGGGCTTCATTTGTGTTAGAATTACAAATGCAAAGTACGACGTTAAGCCAAGCCAATATGATTTCTACTGCTCAGGTAGAGTAACTTTTGGACTGTCATCTCAACTTTCCTCATGAATTTAGGGCACAAAAAGCCTGGATGAAAAAAGTTGGCCAGATTTGGCTATTTAAGAACTGTTTTCAGTTGACCAAAAGTGAATTCAAGGGGGTCACAAAGACCTATTAATACCTCAGTTATTTGGTAATAAGAAAATTAAAATGTTCAACTTCCTGTCCCGTCCCTTTCCACATAAGGAACCACAAGTGCCGCCTACAGAAAGCCTGCAGGATGAGGATCTCAATACTGCAAATTCCCGGGTGGTAATTTTAGGTTTTACATCATTTAAGCTAGGGATGGTCTGAGCCTTGAGAGACAGAGAGGCTGAATTAAGAGAAACAGAGCTGTCCCTAATTAAGAAGCAAGTATTAGGTTTGAGAGCATTTGATGCACTGGAATGCAGTATGGCAAGTGTAATGGTCACAGAGGGTGAGATGGGAGAAGAGTCACACCATCTAACCCTGGGTATTTAACATGGGGTTTAAGCCTTTCTCCTCCCTCCAGGGAGCCATTTTTCTCCAGAAACAATACAAGAAGTTTGGCTCCTAGACAGGGCACCTGAGGTAGGTGCCCACTAGCCCTCCAAGGCTACGCCACAACAGTGGTCATAGTGACTGAGAGAAAAACTATCAGGTTCTGGGTAGTAATGCCTGACATCAGGCTCTGTACACACTTACCCCCATCACCTTCTTCCCAGCATCTGTTTGGGCAACTGTCCAAAATGAAGATGTCACTGATGTTATTCATGCAGGACTGCAAATTGGCTCTAGCCATAGCATCCTTACGCAACAGTTGGTTGATCATCGTTGTTTGTAAACGATGAAAAGAGTCTCATAAAACTACAATAGAACTTATTACTCTGGTGTGTAATGTCATAACTAAAAATACAGCAAACACACTTCAAGTAAGCCATCTATTTTCCATTTGACTAATACAAAAGAATTGCAGATATAAACAATTATTGCTGTTTCATTATGCACTTGCACGCGTGAGAGCTGGTACATACTTCTGCTGCATTTTTCTTTTTCCTCTTATGGCAAACATCCAGTCTTAACACCCCTTTCTCTTGGAAGAGAAAGCTGCTGCTATTATTTCCTGATATTTCCAGCTACGTACTCCATCTGCACTTTTTTCATCACCGGTGTTTTACATGTGTATGATCAGCCTCAAGTAGTCACACGATGACAAAAGTATTTGTGAACCCCTGATTTGTTACCTGCATACTTCTCTTGTAGCATTTTCTCACCAGTTTTAGGATGTGCTCAGGAAATCCCCATGGGATTCTATGGATCAGATAACATGAAAGGGTCTGTAACGCTGACACATGTTGAATTGTGGACTACTACCAACAAAATAGTAATCTCTAAGCACTTTCTGAACCATCTATAAAGCTGCATGCTTCATACTGGAGACGGTCATGGCATGATCTAATGTAATGTACTGAGAAAGAAACAAAATAATAAATATAAAGATTAAAGAGATGGAAATAAAGTTGAAGAATACTTTGCCACTCTATTACTTAATATTTACCTCAGCTCTACTGAGGATTTAGCCTTTCAGTATCTAAGGAGGGAATATAAGAAAGAAGGGAACAGACTTGTTAGCAGAGTCGGCTGTGATAGGACAAGGGGAATTGGGAAAAAAAAACAGTGGGAAAAATTAGATTGGATATAAGGAAGTTTTTTACAATAAGGGTGGTGAGGCACTGGCACAGGTTGCCCAGAGAGATGGTGGTGCCCCATCCCTGGAGACATTCAGGGTCAGGTTGTGCAAGGCTCTGAGCACTGATGAAGCTGTAGGTGTCCCTGTTCAGTGCAGGAGAGTTGAGCTAGATGGTCTTTAAGGGTTCCTTTCAACTTAAATGATTCTATGATTCTAATAAATTAGTTCTTGGAGAGGTGACATCTTTAGTTTTGACATAGTTTAATGAGTTTCCGAATGAAACTCATCAGACTGGAGCAAAAGAGATTTGCTAAATAAGAATATCCAAGTTCTTCAGCTTTCCTGGTGATGCTTGGGTGGGCGTGCAAGGGAGCTGATGAGAAGCAGTGCAGCACCACATGATCAATGTAACCCACACCATGTGGTGGGCAAACAGCTAACCAAACAGCTCTAGCACCCCACTGCCACAGCATGTCACCTCTGCTATTGCTGTGCTAGGTGAGACTGACCTCAGAGAGATCTGGAATCAGCATATATCTTCCCATCTGACCTCAGTGTGCCCTGTTAAAACTCTCAGCCACCACAGACATTGACTTAAGATTAAATATTCATTACTTACTAAAGAACCTAGGCAACTAGACCATTCAGCTGCATCAGAAGAAGCTGAAGGTACTCATCTCTAACCAGGTAATGCGCTGCTGTAAAATATAGGCTGTGGTCTAGGTCACAACCATAGCCTGCCTCTGAGCCAGCACGGCTTTACAAAACCAGATGATAAGCCAAACAGCCACTGGGACATACCCAATAGCCATGTCTTCCAGCAGCAATTTGTACAGGCTGAAGTCCCAGTAACTTCTGGCAATTCAAGTCTATCGTGATTGCTACAGCTGGGTTCAGCTTCATGGTCTCAGCAAGACCTTCAAAAACGATGAGGGTTTGAGATTGAGCCAAGCTTCTTGTCAGCGCTTCATACTTCAAGGCATTTGTATTTATAATTCCTGTTACTTAACACAACAGATCCTGGCATGACAAATCCTAGAAACTGTTATGCTGGGATCTTCATTTTCAGGCTCTGCACCAGAGCTTAACTAAATTAGAAAGTATTTGTATGGCATCTCTGTTTGAGCTGCTGGTTGATGTTTTATGTTTTAATGTTTTAAGTAAAGTTTATTATGACAAGTCAGTGAAAGTGCTTTTAGTAGGTCAATAAATCATGGACCTATCATATCACTGGGTGACAGCTATGCAAAGCATAGAAGGAAATTTGATATTATTCCAACAAAATAGCAACTACGGCTACTTACATCTTAGCTGCAAATCCACATCAGTCTGTTGATTGTGGATTGAATAGGTAAATAATTATATTTCGGGGAAGGGAAACAAGGTCTTTGTAGATTTTTATCTGTTTGGCAATTCTAAAACTCTCTTGTGGGGAAAAAAAAAAATGATTTATTTAATCTAAAATGATCCTCTGGATGCCCACCATGGAGTCTGTTCTATAATTACCTAATGTGGAGGAGTGGGGAAGGGGCTGGGGAGTAACACAAAGCAGATGAAAAAAGAGGATAAAAAGATTTCTGAGAAGTTGAATTCAGTTTTGGCATCTCTCCAACCATATGGAAATTGAAGGGATGTTAAAAAAAAATCTAAGGCAGGATGCACAGGACAAGGGTAGGAAGTTTCCCTTGTCAGTACTGTCAGGAGGAAAAAAACACAACACCTTCTTATATACAACACAGCAGAACACCTGTCTGATCAATCAAGAAGTGTGACCAATTTTCAGTAGGAAAGCAACAGTGATCCAATCATACTTCAAAACTGTTTTCACCTGATGGATGTACATAAAATGTCCCACTTGGATGAAGCACAATTTGAAGGGTATTTTGCAGCAAGAAACTGTTCTTACTCTCTTCCATCCCACACTGCTTTCAATTGCCCACTACACCTTTTGACAGCAAGAGCAGCTGCCAATTGCCTGGTATGGCCATTGATGTGTGTCTAGCCACAGGTCTGGACACCATGGCTGCAGCATAACAGCCATTGCATCACAGAAGAACTCACGGCTGGAAGGCATCAGGAGAGACTCATGTTGAAACCAAGTGTCTAGTTAAAATTAGACTAGAGAATCTACTGTCATGCTGTCTTCAAATGTGAAGGGTAAAACATGTGGGTTTATTCTGGATGCCATTTCTTTTCTGATTATGAATTAAGGGACTTAACAAATCCAAAGCTCTCTGCGAGGGGACAGCAGCACTTAAAACTTGCAAAAATTGCCATGGATTCCCCTGACTCACAGACTAGCTATTGGATCTGTTGGGCACCGCAATATGTCGCGTAAGACCTGAAATAATTAGACAAAATTTGGGAAATGTATCTTAACTGATTTTTGCCTTATCTCAGGATCCAAGCCACTCAATTACTTGCTACCTGTGCTTTCTTCTAAGGAGGGGAAATGCATTCCCAGTTTTAGAAGCGAATCAGAGGAGAAGGTACGATGACACTGTGAAGGCAGGTACAAGACAACTGTATCATATCTACATCTTTAGAGATACCAGTACTTCATCTATTATAGCAACCTTCTTGCTCTGTGAATGAGATCCACATGAAGTCATAGAAGCGAATGTACGAGCAGGTTCAACTGGTAGAGCAAGACTTTCTAGGAGTAAGCTTAAAAATAAAATGACATCTACAAAGTTTTGTCACCAGGATTTTGTATGGGATGCTCCAGTGCTCTTCCTGCGAAGGCTCAGCAGAAAGGCAACATTGGTCTTGGGGAATATGTGCAAACACACACAGTCTAGGTACAATTGTGCAAGTTGGCCAGTGGTGTTGGCTTATCATAGAGTGAAAATGGCAGGCTTGATCGAGGAGAGGATTCGAAAGCTGGCAGCAGGGTTTGCTCTTTCACTGCCCTATTTAAAAGGCTGAACCACTGAGCTTGTCTGCACAGACCTACAGCGTAGTGCCACGTCTGCTCACCCTTGGGCAGATCACTTTTTCCTGTCCCTGCTCCAGTGAATACCTTGTCCTTTTTAAAGGGATCATATGGGCCAATTATCATATGTACTCTATTTTAAAGCTACTGGCTACCTTACATGGAGAGCAAGCCTGTGGTAGCAAGTCCCTGACAACTTTTTGCACTCCAGTTGCATTTTCACGCTTCCCTGGGGAGTCAGAGTCCTACTATTCTAGGCTCTGTATATTGGGAAAGGGCATTTTCTAGCCTTAAAAAGACTTTCTCAGTGTTTGAAACACAAATGAAGATAATACAATATCGCACACCCGTCTTTGCACATTAGAGCACTGCTCAAATGACTTGCAGACTCAGGCCTGAATGGAAAGGCTCCTAAGCAGCAGTATCTGTAATGCCATGAGGTTTACAGTTAATAACTAAGCAAACAAACAAACAAAAAAACCAAAACAACACAAAACAAAAAACTATGCCTGCAAAACTTTGGAAAATCATACATGAATTATCTCACATTTTGCTTGACTGAAAGGCAGAAGAAAGAAAGAACAGTAGACAGTAAAAGATGAATCCGCACTCTTATTCTTAAATAAGCACCTTTTTCAGCACTAGTGTACTTACAATGTATCACATGATTGGATGGGATTAATTATAATTACAAAATGAACATAATTCTGCATAAAATATGGAGTCCAGCAGTGGACAGTAAAGATCAGAGGGTAAAGTTGGTGCTAAATGCGATAACAGAGGCCAAAATGGGGAATTGAACAGAGAAAGATCCCAGCAGGGGTTAAGATAAATATGACATTTTTTAAGCACATACGGAAGGAGAGGGCAGTGAAGGAGACAGAAGGGCCTCTTAAAAATGGCAAGGGTAATTTATTGACACAAGTAGTAAGGGCATTGTTTAAGAAAAAAAAAATGAAATGAATTCTTTGCCTGTGTGCGCAGAGAGGATAGGGGACAGATGCCAGAAAGAGACGTAAGTTTCCCACAGGAGAAAGAAAAATGCTTAAGGAAATCAAGATTGTACCAGTGGTAGCGATCAAGAAAGCAGAATGTTGGGAAACTGAAAAAAAAAAAAACGTCAGGAACAAACGTGATGTATCCCAAAATTTGAGGGAGAGGGGAAGAAATACTGTGTAGATGCTGAGAACCTGGAAAGCACTTGGCGGGAAGCTGTATGCGCCGGCAGAAACCTGACACTGTGCTACCATATGGTTAAAGCTAAATTCAGGTTATGGATGCCACCCAGCAAGCTGGTATTTTTGCTTCAAAGACCTTTTGGCAGCAAAGGAAATTTTATTAGCAATAAAAAGGCCAGTCGTCTTTGCTTCCTTCTTGCTTGCCCAGTTTCCCTTCCACCACCTGCTTTGTGCAAAGTTATGACAAAAAAAAGGGTGCCTGATGGAGAATATTCCCAAGAAGCTGTGTGGCCACTCTGCTTCCCACCAGCATCTCTCAGATCCCCCACTGTGGCTACAGGACTTTGTAGCGCTCCTGATGCGCGTTTCTGCCTTTAAGTTGTGGTCTTAAACAGTTCTAGAAAACAGAAGACATACCAAAGATGCAGAGAATTTACATCAAATTGCAAAAATCTGTGAAGTTGGTCCATAAAAGCTACGGACTCTGAAGGACTTGGCTTGAAATACATAGACTCCAACAGAATTTCCCACAAACATACATTTGAATACATATGCTACTGACAAAATGAAGATGCAGCAATTAAATCGGGCCTACAGCATGTGTATCATATAGATGGGAATAGCAAACAGAGCAGTAAAAGTACTAACATTTGAGGGAGATGGTGTCAACGACATGCACTTAAGCAAAGACAGAGTCAGGCCTTAAAAGAATTTGTGGGGAATTTCGCCATACTAAGAATAGACAGTACTTGGAGCAGCCATGGGGCAGCTGCTATTCGTAGAAGTTTAGAATGGCTGTTCTAAACTTAGTGTGCAAATAGTCAAAGGTGGTAAATACTGAAGGATATGCACAGATGCTAGCAGGAAAAAAAAAAAAGCTGACTGAAGAGCACGGTCAGTCGAGGTGCTGAGTGCCAGTTCCTCAAAGGAGCTATGCTGATCTACACTGGTTGAAATGCAGCCCCTCTGTGCTTCTCCTCCTAGCAGTGAGAGTCAGCAGCTCTGCATCACGCATGAGCATTTGTCATGGTGCAGGGTTAGATGCACAGGGCCTAATCCCGCCAGCAGCCAGGGCAGACTTTTGAACAAGCCCAAGGGTTGGGACTGGACCTCAGATGAGGGTTTCTAATTCAGTTAACCAGCATTACTCCTCTGAGGAAAGTTTCAATAGCACTCCCAATCAGCACAAACTGAAGCTGTAAAAGTAAAATGGGTCGTTGCCAAGCACAATCAGATGCATTGGATATAGGTAGTGCAGGTGTGGGGAGGACAATGGGGAGAATTCAGAGACCCAGTGTGAAACCTCAGTGATCAGTGGCCAGGGGCTGTGCTCTTTGGGTGAAACCCTGCCCAGCAATCACTCAGCAGCCTTTGCAGACGATAATGACATGCCTAAAATAAATAGAAGCGCAGCTGAGAAATTTAGGACAAGACAGAAATAAGAGCAGAAGCTGTAACTCTTTGGAAGATTTATAATTTATGATCGCTCCATGGCATGAGTTCAACTGTGACCTCTCAGCTGGCAGCTGTCTTTATGCTGCTTTCTCCTTCCACCTGCCTAGTGAGAAAACAGCCACCGTCTCTGTGAGCATGGATAAATCTGTCATCCTGACTTACACAATGAACTCTCTGGAGGGAGACTGAAGTAGTCCAGAGAATAAATCTAGCCCTGAGAAACAGTAGCAAGGTTGTCTAAGTTTACAGCATCTCCTTTTAACCTCTTTGGTGTGGACCTTATTGGCTATAATTATAGCTGGCACTGTCTGACATGCTGAAGCCGGGAATCTTCTGCAACATGATGGATGCTTTGCTCGAGACAAGTCAGAGCCGGACACAAAAAGCATCCGGGACAGGCCAATGATGCAACACACAGCTCTCATTTGACGTGGCAGCCCTGGGCTTTAAAGCCTTTCCCAAGGACGTCCAGGTGGGAAAAGTGATTTTACAAGAGAAAAACATCTTTGTTGAAGTGCTCAGATCACACGGATAAAGTACTGAGTTACATTATCAGACTTTAAGGCCAAAAAGGCATCATTAGTTTAGATGGATTAACAGGTTCCTTCCACTTCTACCAACCTTCTGATGGAAAGGTGGTAGACATCAACTCAGTGTCGAACCTAACCCATGCCAGAACCACATCATTCTCTGATAAAATCCCTCTAAGACAAAGCATCCTGGCACGCTACAGCAAAATACATCAGACATACCAAATGGTTGGCTGTTAATGGAACTTGGTTGATAAAAAAAAAAGTCTGATGCTATTTGTTTTTTTAAACTTCATTTTAAAGTATGAGGGAATGCCTTTCACCCATGGCTCCTATTAAGAAACCGTATCTGAATAGCTTAGAGGAGCTTAGGACTGTAATTCAACTGTGTTGTGATAGATGGTAAATCTACTGTAACAGATAGTGAATTGCCCACCAATGTGGCCACTTATCTTGAACACCTTCTCTTCAAGGCAGTTATGCTCAGCTGCCTTGAGGACACCTTTCAAACATATTTACAACATGTCTGTATCACCTGTTGAGCTGCATAAAAATGGGACCTTAGCATGGAGGCAAGGAAACTGCAGTATCATACAATGTTACTGCTAGGACTGATGCCAACACCACAAAACCTCATCTGGGAAAGCCCTTTATTCTCACTAGGCTTTAGATTTATTCATGCAATTCCTTTCTCTTGTAACTCTAGTTTGCACCCAAGCTTGATACAGTCTCATGAGTGAAAAATGTCATCACAAGTCACCTGCAAAGACACATTCAACTCCACCACATTGAGGCTCTGCTAGGGAGGCAGCAACAAATGGTAGAATGAGTCAGGAAGGAAAGGCTCCTAGATCTCTATCAGCGCTAACAAAGACCTCTCCCTCACCTCTTATCCATACTCTTGCTCTGTATACAAAATCTTGAAAGAACAGGGAGGCCTTAGATGAGATGCAAGAGCCCTGACCTAAAGAGGGGCTCAGTTTTCTGAGAGGGTTTCATGATAAAATTTAATGCAAAAAACAGGTACTTGGAAGGAGTCATCTTCCAACTATTTTGATAAGCATTTTTGCCATTGAGGTAGCCTACATGAAAGAAACTGGACTGTGAACTTTCAGTGTGCTTTTCTAAGGATCAAAACCAAGCCGTCGCTTCCGTACAAATGTCCCCATCACAGGCATCAAGTACTCTCAACTTCCTATTACCTGAACAGGTGTAGGAGGTACACGGACACATCCAGTATCATGCAGAACAGGGCAGTGAGTAAAACCACACTAACTCAACAGCTTTGCATACAGTTTGCTCTTTAAACATGCATTTCCATATCGCTTAATAATAATCTGATTTTGAAAGCATTTTGTTAGAAGCTGTGCAAAGCACATTCCAGTAATGGAGATGTATGTGGTTTCCAAGATTTATTTCATAAAAGCATTGTGGTAAACTTAATATGCCAGAGACAGCACAGCAGTGCAATGTAGTGTAACTGCCTGCTGGTTAAGGTAATGATCAGGTGGCATGTGACAGAAGAAAAGAAGGGAGAGTGAGATAAAGCTAGTGGCCAGTGGACGCAAATTGCCACACCTCGTTGTTCTCCTGGCAGAGAACAGGCTCCTTTCATCCTCAGGCTTTTCACTCCTGTGTTTCAGATACCATTCTTCTCTTTCCTTGCCTCTCCTCTCACAACAGGACTTGTATCCTCATTTTTCAGCCAAGGGTTTACTCCCTGCCTCAGAATTACATCAGTCCAAACTACACATAACACAGGATGGGAGGAAAACAGGTGAGATGTTAAGAAATGTTAAGGTGAGATGATTGGGAAAATATTCTCAATATTTGCATCAGAACAGCAACAGAAATTGTCAAAGCCCATTAAGTCTCTTAGGAACACATCTACTCCTTCAAAATTAATTCCTCCAAGAAACTATCCTTAAAGATTAATTTGTTTATTAAAATACATGCAGTTTTTAGAGGTTAAATTATAACCTGAACCACAACAACTTATATTCAGTGTGATATCTACTACGGATCTTAACACATTTGATGGTAATACACAACGTGCTGGCATTACCAGCAAGGCTCCCTTCAGTACACTGCTCACAGTCCACTCACAGTGCCAGTGCCTGGAGTGATAAACTGAGAGGGCACAGAGGCACAGACTGTGGTGTTACAACTGCAGCAAGCCATTTTTGTCTTCCTTGTCATTTATGTCCGAAAATGGGATATTATTGCTGGGCCTGGATACAGAAACTAAAAAGAAGTCTGGGGAATAGTAATAAGGAATGTTGTTTGCTCAGCAAGATTCAGGAAGAAAGGAAATGATCTATTTTGTGAATTGAAATTATCCCCTTAATGAATTTGGCTCACTATTTCTAGTATAAAAAAAATTTACCCATGCTTTATTTTTGTAAAAAATGTCAGCTGTCCAAAAATACTGAACAGCTGTCCTGAAATAGCAGATTTTCCTGTATGTTTTCTTTATGATTCAGTCCATTCCATAATTTTGCAATGAGAACTGCAGACAGTTCTATTTTGCTTGCAAGAAATATGCACAATATGGCATGTGCCTCATAATCTTCTGTGATTAATGTATAAAAACACAGTCAGAACATATTTATATGAAGGCTTGTAGAATTATAGAGATTGATCTTGGTTTCACTCACGGCCAATGGCTAAGGAGTACTTTAATCTGCTACAGGTGAAAAGGTAATGCAAACACACTTGTGTTTACTTAGGACAGCGATTGGGAATATTTCATGCCATATTTCAAATACAAACACTCTTTGGCCGTCTCTGAGTCAAGGAAATATAAAGTCATTAGTATATGGTTTTCTACAATCTATTGTAAATATTAAAATTACACAGGTCATTTGACCCAAATTGAGATTTCTGCCTAGTTTCTTCACAACCTTGTCTTCCAGGGGACTGTGAGAGGAAGCAGTCTCCACCATGGCATCACAGTGCCCTAAAGCCCACTCCATTCATGAAGTGGGAATGGTGTTTCAGGATATTATTGGCAGAGGCTTCAAGCCACGTAAAGACTGAGAGCAAGAGCCTGATGCAATTTGAACCAATGAACAAGACCCCCTTAACTTCCAAGACCAGTCTTGAATATCTTGAATCTGTCATATTTGACACACAGTTTAAGATCAACTGCTGTCACCTGGATTACTGGATTGACGTTCACGTGAGATGCTTTCCCAAGCAGTCTCCAAGGAAAAACCTGCACATGCCAGCCATGACTGGTGTTCAGCATCTTACTTGAAAGCATTCTTTGATATAGGCTTGGACTCATTTTCAGAGCAACAAAGGAAACCTCCTAGAAGGACATAAGACATGTGGAGGTCACGCAAATCCGCTCCTTGCAAAGAGCTCTTCTTCAGGAAGATCACCATTTATTTCATGTGTTTCCTTGCAGGAGGCTTGAGGTTCTGCTGCAGTCTGAGCTTCCAAGCCTACAGCTACCCTGTGTACTGCTTGTGCTGAGCATGCTAAAGAATGACTCTCCCTCCTAATCCACTCATATGAAAATTACGCCAGTTTTATTCATATATTTAGATAAAAGGGTCAAGAAACACGTAAGTAACGAATGATGGGGTAAAACCCCAGCAGCACAATGTCCTCATGCATCAAGAAGCATTCAGCTCCCTAACAGACACTTTCTCCTTCTTCTTTTTCCCCCTATCCAAACTTCACCATCCTTCCAAAATCCCCGTATCTGCTTAATCTCTTTTTTCGTGAGTCCCTGGGAGGCCTCAGACTTAGCAGTTTTTACAGCTCTGCTCTGTAAAACCACAGAGAGAGACTGGGAAAAAATGGAAACAAAATGAAATGGAACAGATCAAAACAATCGCAAACACATTCTGGGTCAAACTGACATCTGATATAAGGGCTGTACCTTCACTGAGTCAGTTAGGTTTTCACAGCCTAGGCTGCTCAAGGTAAATTTGGCTCACAACAAGGTCTGAATTAAGATTATTATCCGAAGCCTAGAGTACCTTACCTCAGTCTTGCAGTGACGACGAAACTGTGTACAACTTGTACTTCTTGTCCACTTTAAAAATCCAAGTGACCCAAGCAATCAGTCAGTCACGAAGAGCAATATATGAAACTTCAGGCATTTTTTAGTCCAGCGGACTGAAAATACAGGACAAAGTTTCCATCCAGTAGCAGAAGGCTACTCTGAAACTGGAACTCCAGGTATTCATACAGATAACTACTCACTTCAACCCAGGGTAAGTTGTGTGAGAGTGGCCAGATACTAACATACTGTAACTCGGGAGATCTGTGTGTAGTACCTGGCTTTAACAAGGAATCAAATTTACCATCTAATTAACTTGAGGTACCTGAGTTAGGAGCTGAGGATCCACTCATGCTCAACGAGAGAGGCAGGACTCCTGAGGGAGTCACAGAATCACAGAATTGTAGGAGTTGGAAGGGACCACTGGAGACCATGTAGTCCAACCCTCTCTGCTAAAGCACGTTCCCTACAGGAGGTTACACAGCCAGGTTGACACTTCAGCAAAAAGCCACTTCTCTCCCTTTGTTGTAGTGCTACTTCTACTTGTTCATAATGTTGAAGGATAAGAGTAATCCAACTGTGGCACAGATTTCTCTTGTCCACCTTGCAACTTTATGGAACACAGAAAGATACGAACGTTTGTTTGTATCATCTGACAGATAGGGGACTTGAATTTTCATGTGAACACTGACATACATCATTACACTGCATGCTGATTTAAGTAGAAAAAAAAACTTAGCAAGGTGTGGGTTCAGCAAATAATAAATGTGGCACAGCTTTGCATGGTCACTTTACTCAGTCCAGCCTACATCATCAGTGATTCAAAAACTTTTATAACTGCTGTTTGCTGGGAAATCTTAATCTCCTCCAAGCAGCTGAAAATAATGCCAGACAGAGCTAACTGGAATGACCTCACTTCATGCAACACAGGGCACTATTTGCAGAGGGGCAAAGATGAAGATATCCTTAAGACTCTTCTCACTCACTGAAACATGAAACATACCCCTATTGCAAGAACTTGGGGAGGACTGGAAAGGCAGCACATGCCAGCTGAGAGAGGGAGTCACCACCTCCGAAAATAATCTTCAAGCCCTTAAGCCTTTAAAAAAAATAAATGAATAAATAAATATATAATGTACATATAGAATGCATGCCTTTTTAACACTGTTTCACATGAGTCTTGTCACACAAGCTTCCACAGCGCTACCCCACTTGGCCCTGGAACAGCACACTTGTAGGCATTCAGACACGGCGTTACTATGCAGAGGGGTTAGAGAACAAAGTCAGATCAAAATATCATTTCATCCCTTGGGTCCACGAGCTATTGGCTGTGAATGTAAAGGAATTATCACACGCGAGCTTACTTCTACAGGCAGCCTGGCAGGAAAGCATTTCAATTCAGTTAAAGATCCTTCACAGGGAGCAATAGAAATGTTCTTTTCTTCCAATATCTTCCCATTCCTTTTCAAGCATTTATACAAGTATTCAGGGGCTTAACCAGAAATGAAAGAAATTCATTTTAGGTTATGTGTATTAAGAGGCTCTGGGACTCCTCTACCTGTCTGCCTGTGCTAAAGATTTTGTTAGCTAAGTTTTGGGGTTTTTTTAAACCTCTGGTAACTATCAGTAAATCCCAGGGCTGAACCATTCTGCTCACCTGAAAGAAACTCTCTTTTCACGCTGAGAAGCATTCAAAGCATTTTGAGATGTATGGAATTCATTCCGCATATTTACTCAAGAATTTAGTCGTAAGCGCTCATAAACATCAGTTACATCTCAGCTCAGTAAGTGTAAATAATAGAAATACAATGGCATCGGCATGTTGGATGCCATCTCTTGGAAAGGAAAAATTGAGTTACATTTCTCTTACCCAGCACTTGATTGCTAAAATAAAAAAAAAAAAAAAAGAAGAAGAAAAAAAAAAGTACAACGTACTGCTTGGGGAAGTGGAGTTGATTAATGGGCTGGTCTGTTAAACCATCTGCTCCTGAGGACCCAGTAGGAATCCCAGTGCCCCTAGCTGGGTCAGCACTTTTTCTGGTGCTGAGAAGTGACATTAACTCTGCTGGCCTTCGCTTTTAGGAAGGAAGAAATAGCCCATGGAATTTCATTTGCCTTGGAAAAACAGAAACGCCTTCCCAGATTATGAGCACCAATGTCAGCAAAGTTCAATAAAAGGAAGTACTGGATCAGCACTGCCTAGGAAAAAAAAGAGATAATGCTACAACTCAAGAGAATTGAGTTCAAAATATCTTTCTATGAGCAGAGAATAACCCCATCGTCCTCAGAGTGGAGTGTCATAAAATTAAAAGGAGAAAAAAAGGGACCTGGGGCTTCTCTGTGGCACACCGAATAAATGTACTTCCTGACGTTGTCTTTGATAGTTCGTATCAGCTTGTCACTTGGGCAAAAGGTAATGCTGGCCTAGCAATAAATGCTGTAATAATGTTCCAAACCCTTTGAACTAGATATCACAAAAGCTGGGGGCAGTCAAAATGCCAAATAAAGTTAACTAAGCACTAGAGTGGAGGCTAGAGACAGATGCTGCGAGCTGAATGTCAGATCAAGGGATGAGATCAACAAGGTGCTTTAAGGAGGCATTTCCTGGTGAACTCAAGAATCCCCAGCAATCTTTGTAGTCTTTCATCCAAGCCATATTAAAAGAACAGAGCGTGGGTTTTATGAGGGACACAGCGATGCAAATGCACGTCCATTTGAACTCATCATATTTAACTGAAATTGGTTTGGCTAGCTGCTCTCTCCAGTTCCATATTCCAATTAAAGTTATCATCAATAGGACACTGTGAAATCAGAGGTTTCAGCTTTGAAAAATTGACCTAACATTTGGTTTCTTGTCTTCAGTGTCAAGTGTTTTACTATGTACACATTATTAACAACCACCTTTTTGCTCCCTACAGAACTTACTAACAATCTTTTCATCAGTAGGAACAATTAATTGGTAGTTTACTGCTATTTTGCATATGAAAAGTGCAGGGAGAATGAATGACAATCATACAAAACAGGGTTCACTGCCATCTAGAAATCAACTTCACAGTTAAATACGGTCCGCATGAAAATAGTGGCAACTCCAAGCTACAACAACGGAGATGCAGCAGCTCTAAGCAGCAGAGGATCAAGAGCTGTCCAGGGTGCACAGCATCTGAAGCACTGGCATGAGACATGAAAGACTTGAGGAAGCCATGCAGGTGAGAATGCTTGCCCCTAAATCCTCAGCTCAGCAAGGAATCTCCTTTGGCTTCCACTGCCAACATACTACTGGAAACACCTGAGTACAGTGACCAGTGACATCCTACCGTTTTCAAGTACAGTTCTTTGGCTGGCTTCCCAGTATTCTGCAAAAGGGTACAAAAAAAAAAAATGTCATGACTTTTGTGTAAAGCATTATTTTGAAATTCCAGGAGGTCAGAATTCAGATGAGGGCCTTCCTGTCACCTTCTCAGGCTTAGTGTTTCTGGGCTGCGCTTAGTCCATTACTGCAGCTCCATCACAACTGCTTCAGTGTGCAGGCTGCAGAGGGAGCCAGGATCTGGCAAGCTGGAAGATCAAGCAATCTGAATGCTTTTTTCTTTTCAGAGGCATAAATATTACGTGTTTGTATGTAAACACACTGATTTTTCATACTTGCTATTGTCACGCTGCCATGCTGTACAATAGAGACAGCGGAATGTAGATATTTCATGATACACAGGCAGATATACGTACATGTTTGTGTTAACATGGTACATATGTCAGACAAATCTTATGAATCAGGCAGCATTCTCCCAGATGGGAAACACCAGAAGTGGCAGGTTTTTTTTTTTCAACTTGAATGCAGTCATCATAGTCTTGCCATGCCTTTCACAACACAGACAGCATCGGGATGTTTTCAGACTTGAATGATTAGCCATATGTGTTTCACCGAACACACTGAGCCAGATACCACCTCCAGTGCCCACTGAAATCCATACAATTGCATCAGGGTGAAAGAAGAGAAGAATCTGCCTCTGTTTACTGAGATAGATGCTGCCGTGTTCTTAAACTGATAGTTTGTGCTGTTGGGAGTACAGTATCTAACGCTGTTTTATGGCACATCTCCTCCTAGTAGTTCCTCTACTCTTGAAAACAGCGTGAGACATAAGAGGAGAGAAGCAACAAAACCGTGCTGTTCTCACCTCTCCTCTTTCATGTGCCTACACGTGCTGCTGCTGCCTCTTGCATGCACTGATCCCTGTTCCTGCAGTTTTAGGTGAGTTATACGGAAAATCTGAGCCCCATTGTGCTGGGCTCTGTAGAAATGACACTTAAAGAAACAGTCCCAAGTAACAAGTGATTCTAACAGATGACATGAAAAATAGTGGAAAGGTGTAAGAAGAAGTACAGATGGGACCAAGTAATAAATGCAAGAATTAGAGGAAAGGAGCCCAATTCATCCCACACAGTGCATTAATCTGAGGGCACTGTGCATGCCTCCATTTATCTTTTGAAACCAGGGCAGAAGATAAGCTTGAGCAGCATTTTTTTTCACTTTGAATGGACAGGAAAGGTTAGAAACAAGCATTAATGTGTGGCATCTGACTGAAGTAGTCTTGATATACTGAACAACGTAGAACATTAAAGTAATGTCAATATTTATTATACAGATGTGTATTGATTGTGCAGTAAAATGATCCAAAGTAATATATGCTATAATAATAATTGAACTCCATTCAGAAAAAGAGCACTGACATGCAGAGAAGGAAAAAGAAATTGCAAAAGGCTTTATCAATGTATTAAATTGGTTCACGTGGGCATCTGATTACTAAACAAATAGACATAACTACATTGCAATAGAAATCATGCATGAGCAGAACAGAAAGAAACCAGGGCCAAGTTTTTAAAATGCTCTATTGCAGCTCATTGGGTTTTACCAGTTTAGAGCAGCTGAAAAATTGGCTGTGGCACTCAACAGTTCAAACTCTGTAAGGATCCCCGTATCCATTTGCACCCATTTATCTTTCCTTATGAATGACTAATGAATTTAGAAGTTATTCTACACAACAATATCAATGTAAAGACAGTGCTGTGGGTTAAGGCAAAACAGCTTGCTTTGGGATTTTCACTGTCTCTGGTGAAACTGGATTCATTTAACTAAACCGGATGTATGTTTAAGTCTCTAAGCTCACAATTTATCTGCATAGTCTTCCCGGGCATCATTTCATCTTATTGCTGGTAACAATTCCATCCATAGGACTGCTTAGATAGCATATTTCCCACTGCTTCAGCAGATGACTGATTCTTTCCTTCTCTTTACTTTTCACAGAGGAATGATAATGTTCCGTATTGAATTAGCAATGAACTCCCAATTAAAGACTGTGAAACCGTTTGCACTTGCAAACATTTTTATGAGTACTTGGGTACGTGGTGTTGGACAAAGCCAACCAGCAGCAAAGAACTAAATTCAGCCTCTTACACACCTGTCTGCAAATCTGACTCTGGCTGTTCTTGTAATCCTTTTGCTATGCTTGTAACCATTTTCTGCCTCACAGGAAAAGCAGCAGCGATGTGCCATAGGAAGGGCCCCAGTGCTGAGCCAGTTTGAGCCAGGAAGCAGCCGTCTTGTCCTGATAAATGTTTACAGGCTGACTATAAGCTAAAAAAACATCTTTTTATAAGCTCCAAAAAAGAATTTAGCATTTTGCAGACCTTCCCACCACTATTCCTGTAGGCATGAGCTCTGCAACACCTCCAGCCATGTCCTCCAGGCATGTCCGACCAGCAGAAAGAGCAGCCACGCAGCAGTGCCTGACAGCGGCCCCATACAGACAGCTGCACGCTGAGCAGACAATCAGCAGTTGAAACAAAGGGTCAAAAGGCACAGAATTGACCTTGGTGGCATGGCTCTGAAACTTGCAAGCATACAACCCAGTCCAACTCATCTTTCACTCTGCCTATATCCAGAGACTATACTTCCATAGCGACAGTACTGAAGAGCACAGTTTGAAGGGCCTGTGCTCAGAGCTGGCAAGGACATACCAGATGCTGCACCAAGGAACATTTAAAACAGGGCTGAGCTTAAACACCTTGCTCCTCCACACTGAGTGCCTCTTGTCACCCATCAGGATGCACACGTACGAAACAAATCTGACCTGGGCCAGTTGCACACATTCTGTATTTCTTGAATTAACAAGAATTCCAACACGTTTGCCCAAGTTGCTCCTACCAGTTAACAAAAAACCGGTATCCCAAAGCAGATAAAAATTGATCAGGAATAAGACCGTGGTCCATTTGCCTTTGCATAAAGTTGAAGGCAAGAGTCAGCATCAAACAGAAGTAGCTCCCCCAGCTTCATTGTCCTTCTTTGTCTTTGTCTGATTTTCCTGTCTTACCCTTCAGGCAGAGAAGGAATTAGGCTCTGAGACAGCGGCAATGATAATAGCCCCAACACAGCCCTTCTGTCTCCAAAAAGGACAACTTATCATTGGTATCTCTCCACCAGGGGAAAATGTTAGACTCCAAGGCTAAAAGGAAAAGGATGAAAGGTTATTAAAATAAAAAAAAAATGTCCAGAGTATCTGGTTTTCTAAGTGCTTAGCTATTGTCATAGAGTTACAGAACTGTAGAATGGCCTGGGTTGAAAAGGACCACAATGATCATCTAGTTTCAACCCCCCTGCCTGGTCGTCAACCACAAGACCAGGCTGCCCAGAGCCACATCCAGCCTGGAAAGCTTGTCCCATTATTTTTGTTGCATTTTTTTAACTGACAAAATGATAGATAACTAATGAATTCTTCTTCTTTTTTTTTTTTTCCCCAAAATCTGAAGTAGATGATGGCCTTCATGTTCAAAATGCTTGCTTTCATTCTACTTTTTATTACCCACTGGTAGCTCCAAGCTAGACTTAAACTTCAGACCCCAGAACATTTTTCCCAGCAAGAGCAAGACAGCAATCTCCACAAACACCACTAGCAAGAGTCTGCTGGTGAAGCTGACCTAATGCAAAAGTTCCTCTTTGCTTTATGCATTTAAGGGAAATGCCATTTTCAGGGAATTTTTTCTTAAGTAACTTCTCCAGCAATCACTCCTGGAAACATTTGTGCCCAAGGTCTGCTTGCTTAGGGGCCTTCACAATGAGGGCAAGCCATGAGGTGCAGGAAGGAAGGAACAGCGCTAACCCAGCAGCCAGACACCCTGTGCCCATCCAAGCAGCACCAGTGGGTGGAGAAGCCCCAAATGGCCCTGCGAGGAGGAGATGCTCCATGGCACTTCCTGGCAGCTCCGCTGCATTTCAGAAGTGTCCCAGTAAGATGCTCCAGACCCTGCCTTACTTTGAGCTGGAGCCTAGACACAACTTGGTATTTTAAGATGTCACCAAATGTAACAAAAGGAAAAGAAGAAAAGAGAAGATGGGAGAAAAGCAGAATCTAGACAGAGAAAGGGTGCATGGTCTGTTTTGGTTTTCTTTTGAAAGGTTGTTGGGTTTTTTTCCTCCCCTGAGCTGATACTGGTGGCATTTAGCTTGCAGCCCTGTTTGTACGGTGCAGATACACTAATGATTAATGATGTGCCAAGTGGTTCAGAGAAATTCAATTCAGGTCCACAGATACTTGTCAGTCCCTAAGGAATGAGAGCATTTTTTAAAACTGACCCACTAATTACCCATGAAAAGATTCAGGTAGTAGAGCACACTTGACCCTAATCTCAATGGCAGCAGCAGGTCTGATTCCAGGGAGTTTCTTTTACTTCTTTGATTTTCCTGCATCAGAACTTGAAAGGCCACAGTCTAAGATCAGCTTCTGCTCCTCAGTAGTTTCCTAAATTTTCCAGATGATATTTTGCACAATGACGTGTCATTTCATGTTGTATCAATCACATTACAGTATGTCACTTAATATAGCATAAGGCAGTATGATTGACACAATCTGAGATGACTTGTCACAACACAACACATCAACTGGGACATTTGTATGTTTGGGGTTTATGTACATATACGCACTACCATCAAGGATGGGGGGGTGGAGGGAGGGTAGTCTCCCTCCTTTAAAAGTTTTCACAACACTTTCATTGCAGGGATAATACACGTTTGCTATATACACTGAAGTTTATTCAGTTCTCTCTCTATGCTACCTCTAATAATAAACTGCCAGAGCTTGAGTTCATTCCAGCCCTCCTCATACTACACACCTTCTCCTGACACAAAGTGCCCTGTTCCCAAGAACAGCCTTATTGTTAGGGAGTGGCATAACACAAAGGCTCGTTACAATTAACCACTTGTCCCTCGGTGGCATCTGACGCTAATTCAGCTCCCAAACAATTAATTTAAAGTAACCTCACAAAGCAATCCCTAAGCAACAGTAATTGGCTAATTCCCCTCTACTTATGGTTATGCTCATTATATTACAGACAACTTTAAATCAGGCTGTCATCGTTAGCCCTGGCTGTCACTGAGGCAATTCAGAGGGATGAATTACTACACCCAGGATCACTTGTAATCCGCCTGCATAAGGATACTCCATCCAGGAGCACTGGGAAGGTGGGAAATCCCAGGCTACACCTTGCAGAAGTTTGAGAATGCAGCTACAGCTGCAGGAATCGCAGGACTGCAATTCCTAACAGAGAATCTTTTTTCAACGAAATATTTAGGAAGCATGTTTGCTCTAAGATCTCTGGGCAGCAGGAATAGGAATGGTCTGCCAGAGAAGCCTTTAGCTGGGCACTGCGATTTGAGCCATGATTCTGTGTTTTCTGTACTCTTAAAGCTTGGCTATACAGCATGGCACAGACAGCTGCCAGCTATCCAGACCATGAACAAAGTTCAGTCGTGTCTGCAACCTACCTCCACGCATCGTGTTGTTGCCCCATGCCTCGAGTCTCCATTTAGCACTGTATTTCATAGGGGTGTTTTGAAGATAAAACACACAAATGGCCAGAAGATGCACTGAGGTTGTTGAATAGCAGAGTACAGCAGGATTTCACGAGGCTGTTAAAGTACATAGGATCCTTCTTGGACTGCTGCCACTTTTTGCATCTGGGGAAATAACTTAGAGTGGCAACTGTGCAGCCAGATGTTGCAGAACTAGTATTTTAAGTTCTTTTCTGTGGCACACTGTGGTGCTGCATAGAGATATCAGAACGTTCTCTAAATATGCCTGCTCAGGTACCTGGAATGTATGTTCTGATCAAGAGAATTCTGTCTTGAGTCAAAAGTTGTAGCAAAAGCTCTGTGATTGGCTTAACATCTCCAGCACAGAGATGAGATGATTCCACCCTGGCATATGGTGTACCCTGACCTGACAAGCAGCTGTAGGGCAATCAGAAGTGCAGGTATTTGCAGATATGCCATCTCAGATCACATCTGAACTGTGTTGCCTGGCCAGAAATGCGATATCCTGGGCTTGTTCTGAGACTGCAGAGCTACACGGAGTGAAGAAGGAAACAGTGGCATAAAAAAGGGGTGAAAACTCCATATAGCTGAGACCACGTAGACCTCACAGTTTGTTTGTAGTATTCCTAACCTGAGGAATCACAGACCTCAGAAGCACAGACCATAAAATGGGAGAAGAGACCACATCCTTGGGTTGTGTTGTCACAACTCTCATAACATACAGCTCAGCATATTTAGCATATCATAAGACACCAGATACAAAAAACATATGGAGCAGTGAGACAAGTTTTCTTTTTCCTAGCTGAAGAATAATCAAAAGTTCAAAGGCAGAGATACCAACACTGAGAATTTCCTGACTTCTCCCCCAAAAGACCTCATCATCAGTCCTTTCTGTGGGGCAGTGCTCACTGCTCTCACTCTCCCTCCACCCCACTCCGCCGAGCCCTTGGCTCAAGTAAGCTCTGTGTCACCCAGACACAGAAATGGAATGGGATGTCAAGACAGCTGCTGCTTTCACGAGGAAATGCTCACCACCTTCCATAGCTCCCCATTTTATGCAGTCCCTGCATGTTGGTTTGCATTTTGGGGAGAGGAAAATCATCTTTGGCTGAATCGCAGAAACACAAGGGAAAGAAATAAGAGGAAAAGGGATTCTCTGTACCCTGTGAACAACAAGTTAACAGCTGTATAAAGGCCACGGCACCAACAACTAAAGCCACACTGCTCTCCCTCCACGCCTCCAACCTACTGCAGGTATATTGAGTCCTTTCTCCCATAAGCTGGAGATTCACAACAAGTTCTCCTACTTATAAAATGAGGTGTTAAGGAGTTGTGGGTTCCTCTCCTGCCTGCCCAGCTGCATCAATTTCCCGAGCCAGTTCAGAAAGAAGCACTGGATGAGGGCACACATGGGCAGCGCTGAGCAGAGACAAGCCAGCATCTTTGGGAACACATCTACATCCCTCAACATGCAATCACAGATTTCACTGGGCTAGGTGTATGTTACACCCCTTTTGGTGCAGGGACTGGACATTCAGTGAGCTCCAGCAGCAGCCTTGGTCTGAGATAACAGATTCCTTCATGGCTGTTACAGAGCTGGCCAAAGAATTTAGCATGTTAAAAATAAAGATGCAAACAGAAACAACAGTAACTCCCCACCCCCAGCACTTGTGTTATATATAATCTAAACTGTTACTGCTACTAGGAAAACACTGTAGATGGTCACTGCCAGGGACAGCCAAAATCTCTGGGAACTGCCAGCCAGGTGTGATCTGAAGTCTTCATCATGACAGGCACTAAGAAGCATCACCTTCCCCTCCTGTCACGTGAACTGAGTCCACACAGAGTGCATCTACAGAAAGAAACACCACCAACTCTCACTGCTACAAGTAACCTGCATCCAAATATATGTAAATACACATGGCACACAAAAGAACCCAATGCTGTGTTGTCCGTGACATAGCTCCCAGCTCCCATTTATTTCAAAGGAGAACATGGCCAAGTTTGGTCTTTTCAAATGTATTCCCAGCTAATCCGCAGCTAGCACCAAGCACAAAGCCCAGTTTCTGTATAAGCCCCCAAAATCAGCTTATACAACACATTAACCCAGTGCTGGAACAAATTTGCTCAGTAGGTTGTTCCAAGCCAAGTGGTTTCCCACCCACAGGTTCACCTCACTGGGCTGAGCAGCCACTTACTTCTCCAGGGACATGAAAGTTCTGGATCTGAAAAATCTCAGAGCCAGAAAGTTCATGGCAGAGCCAAACTCCAGACCCAACACAACAAACATGTGAAACTTGATTTGAACTTGGTGTGAAGGCTTCCTTCCATCCACACGGATTTGCAACCCTTGAGTTTCTATTTTGCAGTTCTCATCAGAACAAGCCCCAACTCTCCAAGCAATCTTTGGTCAAAATAGTCAAGTTTCACACCGGTTTCTCATTAAAGTGTCACACAGAACTCCTAATTTGGGGTGACTGTAATGCTTGCAGTTACTTGAAATCGATCTCGTGCACATCAAAAGTGGGTCAAAGCTCCTTCGGCAGAAGAGTATTTAGGAACGCAGAAGCAATGCCACGGCTTTTGCTTAAGCACTGGTTCATTTTTGAGTTGTTAATAGTCTCTTTACAAGTGCTCACAGGTTTGACTGCCAGCATCTCGCAGGGTTTTAGCTGAACTTAAGCATGGCTTATTATTATATCCATAAGTGTAGCACGTGGTCACAGGCTCTGCAGTGACCTCAGTAAAATTACAAATCAAGATTCAGCCTTCCATGAATTTTTCTACTTGTCCATATTAAAATGCTAACATCACTTCAAGGTCCTTCATATAGTTTAATTATACACCTTCAGCCTGGCATAGATAATGAGTAAACGTATTGCTATTGATGAGCGAGAATTATCACTAATATTTCATTTATATAATTTGATGGGATAATGGAACAATAAATTCTTCTCCCAGTAAACGTAATAAGGGACAGCTCTTGATGTTGCTCTCAAGGAAGGAAAAGACTGCTCTGCCAGCAGGAGCAGAATCTGCTCCACAGACAGCTTTGCTGGCATGGAAAACTGACTTGAATTAAAAGAGTTAGCTGGAGTGATCAAAGTCACTGAAAGGGGAGCTGGCTGGAATGATTTTTAGCAAAATATTTTTTTGATCAAAATATGCAGTTTTTGTCAAAGCGGGAACATTTCACAGAGATATCTGTTTCAGCAAAGTTTTCAAAAGGAAGATCTCTGAGGCCTGGGCTAAACTGTTCCATCACTGGGAAGGAAAGAAATCATAAATGCTATCTCCTTCACAAAATTCTCTCCTGTGAAATGCTCAGCAGCCCTCACCTCTGTTCTAATGATGGAGAAAAACAAATATTTTAAAACCTCGAAAGCTGTTGCAAATGCTGTTGCTCTCTGGCTGGCCCCACACTGAAAGCACTTGCTGACTCTGTCTGCTAGCACCGAGTATTGCAAAACTTGCGGTCTGTATGGCAAGACCACCCAATGATGTGAAATCTGTATCCGCAACACAAGCTTCAGCGACAGCATTAATATCACGTCGTGCACAAAGGGAGAGCAAAGGATAACATTTTCTTACTTAAAATGGAAAATATTGTTGCTCATTTCCTTTTTGATAGCAGCCCAACACAAGCAAATCTAGCAGGTGTGGTACGAAGCTTAGCAGGGGAAAAGCCACAGACAGCGGCCCTGCTGGTACAGTGAGACCAGCTACGACAAGGTAAAGAAAAAAAAGCCATCCGAATCCAACACATAGCACACCTTTTAGTTTGGTCTTTTAAGCACCTTTTTTTGAAGTGTAACAGAGTTGACACAAAGGACCTGGAAGGTTTAACGTAGGAAGCAATGTTTGCACAATCAAAAAAATGACTGTGTGCGCTAAGAGTTGCAGTGAACTTTCTCTTAACGAGGTCCTTAAGGGAACTTCCAAGGGAGTCCTGGAGATAGCGCCCGTTTCTTAGCTCTGCTCCCTGCCTTCCTGCTCTATTTCCCTACCATGCCTCCTTCGGCCTCTCCCACCGCACCGAGGAGCTCTTCAATCCTCCGGCACTCTCCAGTGACCTTTCAAGCATCGCCCAGCTGTCTCTGGAGCTCAGTTCTCAGGCTTCACTGCTCCAGGTTTCCCAAGCTACAGCATGAGCAGTCACAGGGCGCGATCTCATCTGCCATGTTTCATCACAAAACAACAAGCATTAACACTCGCATGAGCTTTTAGGCATTATGCTTTCACAAAAACATACACCGCAACAAGAACGCGGCAAAAAGCAGCAAACACAGGATTTGATGGCACACGCCACCAAGGAATAAAGCTCTCAGATACATCTGGGGAGGAAAAAAAAAAGAAAAAAAAAGAAAAGACACTATAGAAATTTCAAAATGTTAACTGAAGCCGTTTGCCTCATAATGCATTCACTAAACCTGGACTTGTTCAGGCTGGCGGAGACACACACTGCAGAGGCACACAAAGCCATGCTGTTAGCTGCAGGGAGAGTAATCACAGGGACCCAACAGATCATAACTCCCATGATAGGGCATGAAGTGGGGGTGGGAGGGAGAAGCAATTTTCTCAGCTAACCTTGTCCCAGGCCTGTAAGGGCTTAATAAGATCATAACCAACACCTTGAATTATATCCTGAAATAAACAGGTAGCCAGAACAGAGCACAAAGCTCGAGATTTATGGGCTAATAGTGGGTGACCTTCAAGAGAAAGGTTGCCATGGGCTGTGCTCGCTGAAGTCCTTTGCAAGAGCGGCCCCGAGCACGGAGCGCTAACCCCGAGGTGATGAAGGCGTGGAGCACATGCATCACTGGGAAGCCATCTCTGCTTCCCCAACAACCATAAATGAAAGAAATAGTACCATGAGGATTGGAACTAATGAAGTCTGGTTTCTTTCTTATTTGGTTCTTGCGGTTGATTGACTTCTGTGTCTGAGACGGCACAAATGTCTGACTGAAGGTTTTCTGGCAGCAGGAGTATTATGAGATTCCTTCCTGTGTGGATTCTGCAGTGTTAAATAACATGTGAACTCACACTGAAACCATGCTTTCAATAAAGGCTCTGATAGTGTGTCTCTTCCCTATCCAGCCTCTTACTTTCCCCAACATTGTGGGAACTTAGTTTCATTTGAGCTTAAACCTTTTCTTTAGTCTCAGTCTAAGAACAAACACTAGAGTTCTACATAAAATGAGATACAGGGACACACTGATACACACAGTGCAGATCATCTTCATCTTCCTTCAATGCTAAATTAAGATAACTGGATACATGGGAAACATTTCTTCTCAGCAGCAGCGTGCTGAGCCAATGATGATGTTATCTGAACAGAGGAACAGGTTCATCTTTTAACCTCTCATGAGTGACCAAGGGACACCAGACCCAAAGGCAGCTAGACGCCTGTCTGTGAAAAGATCATGAGTCAAAGGCAACACACACAAATTTGCTACAAGGACCAAACAGGAATTTCAGTTGTCCATACAGAACTAAAGTACTTGTGTCCATCTCCACAGGGCAAGCAAGAAGATGCTAATGCTTCATTATTTCATTACCCATTTTAGCAGTTAAACTCAGACAAGGTCCAGAAATGAACCTCCCCTCGGGCAGCGTCCAAAACTTCTTCACGTTAGGAAGGGGGGATAAGAAATGACAGAGCAAAGTGGTGTACTGGTGGTTTTCAGGAGCTCTGCTTTCCTGAGCTGAATCACAAACCACCTGGCTTGGCTATGACTATAGATCTTATGCAGAGGTAGGAGATAACGCTGTTCAATCCCAATCCCACTCTCCTTTTACCTCAAGTCATCTGCAGACGTATCAGTCCCAAAGGCCGCTACGTGAAAGCTCCACTAACTTTTCTGAAAAAGAAAACAGCTCAGCATCCAGCACCATCTTTTAAAATGAGCAATACCAGGGAAGCAGTGAGAAAAGCAACAGGCACTGGTTAGGCAGGCGGCTGAGTTTTATTTAATCTTAGACCTGTGCCATAAGGAAAGACGAAACACAGCCCGTTCTGTGTTGCAATTAATCCCAAAGGTTAATTTTGTTGCGGGCACAGTGTAAACAAAGGAGATATTTATTTCAGAGTCCAAGTACATCGCAGCAGAGGGAACGCAAAGGGAAGGGCAGTTTCCATTGAGGATTAAGAGAAGGCTGCAAGACCTGGCGAAGCCAGTGCTGACAGATTCGCTTATTAAAAAGTGTAGCCTTGTGGAAGGACTGCCATTGATGGCTCTGACGTGGCCAAACTTCAGAAAACCAGGCACAATTGGAAGACTGTGCTGTGGCAAAGACAGTGGGGCTAGGGGGCACTTCTAATTTGTCAAAGTTGTATCTAATTCCACAGAACAAAGTTAGCAAAGAGAGATGAGCAGAATCCACAAATTATTGCTCATTCACCAAGCCCTGATGGAAAGATAGGCCAGCACACAGATTGGGCTTTGTAGAGTAACTTGAGCTGCTCCAATCAACTTTGGATAATTCTGCCTTGTGGGCATAACAGTTTTCCTTGTTTCTTCTTTAATAGGATTATTCCTCACAATATTAAAAAGATAACATCAGTGTCTTTCAGTGTGCCCATAAACTATTTCTAGGTATATGAATGGATGCTTCAGGTGGTTTTGTTACTACTCCTGACATATACTTATGAGAAGATCTAAGAGAAGACTTTGATTCAAGCCTGACATTAATTTTGTAAATAAACTAAAATCTCAGACTTCCTTTTAAAAGACAGAGAAAGGTTAAAACTGATACAGTAAGAGCAAAAAAAGAAGAAAAATTATCACACTGAATATGACTGTGAGTCACTCCCTGGACTCACTCTACTTGCCTAATACAATCAAATAGCATTCTAGCTATGTTTACAGGAGACTTTCCATTTACGCCTAGGGATGCTGGATCAGGCCTTCAAACAGCCAGTTCTCTGACAAGAACAGTAATTAATGCAGATAAAAAAAATCATTGCCCAACATTAAGACAGAAGACATTCTGTCACAGGTTAATGGCATTTTCAGAAGATAGGAAGAAAGAAGGCAAACAACTTCACCATTCCCTCCACTCCAAGGAAAGAGAGTTTGCTATAAAAAAAAGCATCACAACATAGTATTACATCGCCATCCAGGAATGAGCTCCTTTCTGCCCTTATTTCAGTGCTGCACTCCACTGACACCATCTGAAGGCAGCACTAAACAGACTGCTGGTACCTTAATGCAACAAACCAGGCAACCAGAGCCAGCACCCACTTCAAGTCTATCAGAAACAGAATGGTTTGCAGCTACCTGATGCTTCCATGAAAGTAAGTGCCAGAGAGTTTAAAAACTTGGCCTAAAAGATTCTCTCTGGAGTGTTTTCCATTTATAAGGTACGTTATTTGGATGAGCTAATGCATTATTCTTCACCTCGCTTAAAGTCCAGCAATACGAGGCGACCGTTTAACTTTGAATTTGTCTACACCTGGATCTCATACAGATTGATCTAACACAAATCTGGTGGGAGAAAATTACTACTTACTGGGAGGCAGAACAAGTTTTGTCTGGAAATATGTTTCAGATCCCAGTGCTATTTACAGGTTTTCAGCAGCCTCTGAGGGCCCTGTATTCTCCCTACATCAAACAGACCACAGACTGGATTCCTGGGATGCTATCCCCATGAGGATGACATAACAGCCTCTGCTTGATGCTATGATTTTGCTTAAAGGTGGTGTCCACATTTTTAAGTGTAACTAGTAATTTCAGGTGCCTGTTTACACACCCTTCAGCTCAGGATATTTTCAAGACATATGAATTCTGTTGTGTGTCATGCAACCAGTCTCACCTAAGGAGCACCAACTAAACAGCCTAAAATTTGAAGGGACTAAAAGTCACAAATGAATACACGTACATAAACATACGCACTTTTGAAAAATAAAAATTAAAAGTTGATAATGCCAGGAAGCCTCTGGTAAAGTAACACTGGACAGTCCACCTCTAAAATTAACCCCCCCAAAAACAACAGTTAATAACTGATTAAATTAAGTATGCTTCTAGGAAGGGGTCCACCTCCAGCCAAGCCTTTATGCATGCACACAAACTCCTGCTGTCTGAGAGGCGAGGGCAGCCCTGCTCCTTCCCTATGCCAACAGAGAATATACGTATGATGGTGCAGTCTTTTCTTCTGTTGGCTAAAGTACTAGGGTAAATAAGGCTGTAAATCTGTTTGGGTTTTGTTTATTTTTAATAAATACATGAATTTTAAGGCCAGACAGGACCATTTATCATCTAGATAATCATTTGACCTTCCCTCTAATGTAGACCAAAGAATCCACCTCAGGGACTTCTCTCATTCAGAAAGTCTTCATTTGAATATTCAATCTATCACATCTCTTGGGAATTTTCTTCCACTGATGATTTAGCTTCAGTGCTAAAAATGTGCATTTTTCTTTACCCTAAATTTATGTTATGCAGCCAGCTATTTGGACCTTGCCATACTGCTTTCAGATAAATCAGTAACCTTGGGGTAGGACATAACACGATGTGCAACGCGTCCACATATGTGTGCATAAATTCCTAAACTCTCCACTGAAGTTTAGATCTTGCATTCCACCTGACACATTACAAAACAGCAAATGAAGCAGGAGAATTGGTTTTGCAAGGAATAAATAGAAACATTTCTGTTGTCTGATGAAAGAGTACGTGAAAAAAAAACTGGCAGAACTGTGTAAATTCAGGACAACATCAAAATCTATAACTTCGTTACTCCCCCTTCCCTTCACTGCATGTTCTACAGGTTTAACTAAAATATATATATATATATATATTCTCAATTGTAAAGATAATCTAACCTTGTGTTTCACCATTTGGCACCTCACTGTTTGTGCTCTTGCTCCCAGGAGATGGAATCCTGCAAACACCAGGCAAAATTCTTTTCTGTAATTTTGGGATTCAGCATGCCTGTGACAGAGATGACTGAGTATTGCAGCACCTGAGGAACCTCTGTACTTCTGAGCACACTTCCTACACAGCAAGAGTGTGATTTGTACAAGCTGACACAAACAACCAACACCAGACTTTCCAGAATGTAAGCACAAGGTGGTCTGACAAAATGGCGTCTGACACAGAAGCCTATGAAGCAAACGTGTGCCACTGAATTCCTCCACGCAGAAACAGTGGCATCCATTGACATTCATCGACACTTGCTGAACATTTCTGGAGACCAAACAGTGTATGTGAGCACAGCGAGGTGGTGAGCGGTGAGTTTCAGCAACATAAAACAAGCCATGCCCAGGCCTGACACCTACAAACAAAAGCCAAGTCTTCTGAAAGAAGGGTTCAGTCCCACATCCACACAACATCTGTAGGTGCAGGAAGCTGCTGATTGCAACATGGTTTTTGGTATTGTCACATCACTGCCCTCATCCCCATTAAGCAGTACAATAAAGAAAGCAGTCACAGTCCCTTTGCACTTAAACATATCTTTTGGTAAATTCATTTTCAGATTTTCATTATGTTTTTTTTTCTGTAGTATAAATTTATCATCTGATATTGCTTTATCATCTGATACTGCGTGCTAAATGCTCACAATGAAAACTTATCATTAACTATTATATTTGCAGTTTATTAAAAAAAAAAAATCAAGTTTTCATTACAGCTGTTTGGAAACCTGGCTGTTCTTCCAATTCTATGTGAGTGAGCTCCACAGACTGCCTGGAAAAGTAACCCTGATCTGTGAAAAATCCTATTTTCCATGTCAGCAAACGTTTCTGAGCATAATCAGAAGCCCTTTAATACTGCTTAAGGAATTTTGCTGTTTTATTACAACACATCTACAAAGAACGGTCATGGCACAGTGATATCCCAGACACCCATATCCCATGGGGCTTAAGTATGAGAAATGAAACCTTCAACCTGATTCTGAATTCAATGAAGCAAAAAAAGAGAGCACAGGGGCAAGAGACGCACTCAGCCCACATATACAAAATACGCTGCCTTGTGTTATGTCAGTTTGGGTGGGTTTTTTGTTTGGGTTTGTTAGTTGGCTTTTGTTGCTTTATTTTTGTAAGCACGTAACTGTTCCTTGTCTTTCCTCCATCTTATTTTTGCAAGGGTGACAAAATTGAAAATACCTTCTGTATTTTCATTTGAAAATGACACCTTGATACCAAAGGAAACTATCTGCCAGCTCAGGAGTCTGAGCTGCTTTCCATTACCCAGTGCAGACAGGCCCAGTGGGAAAAACAGAACTCTTCAAGGTGAAGAAGATGCTTTCTACACACTCTGAAAAGTGCCAGGTGCTTCCTCGGGTTCTGTGAAACCAATCAAGTATAAAAATGAATCAATCGTACGAAAGGTGTTGAAAACATTCCACTAGAAGACAAATCTCTGCTCTCTTTACACTCCAAAAGCCTCTGAGATGGTTCTGTGCTGTAGCTCAAATGCAGGGGCATCATTTTTCTTTTAAGCGCCATCCACTTTAGAAAGGAGAATGAGGGATTCTGACATTCCCTGAAGACTCAGCAGCACTAGACAAAAGGGATGGTGATACAGAGAAACATTTATGGAAGTCACCGGTACAACCATAATTTCATCGGCCAGCTTGAAAAGCCCTTTTTGGGCAGACTTAAAGGGTCCACTGAGTCCTGTCAAAGGTTTTTACACAAAGAAATTCATCAGTTTTCTAGCACTGGAATTAAATTAGATCCCGTATTGCCTCTGCTGAAATCTCTCAACAAACAGTAGCAGTCCATTTATTTATTGGTGTTTTGGAATTGACTTGGGAAATGCAGACCCTCAGGAGAGCTCACAGTGTGGTAGAAGCATAGCACGGTAAGCACAGTAGTTTAAACATGATAAGCAATATTTTCTTGATTTGAAGAGGTTTTATGAGGGCTAGCCTTGTTTTTCCTCACACTGAGTAAAGTCATTTCAATGGGGAAATTTCTTTTTTATGCTTCTCCACTACTTAATATGCATTAGATAGCTGTACTCTATGGTTTGTGATGAAAGGGGAGTCAGACATCATCTTCACAGCCAATATTGCTGCCACTGGAGCAGAGCTCAGTGCTCTCATCTCCATTCTTCTAAAGCAGCCCTGCTTCATGCATCAGGCATTACAAAGAAGAGACAGAAGCAAAGTCTCCTCCAGGTCACCAGGATTACTCAGCAGAACGAGGATTACCTGAGGAAGTGCTGCACTGTGCAAACAGCAATTCTTAACTAACGATGGAGTCTGTTAGCAGCAGAACAGGCTGTAAGAGATACTTAATCCATGCACAATGCTGGATTCATCACCTGCAAGCTGGTAATGTTTCACATTGAAGATGAGCACCTCATACTGGGATGGCTCAGTAAGCAGGCGTGTTCTTGACCAGGAGACAAGATGGCACAGCCTAAAAATCTCAGCTTCCACTTCAAAGAAAATAAAGCTTCTTGGCCCCTGCAAAGACAAACTCATAGCCTGAGAATACGCACAAGTAACTTCACAAACAGAATGGGCCCAGAGGAGAGATAAGTACTCTGGGGGCTTTGAGAATTCATCCTGCTGCATGTTACCTCTGAAGCCTAATTATGTGTGTTTACATGCCATCACGGTCAGCTCTCACTGCTGATCAAGTCCCACAAGAAGGAAAGATGTAGAGCCACTCAGATTTGCACAACCTGCCAGACGCTGATCGTTATGGTACTGAGGCAAAGCCGCTGTCCTGGCGGTCACCCTCACAGGTTCCCAGCTTCATACACAGGTAGGTTAGCGTTCACATGGAGTTAGTATGTACATGGAAATACAAAAGTAACACCCCTAATAAAAACAACTCCATGGCCTCCATTCAAATATATGTAACCTGACCCACCCCACCAGCTCACAGCTACTCCGGGAAGTAACCCAGGAGCAAAGGAACTCCTTACTCCTTACTGTTACCCAAGTTCTTGCAATGCAAAGGTCACACTATGCCCTCATCCCACTGCTTTTTTGGGAGGTATTTCTCCCAGAGACTGCTCACTGACCTACAGCTCATGTTCACAGCATTGGTTTCCATTCTAAATTCATTCCTCCTTTACAAGTTCCATCCTTCTTACTGGAGGGATGGTGATGATCTGCAGTAATGGGACTAACGTCCAGGCCTAGGGCTACCCAAGTAGGTTCAACCCCAGAGGTGAGCTCAGGCTCCTGCAATATTCTTTGTCAAAGCACTCTCTTCTCCCACACCTGAGCAGCCATCAGATTTCTGAGCCCAGCTCTCAGTTACAGTCCCTAGATATTTTTAAATACAAATGAAAGCAGTAAAAGCAATTTGTGGTACCCTACACATTTTGTTGTGTTACTGTTGTTTTTTAAAAACACGCAACATGAATATGATGGATGAAGCTTGTATTATATAGGATAAACACACACATGAATATACCATTTCATCACACATTTCTACTGTAACTATTAAACACAGCTGCTGTGAACATTTCCTATTGCCTTGCAGTATTTTGCAGTAAATCAAAGTAATCTGCGTTACAGTACAAGGTTTCACTGCAATCTCAAGGAATTTTTCAATTGCCTCTCTTGCATTTCAACTGAGATCATTTAGCTGAAATTATGAAACGCGCATTAGCGATTAATGCTTCCAAGATTCCACATTACTGTCAAATCACTAATACATTACCTTTCATAATCTAATTTGTTCACACACTAAAATACACAGAACATGCAGAGCTTAGCAAATGGCCTGCTAAAATGTCACTTTTTTTTTTTGTTGAATTATTCCTTAAAGGGAAAAGAAACACCCCTGCAAGCATCTAGAAAATTGTGTCAGCACCCTCTGCTTTGGGCAACCTTCTTTCTGCCTTTTGTGCATTGGCTTTGGGACTGGAAAAGAGTCAGAGCCACTCACACCTTGCCACAGGGAACCTTTGCTAGACAAAAACCACTTGCTGTGCCAGAAGCATCCCCCCATCTCGAACCATAAAGAAATCCTAATGGACAGAACCAATCCACCAATCCAGACACAGAAAAGATCGATCAAAACTGCCATACACCCCAATCATTCCCAAAGTGAGTGTTTAGGAACTATTATGATGCTGTTCCATCTTTTAGAAGTATGTGTCATAAACTGATGTCTCTGTTCACTGCCGGGAAGTTGGACAAGATGACCTTTACGGGTCCCTTCCAACTCAAATGATTCTATAATTCTACGGTCTGATGTAATAAAATGCTGGCAAAAAGAGGTTACAGAAGATGAAATGAAGGATGGAGCCTGGGAATCAAAGGTTAAGAGGGTCTCATGACTAAAACAGAGAAAACAGCACAGACATAGCATTTCCTCTCATTCAGCAGAGCTTTGAGCAGCGCACTCTGTGCTTCCCTAGACAAGAGAAAATCTACAGCCATGCTCCTCAGCACAAAAAAAAAAAAAAAAAAAGATTATAAAGGGACATTTGTGTAAAAGCTCCAACATCATCTGCTGAAAGCTCAAACCCTCTGCTTCAAATGCTTGAAGGTCTCCCAAAACCTCAGTGTCCTCCAGATCTACTCTCTTCACTGTCCCTCAGCCACCTTCTCTCTACAGATGATGTGTGAATGTGTGGTGCTCTTTCCCCAATTCCATCCATTGCTAATACACAGGGATAATATTCCAGCTCTTGCTTAGATGATACAAGTGATGTTAACTCACGGCATGCCAGCAGCCCAAGCTGCATCACCTTTGGGAGATCAGGAAGTGTGCAGCTGAACATGTGTGGCTGACTGGGATGCAAGGCTACCATACCCCAATTCAGAACTCTATGCATGAGTAGGAGGACCTGGATCCTTTACAAAATGGAGGGAAAGCTCTTGCCACCACCTGCTTTTAGAGCTTCCTTGCACACCTCTGATGACCGAAGGAGTGAGGTCACATTTTCACATTTCTGTATTAAAGACCAAAAATAAAAAATAAAGAAGAATTCTGAGGTGCGCCAAGGTATGCAGCGCTTGCTGTACGTGGCACTCAGCACATAGTCTGGTGCAGGAAGTTAGTCTTGAGCACAAAATGTTGCAACAGATCTAAAAACAAACAAAATATTGGCAGTACTCCTGCCTCTGCCACAGGCTGCTCTGACCCGGCTCTCACCACCCACACAAACCAAGCTTTGGCACTGCTCTGAGTATACAACCATCACTGCTGGGGTTGCATTTTCACACTACACCGCTGCAATGCAGTGGGATGGAGATTTTTTTTCCTTTTTTTTTTTTTCTTTTTTTTTTTTTTTAAACCAACGAGGAAAGCTGGACGTTCATATGCCTTGTTTCACTGGGCTGTAATCATTTCTGTTAACAGGTCACATTGATCCAGGCCACGACTGCACTCACAGCGCTGGCACGCTGCAGCATCCTTTCCCCATATACCACCCAGAGTCCTCTCGCTAAGTCACTTTGGTTGGTTAAAATAACAAACATGAGATGGAGGCCCCAACGCCCCTCGTCTTTGTGCCTGTTTGCCCTCATTCTGTAAACAAACAGCAGGACTTGAAAACGAGTCCTTTAGCTCAGAGGACGGACAGCTTACAGCATGGAAGGAGACTGGACCCGGCTGTCAGCTGGCGTGGATCGCCACACCAAGGCAGGACTGGTGCAGGACTGGGACCTCGGTCCTTCCCTTCATGGCAGTACTGAGGACAAACAAAAGCTGCACTAAAGACAATGAAATACTGCACCAAACTGACATCGCTGCGGGACGGAGAAGCAAATGACAGCAAGGGATAACACAAGACAGCCTGTAGGAAATAAGCAACTGTCAGCACTCGTATGAGTGATAAAGATATATATTTTTAAGTGTGTATTTACACAATCTCAGATATCAGAAGTTGGAGCTAGACACACCATGCCGGCTTCACAGTTGCTGCGAGCGGAAAAAAGGCAAAATGCTCTTTCCTACAGTGAGAAGGCAGGAGTATAAAAAGACTCACAGCATTTTATTAGCTGCATCAGCCTTGCTGTAGCTGGCCATCCCCTGACCCAGGGATATTTGTACCTAATGTTTTCAGGGAGATAATTTTCACAGCATACCTCAGCTTCTTAGAATGCTCTCGGAGAGCAAAGTCAATCCTAGGTCACTATTCCAGTGTAGTTTCCTTTGTACTAAATCCTACTTTCAAGAAAATTCTCGCCATGGTTCAGTGGTATTTAACCTATCATATAATATCCAGGTTTACTGTGTTAGAAGAAGCAGAACAGTATTAAGCTTTTCCCACAAGCCTGTGATTGCATTTGACCCAGTAACCTGTATTAGATTAACATTTATTCTACAACTCCACAGCAAGCCTTGGACCTGGCTGAGCAGCACTTTATAGAGGACACTAACCATTTTTACAAGTGGAGCAGGAAAAGGGAATTGAATCTGAGGGAGTAATTCCAAGCAAGTATGTTGCTGCAGCGGTTAAATTGTTTATACGAGGAGTTGTGGAATTACATCTGACTGACCTCTCTTTTTATCTGCTTAAAAGACAAAGTGCAGGTCTCCATGGCAAGTGCTAACTCTTGGGGAATGCGGTATAAAAATGCATCATGGCAATAGAGCCTCAATACCCACCAAGGAGAGAGACCTTCAAAGGAATGCGAGCAAGTTAAATTCACCAGGATTAGAAAGGTTTTCACGTTAGCCAGCCTACAAACAGGTTCACAAGCATTCCTCCTAGACTTGCCAGACCAGTTGGGAGTGCAAGGGGGGGCAAAAGGGGGAGCGTGTTGCTTTTTATTTATTTATTTAGCTTTGCATTAACCTTAACCTCATGCTAGTTTAGCCAGAATGGGATTGTTATCGTCAGCATTTACAACAGAGAGGGCCAAATCCTCCACTCCATTGACTGCCTAAATCCTCCGAGGACTTCAGTTCATGCAGTTGAAATAGCTTCTAAATGCTATTGAAAACAGGTACTGTCTTTAAAAGGAGGCATTAAAATCTGGCAGGAAAAGCATTGAAGAGGGTTAGGCTGCAGCAGGAAACACACACAGATCTCTTCCATTTACAAACTTAAAGGGTCAGAAGAATTAGTAAAACCAAACTCCATCTCGTATCAAGTTTTCAATATACTTAAATTCATTCTGTTTGCCATAATCATCTCATTTGCCTCCAATCCCACCACTACTGTACAGCTAGTAGATGTGTTAACAAAAAATGTCACATTAGAAAAGGTTCATTACATGAACTCTAATCTAAACACATTCACCTGACTGCAAAATAAAGTTTGCTCCCTGAAAACTATCTCAAGAAATGCAAACTCAGTCTAGGAAAAAGGTGGGAAGGAAAAGGAAGGCATCAGCATCAGAATTTGTATTCGTTCATTGAATCTACCAGTCACTCCTGAAGGCAACAAGAAGAATATATTAACCAAAGCACACTGTTCTGAAGTGCTAGCAAGCTAGAAAAGCAGAGTGCTTAAAGAAACTGTTGTTCCATGCCCCTCTGCCACCCAGACTTCAGTTTGGGCAGGTTGGTTTGACTCCAGTTGTTCTGCTGCTTTGCAGCAAGGAGAAACCATGACAGGAAAGTCACTGCAGGAAGCCTGCCTGGGGCCAGGCTCACTAGGGTGTCACCTACCTGCTTGGTGTCCTTCTGTATGTTCTGCCCAGGACACAGACAAGCACTCTTTGAAGTGCTTAATCATAAGTCAAAACAAATACCACTTCCAGGCAGGGAAAGGCACACGTGCTGGAATTGTGCACAAAGCCTTGCATCATTTTTCTGTTCCTCTAAGCCAGAGCACAACATTTCCAGAAAGGCTGTAAGTCCCAGATCCCGTGGAATTCAAAAAGGATACAAATTGTGACCTGTTTATGAGATACTTAGCTCCACTCAGCACGGCTGTTTAGACTCAGCAGCACAGCTCACTCTGACTGTATTCCATTTAGGAATGGGCCCAATTAAAGGCTGATGGAGCCCTCTCTTACACCACAATCAATAGGTGCAATTTGGCAGCCATCAGCGCTGCGCAACAGCTCAGCACCGGAGATACTGTCCCTCCTGCAAGGCTTCATGCCTGTACGACATCAAGGGCAGGTACAATTGGAGGCTTAAGCCTGAGCGGCTGTTGCTCCTTGCCCAAAAGATGCAGAGCCCGGGCTTTTCAAACCACTCCATTCAAAACAACAGAAGGAAAAAAAGGAGGGCCGTGAGGGGATGGGGAAGAAAAGCAACGCTTAAGTGCACCTGGGAGATGTTTTTAAAGACTGTAATGGAATAGGCCTATAGGTCTAGGATAAGAGTGGAATCTGCCCTCCGGATGCCACCTACAAACAGGCTTGAGCACATTGATGAAACTGTTCAGCTGAAGTGATTCCTGTCAATACAATGAGCACTGGCTGGAAAGAACGGTGTATACAAATGCCCTACTTTAAAGCCTCTGTGCGAGGAAGAGAAAACAAAATATTTTTAAACAACAAAACCAGACAGTCTCCCCCGTGCAGTCTTCATCCTTCCCTCAAAGTAATCTCCTTTTGCTCTTCCTCTTCCCATGCCTGGCACTCAGTGCAGGTCAGCCTCCAGAAGCAGATGAGAGGGGAAGGAGTGGGGTTTTTGCATCCTTACTCTCTGCCTAGGTAGAGGATGGCTCTCAGGCCTCCTCTGCCTTCAGCCGCTTTTCATTTTTTACTGCGCTGCCCACAGAGCGGCAACGTTTGTCTGGACCCTGTAGAAAAGTGACTTGCCCCAAAAAAGAAATCAAAACTTACAAGGGGGAGATGACAATATTGAATAATCTCACAGAGAGGGAGCTGCCTTCTCTGCACGGTCCTTCCTGCTGTGGAGATGCTGTGTAAATGGCAAAAAGTCATTACTCTTCTGCTACACGCATTCAAGGTCTGATCCTGCCCCCTGCAAAGCTGATGCCAAACTTGCCATTGCACCACTGGGTCCTGAGTGATGGATGTATTGTGGTGGTGATGGATGCAAATCACCATCCTGGAAACGAGTGGAAGAAATTGGTTCCGATTTCGCCTGTTCAGCATTAGTGGGAGTCGTAAAGCATCAGGAGAGTGCTCCTGTATACAGCGTGGGGGATTTAAAGTTCCTGTTAGAGAAAATGTGCTCAGGTAGAGCCATTTAGCAGTAGTCAGTAGCATTAATTACCTGTGTAAGACCCAATATGGCATCTATGCAGCCTTTGGATTCTGTACCCCTCATTAACTGTTTCCCCATTAACCTTGACTGGAATCACATTCTACATCTAAGCAGTAAGATTTTTCTTTTTATTTGTGAGCATCCCCATTTCATCCTTGAAGCTTCTCAAATTCTTATTCATTGTAAATGGTCCTGCTTGTAATAAAGTGCTAGTGGAAGTATTTACTGTTTGCTGCTTAATTTTGTCCTCGTGGAAGTCGACGGATGCCAGCTCCAACAGTAGTTAATATACCTTTGAGCACATGCTGTGACCTTTCTCCAACTCATGCCTGACTTCATTCTCAGATCTCATTAAACAGGAGAAATTATCCTCTGAAAGAGCAAAACCAGAAATGTGCAGATTTGCCGCAGAGTTACAGAGGACAGCTTGATTTAAAATGCACCATGGTAAAGGGGAGGGAAGGCAGTGGGGGGAAAGCAAGATCTGTCTCATATTCACACTAACAGTCATATAAAAATAAAGCTGCATTAAAAAGGAGCAGCTCAGAGAGCTGCTGTATTTGAGTTCTTTTCACCTTATTTCTTGGATGGATTTGGTGTTTTCTCTCACTAATGCAAGAGCTCTGAATGGAGGAGCCTAGCCACTAGGATGCCAGGAATATTCTACTTGTGCTCTGGCTCAAACATTGCACTGTCTGGAGATGCCTCTTGCATGTTTAGCACCTGAGGGCTTAATGTCACATGTGGGCACAACACACTACTCATATAGCTCCCCACTTCTCCTGTTGCAGAGCTTTATTCTCCATTGTCTGCTGTGGAAGCAAAAATCCAAGCAATCCTGCTTTCTACAACTCAACCAGGCAGCTCTCCAAGATTTTCCCCTTTCAGTGAATACACAGGGGTAGCAAGACGCTATTTATGCACTGTCTCCCTAAAGCCTTCTAAACCAAAATTACAGTTTAGTTGCTGAAAGTCGAGTGTGCCTTGGCAGAGATGCAACTCTGAGCGTTCCAGCAAAAGAAAACACAGATTCACAGCACCTTGGCCTGAGAGAGTCCACAGGAGGACTGTGAGAGCCTTCAGAGAGCCAGAAAGCAGGGTCCTGGGCAGTGGTGGGGGAATGTGAATTGTAGGGGCAGGCAGTGACTGCCTTGAGATAAATCAAAGGCTGCTGCAGATAAGAAAACAATAAAGCCTTTTGTGTGTCCTCTGAGGATAAGGCAAGAAACCAAGGGGTTAAGCTACAGCAAGGGAGATCCAGGTACGTCCTTAGGAAAGGCTTTCTAGCAGCAAGAAGAGTCTCTGCTTTGGCAAGGATTGCCTGAGGAAGGGTGTCCAATTTCTGTTACAGGAGGTTTTTAAGAGCAGGTTTGCTGCATATCTGTCAAGGAGGGTTAGATCTACTTGATCCTGCCTTGGGGAAGGAGACAAGGCTAAATAACTTATTGTCCTTTGTAGCCCCATTTGCTAGGGTTCAATGACACATCTTGCTAGACTCATACCAGTAAGCTAGGTAGAATTTTAAAGAGCACATGTTTCTACTAGGGCAGACTTAAACTCCTTGCATCTAGAAAGAAGTTCAGCATCACACCGATGAGAAACATATTCTACAGATCCTGACCTGGCAGACCATAGGAACCTTGATGCTGCAGCAGGTGAGAGACTGGCAGGCTGTGAACACCAGGCTGCCTACTTCTGTGCAGAGCTGGCTGCTGACACTCCTCCCCAGCTTCCAATTTTGGGCCCCAGTAGCAAGGCTGTTAGAGAAAAGGTGCTGCCCTTGGAAGATTTCCTATGCAAAGAGGGATATTTTTCACTATCTGTATGTTCAAGGGTAGCTGTAACAAACAGAGCACGTCAGAACAAATGGTAAAAGCTAGAAAACCTCAGTCTTCTTGGTATCACAGCGAGCTGAAGGAAAAATTCTGATCAAGCCCACAAATCAGCATAAGTTCCTTAGAGCACTGCTAAGTTGGAATTACCACATTTAATATACCACTTGTATCCACTGCAAGAGTCAGTTATTCCTGACTACTTCCTGAAGTTTCTTTTTTGCATGTGTTTTTGTTTTTAAATCACTTCTACATCCTGCCAAATAAAGTGGAAAGCTCTGAAGCATTGGCAAACCACAAGTGTAGGTAAGTATCGACCTCTAAACACCTGTGGTGTCCCACATTTGGAAAGCTATGGGCCAAGTTTCAAACAATGATGCCAAAGGAATCATTTGGTAATTTTAGCTCGTTCAGAAATACCTTAATTTTGTATTTTTGAATACAGAAGGTAAACTTTTTATTGTGCCCTTTAGATACCATTGGCTTTTACCTATTATTTTCAAATTGCCTTTTGGGGGTGTTTGGGTTTTTCCTCCCATTTCTGATTCAACCTCTGCTTCCAGCTCTGCTAGATCTGTTGCCTCTCCACAGAATTCCTATAAAACAGATAGCCTCTCTCACATTTCCACTGAAATACAGCACTCATCTTCAACACTGGAGAACAGCTGAGTATAAGCAGCTCGATAAGAGTTCCAGCACCTCACCTTGCTCAACATGTTTGTCACAAAAAGGGCCAAGTATATTTTCATTTCCATACCATTAGGGCACTGCGTGCAACTGATGAATTTGTTCATCTGTAACACTGGGACTTTATAGACTGACAGTTTGGACCACATCTGTTTTTACCTAAGAGGTGGGCGCAGTTATGATTTCAAGTCATCTCAAAAGAGCCAGAAAGGTGTCTCCTTGGCTGTATTTCTGTGAAGCAATAGCTACATCCAGTGGTCATTGGAGCTAATTGACACAGGGCCCTAGCTGGTATGTGCAGAGACATGGGGTCATGAGGGTGGGAGCTGTTCAGGCTTTTAATGCAAAAGGCAGCAGCCACTGTCTCTATCCTCAGGGCCTGTGCTGTCCCTGTGCTGTTCTGGTTTAACTACAGAAGACAGCTCTAACTACTACAAACTGCAGTACTAATGTATTCTGTTTCTAATCACTCTCTCACATAAGGGAAAAAAAAAAAATCAATTCTGATTTTAACAGCCTTGCAGCATATACCTTAAGAGAAGGTATTTGTGAGTATCACATATGCCAGCTCAAGGAAACTCAGTGGTTGCTTATTGATTGGGCAGCATCTCCCAAAGACGCCACTTTCCCACCCAGGCAGGAGGCCAGCAGCCCGTTCCCAGGTTGGGCAGAGCCACCCAGCAGAGTGCCCAAGAAACCCAGTGGTTTCAGCCACTTTCCCACAGCTGGGTTTGTATATTTAGTTTGCAAAGTTTGGAAAGGTATGTAAAGTCACAAATTTACAGTGCTTCCCAGCACGACAAACATAGAAGCTTCCTCGATTTGGCCTGCAGCATGCATCCAAAAAGCCCAACAGTGTGTTTCAGAGCAGGGGTGAGCGCTGCAAAACTGGTTCAGAAGAAAGAACTTTCTTGTCATTGTTAATCATACTCATTCTTGCCAGAGGATTCTGCAAGAGAGTTTAAAAAATTAAGAGAATATTCTCCATCCATTCACTAGATCCCTCCACATTTAAGTCAAATGGAGGTTTCATCCCCCTTGTGCACCACAAAGCACTTCTGTAAGGATCAGAGCAAGTTTCATGGCTGTGCATGAAACACTTCCCATCAGTCTTCCAGGGGAAGTAAAGGAAAAGCTGCATTCCATCACGTCTCATCCACAGCTTTGTCTCCTATGTGCTCTGATGCACCAGGAAAGGCAAATGGGCCTCAAGCAAGAGAGCTAATTAACTCTTTGAGCAACAACAACAGCAAACCTGTCTGCACAGTTTTGCTGAGATGCTGAGGATTTCAGAGGTGGTAGGGGAACAGGGAAAAGATGTAGGAGAAGAGAGAAAAAAAGTGCACCACGGGAGGATGGGCATGCACCGAGCACTGGTCTAGTGAAGCACACTGCTGATCAAAACCTGCTATATCAGCCGGTGTCAAAATCCTTCAGCCATCCTTCCAGCAGGGCAAACACTCAGGTTTTGGAGGCTAATGCAGTCATTTAGTCCCTTTTCATATACTCGTGCAGAGAAGTGGTGTTGGTCAGATCTGTGGTTTAGTCCAACGCTGCACTGGAGTGAATGGTGGGGCAGGAGTGAAAGCACATAAAGATGTGGTAGGCAGAAAGCCCTGCCTCAGACTGCAACCCAAGGCAGCAGCATTGTTTTGTCCTGACTTCTTCCACAGGAGCTCAGGCAGTCTGTGTTGCTCACTGCATTAACAGGAAAGCACTGAAAGATTTTTAGGAGCTAAACACAGACTCTTGAAATAGATCAGAAGTATTTGTGGCTATTTCTGCTCAGTCATTCCATGGAAGATCAATTTTATAACATTAGGTAGAAAAACCTCCCTATTACTGAAAACTGTTACCCCTTCTCAGCTCACACGCTCAGCACCAAACATGGATGCGAAGTCACATCATTTTGCCAAGGAGTGCTTGCTCATGCTCCTCCCTCACAGCAGACCCCAGCATCCCTTCACAAGACTACTTTTTCCACTTTCCCCAAAAGAGCCAAACAAAAAGAAAAGAAAAATATCGCAACGGTGAGGCAGCAGAAGAGAGACTGTTTTGGTATACAAAGCTGAGCAGCACACAGCACAGGGACAGAGGAAAAGCGCTTGAGTACCTGAGGGCAAAAGGCAGGCTGAGCCCTAGGAGCCAGCTTGCATGCTTATACCTGAACTCCCTGGAATCCCCATTTATGCACAGGATCCAAATTTCACAGCTGCACTACCTCTGCCACCGGTGTGAGCTGCACCAGGGGGGCACACAATGCAGCATCTTTCCTCCTCCATCATCTCCTGAGAGAGGGGAAGAACGTGGTCCCCATCTACCAGTTTCTGTCATTATTTCTTCCTGATTTGCCCACTTGGGGATGCTTACAAGTCTGAAGAACAAAGCAAAGATGGCACTCTATTGCTAGTCTGAGTGTTTCTACGTCTGCCTGCCTGGTGCTGTTAGGAATTGAAAAGGCTTCAAAAGTTTCAAAATACCCACGATACCATCAAGCCAAAACATTTAAGGAATCTAAATAAACCTCTAAGGTTCCTGAAATCAGCTTTGTAGTTGTGCCAGCCACAGGCTGCCAGCAAAGCCAGTCTTCATCAAAATCAGAAGAGCTGGAATCAACATTTGCTGTGAGAGGGGAAAGAAAAATCAAACCCAGTGTTAACTGTTAATGTATCTGCCTTCAATAAATAATGTCAAGAGGATGCAGCTGAGTAGTTCTAGGAAAATGGAAAGTCGTTGTTTTGCCTATAAGAGAGTGCTCAAAACTAAACACAAAGAAATTTTTGTGCAAGCAGAAATATTTCACTCGATCTGAAAAAATGCAAGGGCTTGAGAGCCAAGGCGGAGTTAATTGGAGATAGATGCACTCAAGTAGCTTGAGAATTTGCCTCAAAGCCACCTCTGCAGGGCACCTGGGGACGAGGAACAGAAATAAATCTCAGGACTATACTGAGGGAATCCCTTTATCCTTAAAAAAATAATAAGAGTGAGGGAGAGTATTGGTCTAGAAGACATTAGCTGCTGCTGGTGCATGCTGGTGCAGTAATGGTCACTCTTGTAGTGAGCAAGCAGTCAAGGCTGCTAAAATTGGGCTGTAGCCAAATTAAGTCAACAACACAGGAGGCAGCAGCTCTGCCAGTCCAAAATGCTCACGTCTGTCCTGCCTGACAGAAGACAAATGCCCTGATGTTAGCTTTATCTGGATGTATTTATTTGAGAAAATAAGCACGCCGTGGTTAGTTTGTTTTTTTAATATCTGATTTAGTCAAGACATGTGGCTACAAAGAAAGCGCGGGACTTTAAAAGCCTGAACGTTTCTGCATTTATTTGGCGTCAGACAGACTACAAAGAAGGTCAATCAGCTGTCACGATTTTACCATTCCTGACTTCTGAAGGCACTCTCCCCAGGAATATAACAGTTCTCATGCAAATGAAGACAACACAAGATCATCACCCCAAAAGAAGGGGCAATGCTGAACAAAGCAAGACTTTGGCAGGTAGAAACTTCTCTGGACAAGACAGGGGAAGAATATGAGATGTAGATTAGCAGATTTGCCAACTGATAGGATCCCTCACAGCGAAGGAAGCTTACAATATTTGACTATTTTCCTGAAGCTTTGAATGACTGAAATGAAGCTGTTACAACTTATGTCATTTTAGAAGACATGTTTCCAGTTGCCACCCCATAAGGAAAAGGCTGAACACAAGGAAGCAGATGTTTTCTGAAAGCACAATGCAATATATAAGCAAGGTTGGAAAAGACCTCTAAGACCATCTAGTCCAACCACAGTGTCCAGTAAAACATAGGCATCTCTGTGCCACATCTCCACAGTTCTTGTTCAGGGATGGTGACTCCACCACTTCCCTCGGCAGTCTATTCCAATACTTGACCACTCTATCTGAGAAGAAAATTTTCCTAATATCCAACCTGAACCTTCCCAGCACAACTTGAGGCCCTTACCTCTCATCACTAGTTAGCTGGTTGAAGAGAGACTGACCTCCAGCTCGCCATGACGTCCTTTCAGGTAGTTGTAGAAAGCAATGATGTCTCCACTGAGCCTCCTCTTCTCCAGACTGAACAGCCCCAGTTCCCTCAGCTGCTCCCCATCACACTTGTGCTCCCGACCCCTCACAGCTCTGCTCCCTTCTCTGGACACAGTCCAAGGCCCCAGTGTCCTCCTTGTAGTGAGGGGCCAACACTGAACAAAGCACTCGAAGTGCATCCTCACCAGTGCCAGTGGAGAGGGATGATCACCTCCTGCTCTTGCTACCTGCACTATTGCTGACAAAGCCAGTATGCCATTGGCCTTCTTGGCCACTTGGGCACTCTGCTGGCTGACGCTCAGCCAGCTGTAAACTAACACCTCCAGATCCTTTTCCTCCATGCAGCCGTCCAGCCACTCTGCCCCAAGCCTGAGCACTGTATAAAGTTGTTGTGACTGAAATGCAGGACCTGGCACTTGGTCTTGTTGAAGCTCATACAATTGGCCTCAACCCATCAATCCCATCCTATCCAGATCCCTCTGGAGGGCCTTCCTACGCTCAGGCAGATTCACACTTCCTCCCAGATTGGTGTCATATGCAAACTTACTGAGGGTGCACTCAGTCCCCTTGTCCGGATCATCAAGAAAGATGACAGGTGACAATACTGACTTCTGGGGAAAACCACTAGTGATCAGTCACTATCTGGATTTAAGCCTATTGACCACTACGTTCTGGGTCTGACACCCAGCTAGTTTTTACTCAGCAAACCATGAGTTGACGGCTTTTCCAGGAGATTCCTGTGGAAGGCAGTGTCAAAGTCTTTACTAAAGTCTAGATAGAGCACACCCACAGCCTTTCCCTCATTCACTAGTTGGGTCATCTGGTCATAGAAGGAGATAAGGCTAATCAAGCAGGACCTGCCTTTCATAAACCTATTCTAGCTGGGCCTGATCCCCTGGTTGTCCTGCGCATGCTGTGTGATCACACTCAAGAAGGTTCATTCCATAATCTTTCTCAATATCAAAGTCAGGCTGGCGAGCTTGTAGTTCTCTGATCCACCTTCTGAACTTCCTTGCAGATGGTGTCAGATTGGCAAGTCTCCCATCCTCTGAGACCTCCCTGGATGACCAGGACTGCTGATAAATGATGGAAAGAGGCTTGGTGAGCACCTCCACCACTTCCCTCAGCACCTTCAGGTGGATCCCATCCAGCTCCATGGGCTTGTGATAGCCTAGATGGAATAGCATCTTGCCAGATGTTTTCTTCTGAATTACGGGGGGTTTATTCTGCTCCCCATCCCTGTCTTCAAGCTTACTATTAAAGATGAAGAAAAGGAAGTACTCAGTATCTCAGTCATTTCCTCATCCTTGGGGGTGGTGTTCCCCACTGTGTCCAATAAAGGACGGAGATTTTCCTTGGCCCTTCTTTTGCTGTTAATGTATTTGAAAAACACTTTTTGTTATGTTTACAACAGTGGGCAGATTAAGTTCTAGCCAGGCTTTTGCCTTCCTTATTTTCTGTCTGCATATCCTTGTATTCTTCCCAAGTTGCCCAAACCTTCTTCCAAAGGTGATCCTTTTCACCCAAGACCCAGCAAAAGCTCCCTATTCAGTCAGGCTGGTGCTCTTTATTGCCAGCTTATCTTATAGCACATGGGGATGGCCTGCTCCTGCACTTATAACATTTTATTTTTGAGGAATATTCAGGCTCTACTCTTCAGGACTGTCTCCCAAGGGAGTCTTCTAAACAATGTCCTAAACAGTCCAAAGTCTGCCCTCTGGATATCCAAGGTAGCAGATATCCACAGAGACCCCTCTCCTGTCTTCAACAAAAATTGAGAACTCCAACATTTTGTGGTCTCTATGTCCAAGATGGCTCCCAGTCTCCACATCTCCCACCAGTCTTTCTCTGTTTATCAACATCAGGTCTAGTGGGGACACCTCCCCCAGTAGGCTCTCTTAACAGCTGCTTCAGGAATTTATCTTCCACACACTCTAGGAACCTCATAGACTGCTTTCTTTCTGCAGTACTGTATTTCCAGCAAATGTCAGGTAAGTTGAAGTCCCCCACGAGAACAAGCGTTAGCAATTGCGTGACTTCTACCAGCTGCTCACAGAATGCTTCATCTGCCACTTCATCCTGGCTGGGCAGTCTAAAACAGACTCCCAACAGGATGTCAGCCTTGTTGGCTTCCCCTTGATTCTTACCCATAAGGACTCAACTTTATCATTCCCAGCACTGAGCTCTACAACATCAAAACACACCCTAATATACAGACCCTCCCCCACCACTTCTTCTTCCTTGCCTTTCCCTTCTGAAATACTTATAGCCATCCATTGCAGCATCCCAGACATGAGAGTGATCCCACCTTGATGACATAAAATGTGGGTCCAGGACTTCAGTATTGTGAGTTCCTGCCCAGTTCAGAGGTGTGGTTTAGGCTAGCTCTGAGTTTTGGCTGTATGAAGCCGAGGAATATCAGCTACATATTTTACACAGGCCACTTTTCTCCCTTTCAGTTAAAACGGAATTGAGCTCCAAAGGTTTCAGACAGATCCAGAAAAGGTATTTCCTCACCAGAGCTTAACCACTCAGTGCAGAGCTGCGCTGCCCACCAACATGTTGGTGTTACATCTCCCCTTACACCAGTGCACTGCAGCCAGAATGAGTCTTACCAGAAGGCAGGTCGCTGCTTCCCTCATTCCCTTCCCAGTCTTAACAGCGTCCTTTTATCCAGAGCAACAGCTTTCAAATTGTATGGTTACTGAGCCCAAGAATAGGGCTGTGCAGGAGAGAGCCTGGGGCACCAAGTTCTGGAAGGTCTCATGCCCGTCTATGGGCTGGAACTGAGGCCTTTGGAAAATTCAGCAACAGCAAGAGAAGCAAACTTAAAATGAGCAAATTTAGCACTAAGCAGTTATTTCTTTCCCTAACATTAAGGTCAGTCACATCATCTCATCAGAGTTAAGTGGTTCATTTAGATTCAAGTTCCTGATTATTTTGGAGTCTTTAACTGAAGAACAAAGGTTAGAGCTCACAGTTCTATCAGGACAAAAAAGCATGGCATTTTTTTTCTTTTCTTGCTACTGCAGTGACCAAGATTTTTTTTTTTTCAGTATGGCCTGTGACAAGAGGAAAGCAAACACACAACCAGTTTCTACCCCTAGAGTTTGCCTCATTGCCTTTTGTGTGTGTAGAACAGGTATGACTATATGTGCAAAGAAATTCCACGTATACCATTCACAAATGAGGCTGGGCTACCAGACCTTGGTGCAAAACCCCTCAGCAACTGAGTAAGCAGTATTCATGGTCATTACAGAAAACATGCCAAACCTACTGAAATCATCTCCCCTCAGGTCACGGCATCATTTCTTCATCTTCTCCTAATTCATTTTCCCCCTTCCACTTTTATCTTAGCCTCATTTTTTCCACTCTGAAAGACCAGTCTTTGCTCAGAGCTGTACAACGCCTCATTATTAAGCCATGTGTTCATTTGGCTAATCTTCTAATTACCAGCTTTAACATCTTGTTTAAACTTCAGTAGTTGAGTAATATAACTTATTCTAAGTCATGTTTCTGCTCAAGAAAGGAAACAAAAAAAAAAACAAAAAAAACCACAACCATCACCTTCTTTTATCCAAAGGGATTCATAAACCCATGATTAGCCTTTCCAACAGCTTGAAAGGGAAGTTTACACATACTAAAGTACATATCTATCCAAACATATACACAGCCATCCGCATAGAAGATAACACAGGAGACAAGAAACACAGCTTGCACCAAGGTCATCTCGTGGCTATTTTAAAAGTGGGATGTTCTCTCTTACACTTTTCTTACTAAAAACAAATCAAGACCAGTTTTAATTCTGAGGGTGATCACAGTTGTTTCCTTAAGGAATAAAGGGTAGTTTCTTGGCATTACCTGATGTTTCATTGAAACGCTTTATCAGCTGTATTACTAGGTCTGTACTTTTCCATTTTTAAACCATCAAATTTATTCTACCCCTGCCATACTTGAAGCACAGAAGGCCTTACACATAGAAGTCCCACTAGTGTCTGCAGCACAGACAGCAGCAGGGATTCAAGTCCCCCTTGGGACTTTTGTTTCCTTTCTTGAACCAAGTTGCAGATGTCCAGAGCTGATGTGCATAAGGCATTACTACTTGCACGAACTCTCAGATCCTGGAATAAATGCATTCTTTGTGACATTAATACAAAGGTGGGACGTGTAATACACACTTACCACTGATTTACATGCATCCTGCAACCTAAAGCAGCTCCTTGGTTATGTTCGCAAAGGCTTATTTTACAGGTCTGGCTGAGCTATCAGGTGCAATCAGACACCAGTCTGCACCTCCAGTCCCATGGTTTGGATTCCCCATGCTTAGTCAGGCCTCTGAACCCAAGCAACATTCAAGCACTGTCAGCTTGACCTCCCTGGCACAGATGCTCATTGTTTAGTATCTTTATTTAGAGATGCTGGACCTACTGCCTACCCACTGTAAGCTAGAAGTGTGGTATCAAATCCCCAGGTCCCTCTGTAACACAGACAAGTGCTCCAGAGAGCAAAGTTCTCATCAAATAACTTGCTTTGTTGTTAACTCTTCAGTGCCCTGCTGAAAAGCATCATCTGAGCAATACATTTTGCTCAGAAATAAAGCACTAGATTCACGGACCTGGGCAAGAAACAACAGATGCTGACCTGTGTCCATATTGCGTACAGTCTTTTTGGCTGGATACGATGTCCTCTGAGTACCCATTTTATTTTTTAGAATCATTAATGTTGGAAAAGACCTCTAAGATCATCTAGCCCAACAGTCAAGCTTCTGGCCAAGGAGTTTGGCCTGCTGTCCCCACCAAACAGCTTCCTGAGCAAAATACCTAGCATACAGTCAAAATAACTATGGCAAAATACATCAGAGCTGGCAGACTGATGTAGGCAGCACAGATGCATATTAATTTATCACAGCTTGTGACATAAAACAGAAAAAATCCAGAACGTCATGATGCGGCCTACGTGCCTCCCCCTTGTGCGTACAAGTCTCGTTAAAGTTAATGGGAGCTGTGCGCCTATTGTATGGGGAGCATAAACTGAATGACAAAACGCACCATATGTTTCCCAACATTTACCAAACAATTGATGCTAGCTTCCATCCTTCTTGAAAACCATCCCTGACAGGACACAGGGCCTGAGCTCCTACTTACACAGTCAGAACTCTTCTTTGTACAGTGACTGACAGGAGCAAGCAAGGTGCAGATGGTTTCCTGAAAAGTCTCCAGGAGTTTGCCATAACTTGGAAAGAGATAGGAATACAAGTGATGTTTAACTTCCTTTCCCCCCTCCATTTTTATTTCATCCTGCCCCCTGTGAACAGAAACCCAAATCCTAGAGGCTTTGCATCAAAACCCATAAAGCAGTATATTCCCTAAAGCCATTTCCACTCCATAAGGAAAAAATAAACGTGACACGACATGCAAAGTGAAAGATATGCAGTTCCACCTGCTACTGACATTATTCTGCTGGTAAAAGGAAGAGCTCAGCTTTCAGAGCCAGCAGAGCATTTACTCCTAGGTGCTCATAAGGCAGGGAGGTTGGAAAAGGCGGTAGTGAATCACTTTCAAGCAACTTAGGGTGGGGGGGAGTTCAGCCCATTTTATCAGCAGCATCCCAGAACCAAGGATGCTGACTGAGCATTAGCCACACAACTTAATGCTCAGATTACAGAGAGAAAGTTTGCTGGGAAAGCATCTGCTGCTTTCTTCCAGAATCCAAGATGCAAGCTACTAGATAAGCCTTTGGCTTCCCAAAAAAGTCAGCAGGTATTTGCAACACAGGGGAGCTCTGCCTGCTCCTTCCTTGTTCTACTGATTCTTTACAGCAAACAAAGTGTTCCCATTGTGCTACAGCTTCTCGGAAAGTGTTTTCTACAGACGTCACTATGACTATGGTCAAGTGGTGTATTCATGTTAAATAAGTGTGAGGGGAGCTGGAAAGATGCCAGGCACAGCGGAGAACTCCTCGTTGGTTTGCGGAGTTTGGGGAATAATTCTGTCAATTGCTACTTAGCAGAACACCAGGTATTTGTGCAGCACTTTGTTATTATTTTCACGTTTGTTAGTCATACCAGTCAGCACTCCGCTGACTATTGTTGTCAAATGAGTGAAAAAAAGGCAAGTGGACAATCAACAACCTCAAATAAGTATTAAGCCTTCTCTCCTTTCAGGATAATAAAGAAATAGTTTGATCGGGCTTCAGGTCTGCTTCCAACACTGAGAAATAGCTTTCTCATTCTCAGCCTGTCAAGCAGACATATTGATCGTGAACCAATCTAGTAGGACAAGTCACGGAGAACACCATACAGAGCATGTAAAATATGCTGTCTCTTGCATAGAGCACTGAGAAGAAACCAGCATTTTTGATCTCTGAGTACGTGCACTGCAGGAGGATGAAGTTTGGAATCTATTCCATGGGAAATATGGGAAAGCCCATGTTTCTGTGCTGCATACATGACATACCGGGTTTTCTGTACAACATCTGGGTTTGGTAGAGGCCTTGTTAAGCAAGGTATTGGCAGTCAGTACAAGCCGCATTCCCCCATTAGCAGTAAGTAGTGGCACAGAAGAAGTCTGCAAAATTGCATCCCCTCCTCCATTTCCCCCTCCTCACAGGCAGCCCTGCCTACATCCACACAAACCAGCATCAAAAACTGCAGAAGCCAAAGGAAGATGAGCTTATTCATTACCTTACCCTTTAATTTACTGAAACAACTACTTGTTATGAATTGTTCTCCCTTATCTGACTTACAGTGAGCAAAGTCAGGAGGGAGCACGATGACTCTGCTAGATCAGGTCTTCAGTGCCTGGTTAGAGCAGCCAGCCAGCACGTACGCCTTCTCTGCCCTGAGCAGGACCCTCTCAGATGTACCCAGTGTATCAAGAGAGGTTGCAATACCTCCTCCCCGGCAGGGATACAGCACAACATAGAGCAGGTAAGAGCACGGTTCTGGAGCCTTAATGCTTGTAAGGGTCCTTTAACCAGATGGAACCTATTTCACTAGTGTCTACAGGAGTTCCCAGAGCTGATGGGAAGCCAGTGCCATTATAAGCACACAGGTCAAACCCACAAACCAAGCTGGTGATTTTTCATTTCATCTCACCTTTCCTACACTTGGATTTATTATGATCTACTTTTCCTTCTTCTGGTGGAGCTAGAAGTGGTCACCTACACCACAGGGATCACCCACCCACAGACACTGTCCCTAGGGAACAGAACTGAGACAAGCCCACTTAAGTTTGGGGAAAAACAGTTTCGTAAATTTGAAACAACACACACAAAGTAGAAGTGTGACCGCGCTTTTTCCATATAAATAATGTCATACTTGTGAGGAGGGGGCCCTCAGTGATATTTCATGAATGGGTTCATTATGTTGCACCTGACCTACAGACATTTCAATGGCATTTTTATTTTATTATTTTTTTCTTATTTATTTTTGCCTGATGAGTTGCGTATAATCAAACGCTTTATGATGCTAAATCTCATTAAGACACTTCACTCTGCGGGAGTGTAACATCACTAAGTTTAATCACTCTATAGGTCTTTGAGCAGGAAGATCCCACTGTGATATTTAAGCATCAAGCAATGCTCAGAGCAAGGGAGAAGGGAGCAATCCACACGTCTTCTCAGAGCCCCACAAGCTCAGAGTCTTCAGAATAATTTAGGCTTTGCTTTTATCATCATCATCATCCTTTTACAAATAGAAAAGTAAGAATTGCATTACCAGGAGTGGGCCAGGCTCCAGATAGAGGCCCTGTGGAAGAATTTGCACAGAGTCTAGGTTAGCTCAGATTCGTATCAGTCTCCAAGAAAAACATTCAGGAGAAACATTAAATCCTCTGAGGGGAAATATTAACAGATAGTCATGAATGGAAACTGATTATTAATTATTTTTTTTCCCCCTCTCTCTTTCTCCATTTTATATTTTTAGTTTAAAATGTCATGTAAAGTCTGACATTGATAAAAACGGCAGGAAATGTTCCTTGCTCAATTAAATTACCACATAGACCGGCTTAACATCTGCTTGGCAAACCCTTCATAAATGCATGGCATTAATATTTAATAAAAATATCTATAGCTTTGGTTGGTACTGGAGACATTTCACACTTTGCTCACACGTGGTGTTTCATATAATTATTCTCTAAAGGCTGTCGCTTTAGTCCTTTAAGCAAAGTAAAAGTTCCAATGATGATTAAGTGCATGATGTGCATCTCCTAGGACATCATCTTCCCCCAGAGACTCTTCCCATTGACTCTTACATTATATGGGAGAAGCACAAAAAGGAGAAAGTGGAGCCAAACTAGAGGAAAAGAAAAGAAAGATCTCAATACTTCGGTCAATCTGATTTCCTCCATCACCCCACCACAACTTTTCCAAAGCTGTGCTCCAGGTAGCTCATCACTTCACACAAGCAGCCACAGATGACGTGTGAAAGCAACATCAATATTGCATTTAAAGCTGTATGTATTTGATGTTCATCAAAGTTCTGGAGAAGAAAAAATGAAACAAAACACAAAGCTTTCCTCCGTCATCTCAGATACCTTGAGCATTAGCTAAATATGCCTCACTCAATAGATCTATGCTGTCTTATAGAGATTCTCCAGCAATGAAAATAAAAACAAGCATCTATATTTAAAACAACAACAAAGACATACAGAAAACTCCCTGTCTCAGAGAGCTTCCTTCAACATCAAGGAGATCTGTATTAATTCATGGCTGAACAAAAAGTTAAAATTAAAAAATGACAGCACCCAATCTCTCCTCCTGGCAAAAACAGAAGCATTTCTGTGCTTTGGCTAAGACATGGCCGTGGTAAGTTAGATTGAAATGTCTGTGAGAGAAAACAAGCAGCCCCTAGTGGAGTGGTCTTCGCCGTTGTGACAGGGCAATCCATCAGCACCCATGTGCTGAGGAAGGGGTACAACTGAAATCCCATTCACCTCATCCAGACTCTCAAGTGCATTTGGCAGCATGCTCTCAAAAAAAATCACTGACTAATGAAGTTAGGCTGGTGTTCACGGGCTTCTGTTGCAGAACTGATAAAGATATAAATTAACCCTGCAAAAGGAGATTGTGAAGACCTATTCTGGTTACCTTCCTGGCTGTACTCATTACTACTGTGTACCTACCTAATGCTACAGTAGAATCTAGTACCTGTAACGATCAATAGACAGATTACACAGAATGTTTGCTTGAAGCATCTATAACTATTGATACTTCTCATCTCTTGCCAGAAAGTGGAGGGCAAGAAAGCAATTTCCTTACACATTTGGGAAAGGAGAAGCCTCATCTTAAGTCAAGACCTGCATTCTGCCTCCTAAAGAAGAAAGGGCTTTTTTTCCTGTGAATGCAAAAGATTTTCTGTCAGCTGGCTCAAGGAAGTATAACTAACCAGAAGTGATGGGACGAAACTGAGCATGAGGATAGGGGAACGGGAAAGATGGATATCTGGAAACATTTAGCAAAAATAGGTATATTAGTCTGTGGAATAATCTCCCACGGGAAATGGCAGAGCCCTATTGATTGAGTCTTTCTGAAACTACCTAGACAAGGAATGCAAAAAGAGAATTACAGCATGGTCAACTCCCACATCTACCGGGACCAGAGAAGATGGACTTCAGTAAGCCTCTTCCACCTTTGATTTCCACGGCCCTCTATTTTGTTGAGATCTCCATTGGTGGAAACGAGTTCTCCTTAGCACTTTGTGGCAAGAGAGGGGGAAGCACCAGAGCACCACGAGACCCAAAATGAAACAATCTGGCAGCCTGAAAGACCTGCACCTCTCTGTCAGCTTGCCCAAGCAGAGGCACAGACCACAAGGCAGCAGATGCATTTCACTGGGCAACAACAACTCCCTGACTCTTTCCTCAAAACAAAGATTGAGACAAAATTCAAAGAATAATATGAAAGAATAATGTATTCTAAAGTGTTAGTGCTCCCTTTGAATGTCTCAATTGTTTATTACTAAGTATGGACTTTACTGCCCCATATGAAAGGCTACAGGGGAATACAGAACTCAAAACCCATTAAAAAGGCTTATCAGATCGGAGCTTGCCCCGAGGATCTTTGCAATTATGAAAACACTGCCATAAAACCCACTGAAGAGTAATAGAAAACATAGATAAGTTTTAATGGCATAAAAGTTACAGACTACATCCTTGACCTAAACAGATCAATGTAGCTTTCTCCAGTCATTGGAACCACTAGGATTTATATCACTGAAAAAAATATCAGACCTTGGCTCTGAAGCCAATTCTGTCCACGTAGCAGCCTTTGTGATCTGAACATAAAGCTGTCCTCAACATACTTCTTGCTATCTCTCTTTATAAAAACATAAACATATATATAAGCATATATGTACATATATAATAGATACTAACTGCTGGAAATGAAGATGTTAATTCTGCTGCTTACTTTACTTTCTGTGGGATGTGCAGTTCAGTATTTATGCCCAGTTCTTACATTTGTCCACAGTTATCTGTTAAGGCCTGGCAGTATGCACAATTACACAAACCTTTGGGCCTCATTCAGTACAATCATTTTTGTCTTAGTTATGATCACTCTGTGGCACCAAACAGTCTAATCCTTGGTTTGTATTTCATGCAGATTTGCAACAAGGAAAAGACTGTGGCAAATATCATCCAAAGTAATGAAGATATACCTTAAATCCATCTTCCTTCCTAAAAAACAGTTTGTCATGTTAAAGGCCAAAAACTTCCTCTTTTAATCAGAATTAGTTATAATCACTGAGTAATAGCAAAGGTTTTGCATAACGTCACTCACCTTTTTTCTAGAGACCCTTCAACAGGGAGAGAACCTACAATAGCTACTGTTGATTAAAATGGCATTTTATAAAACTAAGCATTTTGCTCAGGCTTATGACTATTTTTCACTAACACTTTCTGCTTCCCCAGCTGCATTTCCAATGTTTTGCATATGGCCACATCAAAGCTCAGCATGATTAAAAGTTAACATCCAAAAGAGCTATTACATCCTATAACAGCACGCTTGTAAAGTGGATGTAAATAAAAACTGACCTTCTATTTAAAGTTTATGGTTTCAACTCTGCAGCTCACAGATAAATAGAAAAAAAAAAAATATTCTCAGCCAAGCTGCATTAAAACAAAAGCCAATAGGAAAATGTACATAAGCAGGGCTGCAGCACAGGCAGGACTGCAGCATCTGTAGGCAGTCTCAGATGGGCAGGAGAGGACAAAGTACTGGGAACTGCACAGACCCATGCAGGCAGGGGGCTGGGGCAGATTTTCTCTTTTTTCCTTCACTCTGCTGACCAAATCAAAATCTGCTACTTTCTTTCTGGTGAGGAGCAGGGCTGGCCCGTAGCTTGCCAGCAGCCTTAACAAAATTTGGCTTAGATCCACAGGTGTTACTGCAAGTTCTGGCATACCTCCTACGCTCATACAGTTGTTACGGTGCTTTGAACTGTCATTTTCTGCTTGGAAGTTGCCTCAAATTTGTTGTGTTCCACGGGGATGATGGTGCTACTTTTCCAAACGTGGAGCCAGTATGAGCAAAGCAAATTGCGACACATCCCCTAATTCTGCACTTTGCAACTCAAATCATGTTCATCTGTCCACACCAGTCATTCAAACTTTGGCCTTACCTGCTCCAAACTCATCTAAATCACTCGAGATTATACTTCAGATGTGCCTGGCACCAACTGAAAAACGTTACTCAGGATGGGCTGCCAGCCCACGTAGTCCAACAGCCCTCCCACCCCACCATGCCCGCTAACCACATCCCTCAGTGCCACATCTACTGTTTTCCTTAAAAACTCCAGGGACAGTGACTCCACCACTTCTGCAGGCAGCCTGTTCCAAAATGCTGTCCAAATGCTGTGTGCACCACTGGCAACTCCAACTGCATTCTCACTGTTTGCAGACATTCTGTAGAGCCTAAGAAAATGATATGAAATATAGCATGCTCTACTGGGCACCCTCCCCACAGATGTTTCTCTTGTCTTCTTCCCCTCAAGTTTTCTGTCCTCCTCAAAATGGACAAGTTCTACTTGCGCTATTGCTTCCTTGCCTTTCCCCTCTGGCAGATTTTCAGCATCTGACAACATGCTGTTTTGCAAGACATACTTTGAGAAGCAGTACACCATATACTTGTTCTAATCAAAGTATTAAGGTATCAGCAATGACATCTTTTGTAGGACATTTCCCAGCAAGGTACTTAATGTTCACATTTTCAGTAAAATGGTCAGACAGTAAGTCCAATATCAGCAGCATCTCCTCCTCAAGACTGCTGGTTGATTCCCCAGGATAATGTTAATGTAATTCTTTTGCTAATTAGAAGCCACAGCACATCAAGAAATGGCCTAATGCGTTCCTGGCTCATAAAACATACAACAAATTCCTAATGCACTGCGATGTAAAAAGGCAAGTCACAGAAAGCTGACAAGGATGGAAGGGAGAAGGGACACAAGCTGGTTTTCAGTCAAGAATTATCCTCAGAGAAGGCAAAATTGAACTTTTTCACGCAGAGCACAATAGCTAAGTCAAGCAAAAGAGCTAAAATGTGCACCATCCTGCTAATAAAGAGCAGCACAGCCACCTGGCAGATGGGACACGAGGTCCCTGTGGTCCTGCTCCCCATGACATTGCTTCTGTCCACTCCCACCTATGGGACACGCTGTCACTGGCTCTGGCAGTCTGACAGGCAGCAGAAAGGGGCTGCCAATGGCTACGGACCTGCTGGGTGGCTCAATCATCCTGGAAGACATCATCTACAGCAAAGGCTCTTTTGTCACTTCTGTTTTACAGCCCTGGAGACATATCTTTCCGAGCAGGCCTATTGCCAACCCCATCTATACAGGCTGTAAGGATCAGATGTGAATACTGCCCATAATATCAGCCCCAACACGACATGTCAAACCTACATCTGTTTGCAATGTCCTGTTATGCCAACAGGAAGATGCACAATGACTTGGAGGCTAGAGATTAAAGAAGTCAGTCCCAAAAGGGCTCATTTTTAAGTTTAGCACCACACATTGATTTAGTTGTATAATGTGCATTTTGGAAATAAAAGAGGGACACAGCTGCATGGCTTCTGGATAAACAGCACTCTTTCTAATGAAACAAGTTCACCAGTGGATGTTCAAACTTTAGGCGATTGCCTGAGGAACTGTACTTTGCAGAGTCCTAGCTGTTGATAGGACCAACAATTTGGAAATAAGCCTTGATACTTTGCTTTTTTGTCTTGCCCTTATTTGCAGAAAATCCAGAGGCAGCACACACTTGCCAACAAGGTGCAGTAAAACTGCATCAGAGCCAGCAATGCTACTGCCTGCTTTCCCACAGCCCTCACTGCAGAATTTGACACAAAGAACACAATGTGTGAGGTCCCAGGGTCACAGAGACCTGTGCACTAGGGAGAGGTGCTGTATAAAATCTGCTAACGTGTAATGGCAGAGCATATTGAAATGATAAAGCCAGAACTGTCTGGGGCATCATGCTTCTGTTTTCTAATGGTTATGGATTTCATTGCAAATGCTAATGTTTGCACTAAAAGCCCTCTCAGCAATATTTTGCAGCCTGAATAACTCTTTATTTTGAATTGTTTAATTACTTAATGAGGTCGGGGAGAAGTCCATCTTAGGGATCATTAGTTAAGACTTTAAAACACTGAGATTGGAGACAATTAGTGTCTGAGGGAACAGCAAAACTTTGCCACTTGTCGGCCAAATGCAAAATTACACCAAGTGCAGGAGCTGCACCAGCACTGCTGGAATCAACGTCCAGCCCCAGGTCAAGCAGGGTGCAAGGTCTAGTTATCTCAGAGCCGGGTCTCCCTTGATAAAATCTTTCCATTATGACAGTGCAGCCATCCAAAAGCGAGGCGTACCTAAATAAGTGGTTTCTCAGTGCTCAGAGATCTCTGCTGAGCCCCTGCTGCAGGCCAGATTGTTTATACCTGTAGCACTTCTTAATTATTAACATTTTACAAACTATTTACAAGCAGAGCTTTAATATAAAGTACAAATCTAAACTCCATGACAGGAAGAAATGTAGAGTTCCAGGAGAACAGTTACTTTAAGAGTATAATATAATTTGAATCTGCAGTTTTTCTAAAGCAGCTACTTTTAATGAAGTCTGTACTTAGGCAAACACACACCACCAGTTTGCTTTTGCTACCATCAGATACAACCACTCAATAGCATGTACTGAATCACAACAGACTCAGACTCACTCGCAGGTGGGTCTCTTGAGAGGTTGTATGTACAGGCCACATACCGTATGGTGGACAAAGCACAAAGCAGGAGTTAATGAAACTGTGCTACTGTAAGGGCTGGGTAAGCATGAATGGTTCTCAGCCAAAAACTCCAGTGAAAACACAATGAAACTCAGCTGGAAACAGACCCAAGAAAAAGAAGAAAGTGACCAGGGAAGAAAAATACTCACAGAGCAGCTTGAAAAGAGCACTGCTAACATCAGGGTTCTTGAACAGCAAAACTGTAATAAGACTCAACACTGGGATTTCATTCAATTTCTTGTTTTCCCAGAACAGACCTGATGGCAGAATTAGGTTTTTGTCTAAGCCAGAATACAGAAATATTGCAATGAAAATCAAAGAAAAATCTTCTTGACACCTCTGTTTTACTCAAGTAAACTTGAAGAACAGGCTCAAAAGATAGCATGTTGAAATTCATATAAAAGCCTCACCCTTTTTTTTTGCATGCTAACTGAGCTTAACATCTCACCAGGAGCTTCTCTTCAAAGATCTGGCCCCAGTTTACTATTCACCCACTGCAGCTAAGGTACATGCCACACAGTACCAAGACAGAGTTTTAAACTTTCAGGGGAAAGATCTTCCTTGAAATAACATTCATGTTAAGCTGCTTTTTGTCTCCTTCTCTCCCAGCTTTCCACACAGCTCAGAGAGACTGAAGCTTCTCCCAGCTTTATTATCTCCGTACCACCAGCTGAGGTCCCTGGTGTCTCTACTCCAATATCTGAACTTCCTCTCTGACACATGATGTCATTTCTTACGCTACCCGTTCTTCCCAGAAAGCTGCCTCCTTAATAAAGCGACTAAAAGGAATGCCTTTATAGTGCTGAAACAAAACAGTAAATTCAGTTTCTCAGCCTTTTGGCTGTTTCCCATCCCCTCCTCCAGGTCTGAGCAAAATCTCTCCTTGCAGACAGTTAGTAGAGGAAACCAAATAAAGCAGTAAAATGCCAGGTCACTTTACTTGAGGACATGAGAAGATGTAGCAACAGCTATATTGCATCCAACCATTGCAATGCTTTTCTTAGGAGTTATATTAAAAGTCTACAGCAACAAAGCTTTCAGCACTACCAGAAAAAACCCTCTGTGGTATTTACATTAAAGGCTGGGGTTGCTAAAACCAAAACCAAGTTTACTTGGAGGTGAGACCAACGAGCATTGCTCACACTGAGGTATATTTGGGTTACAGCCCTACTGAAATAATCAGGCTACTTGCAAAGGGAATTAAAACTGGAATTCAGTTCTTAATGTAATTTTCATATGTGTTTATTTGTGCAGTTGTGTCACACTCTCATTTTGTTCCATAGATCAAAATACGATCATCAGGAAGATCAGTTACTCTAAACAGGCTTCCACTTTGGTTTTAGAGTATTACCAAACTTACCTTAAGACAGAAAGTAGCTTTTCTTCCTGCACTTTGACTGCCAGACCTAGTTCTTCTTACAGGTTGGAACTACAATAGGGTTTTTTTCCACTATTAACCATGGTTTCAAATAAACAAACAAAAAAAAATGAACCCATACCCACAACTTAGCTGTGACATGTAGAACACACTAGGATTTCCTATTACAGCAAACTGCATTACCTCAAATACAACACAGCAGAAATCGAATGACCTATTTAGATTAGAAGTTTGGGGTAATCTATAACAAAGATATAAAGAATCCTGTTTACATTTTAATAACATAATTATACTTTCAATAGCATTTCAGTCTGGGCATTTAGATCAGCACAGTTAGCTAAGCAGGGAATAGGAGTAGCTACACCTATAGACAAAATGTCAGAGGATTTAGGATAAAACCTATTAAAATCATTGCAATCCCTCCAGAGTTTTCATTCAATTGTGGATGAAGTATTTTGTCTTACACAGAGCAAACCACGGATCTTTTACAAATCACACTTTTGCATTTTTCAGAAAACTTTTTCTCCAACAAGCTGTCAGGTGCTACTGAGTGAATCATTTATTTTCTATTTAGCAACTGAATGAACAGTAAAGCAAAAGAGAAAAAAAAAAAAACCTTCAGCCCAGGCTGAATGAAATTTGATGGATTTTAGTTTTATCTCATTGAGCCAACAAAATCAGACTTGCAAAAAACCAACATCATTTCACTTAGACAGACATTTCCACTGAAGAAATGAAAGCAGAGTATAAAGACAACCCAGACTTACAGTGATGATCCTTTTCCTTTTGCTGCCCAGTACAAGTGGAGAGGAGTCACCAGGCTGGGGGCACAGTCCCACTTTCATCCATGCAGATTTCAGATGATCTCCCGTTTCTCCTCCAGCTGCATCATAACAAAACACATGCAGGTGGAAATACTGAGCTTGCTGTCCTCAAATGACATCATTAATTACAATGGCACAACATTGAAATTTAAGTAGTCCTGAGACCAGGGCCTAAAAACAGGCTCTTCTACATGCCTACACTCAGCAATATCCTTCACTCTTCAGAGAATCAACCATAAAATCATAGAACAGCTTAGGTTGGAAGGGACCTTAAAGCACATCTAGGTCCAACCCCTGCCATGGGCTGGCTGCCCTGGGCCCATCCAACCTGGCCTTGGGCACCTCCAGGAATGGGGGACCCACAGCTCTGGGCAGCAGTGCCAGGGACTCACCAACCTCTAAGTAAAACATTTCCTCCCAACATCTAACCTAAATCTCTTTTATTTTAATGCCATTCCCCCTTATCCTATCACGATCAGCACATGTAAAAAGTCAATTCCCTCCTTCTAATAAGCTCCCTTCAAGTACTGGAAGGCTGCAATGATGTCTCCCCAGAGCCTTCTCTTCTCCAAGCTAAACAAGCCCAATTCTCTCAACTAGGGCTGGCCCTCACAAGGGCAGAGTAGAGGGGGACAATCCTCTCCCTCTCCCTGTTGCAACCCAGGATACAATTGGCTTTCTGGGCTGCAAGCACTCACCGCTGCCTCATGTCCAGCTTTTCACCTACCAGGACCCCCAGGTGTTTCTCCCACTCTATACATACATATCTGGGATTGCCCTGACCTAAGTACGACATATTGCACTTGGCCTTGTTGAACCTCATTAGGTTCATGCGGGCACACTTCTCAAGCCTGACCATGTCCTTATGAATGGCACCCCCCTCTTCTGTCTGTTGTCTTACCAAGTGCACCACTCAGCTTGGCGTTCTCTGCAAACTTGCTGAGGGTGCACTCAATCCCACTGTCTATGCTAAAAGACGTTGAAAAGCACCAGAAGCTGAAGCTCTTTTTTTTTTTTTTTTCTTTTTAAATGTAGATGGAACTCCCCCAAGAAGAGACTCGGGTCAAAGAAAACTGTCATCACAGCATCAGCCTCCTAAGGGCACTAGTGGGCCTGAAGTGCCCTGATATGGGCTTTATCTGTGACTCAGAACCCTTAGAACCACCTACCCTCAGCAGATGGATTAATGGACTGACTGTCTCTCTCACCCTAGTCCTGCCTCATTGTTGTTCCCCATGTCACCCTGTAGGCCTTTGTTGCTAACTTATGGCCCAACTTGGGGACTTCACCCTGCAGAGGTGGCCGCTGCCTCCAGCCCATGTTGGTGGAGCAGCCTTTGTCTGCCATCCCAGCCCCAGGACTTTCCCTCAGCCCAGCACTACGTAAGGTGACCCCACAGCCCGTGGGGCATGCCCAACAGCTCCAGGTAACTCAATAGACCCTACAGAAGAGTATGGCCCAGGAAGGAGGAGAGAAGAGGGGCTGACACTATCATGGAAAATTAAGTTATGCTATCTTATGCCAGAAACTGAAAACAAAGAAAAAAGGTAGTTATTGTAAGTCTTCCACTCTACAGAGATTATATCCAGCAAGTTGCCTCTCTACAGTTTGATTAGAAAAGTTTAGAAGTTCACAATAGACCACGGCATTCGCAAACTGGAAATGAGTGGGCTTTACAGCAAGGGCTACAAATGCCTTGTTGAAGCAGCCAGTCTTTTTTGCACCTAAGACATGAGAAACTATGGGTGGACACATGGAGTTTTATGCCTGTAAAGTGTTTTCTGAGCTAGCGTAATTATATTTGAAGTTGTAGCATGATATAAACTGCTTTTAAGCCCCATAAAAAGCTTGTGGTGGTCTGCACAACAAATCTCTCTAGTGCTATAAGCCAGGTATTAGTAAAGAAAAAATGTTTTGTTTTAACCTTTCCCATCAAATACTCCAAAAGTTAATCAAAATCACCCACTTTTTTCCATGTGCATTTTTAATGTCGAGGACACGTCACATGTCATGGGAAAAAATCTGCTGTCACAAATTTCAACTCGTTCTAGTTAAGAGCTATTTCTCTAGGAAGAAGGGCCCCAACAGTGCTGAAAAAATACCTAAATATAGCCACGTGCAATAGTGAAGTTTGCTCCTATTACTTCAGACTCCTGGGATCAAGACATCAGGTTAGTCATAAACGTTCTGTGACGTTACGTTTTCCAAAGACACCACAGTAAAATATGAATTTATGAAGATCAGAAAACCCCAGCAGACAGAACTGAATCTTTAGGTTAGCAGAGGTAATTTCTGTGATATCATTTTATTAGCCTCTTACTATTTTATAGCTCAGTAAGCAATGAAGATCCAAACAGAAGGAGTAACTCCACATCAGAAAGGATTTTGTAAAGAACTGTGTGAGCAGTACAGAAAAGGAACACCAATTACACAAAGCTAAGTATGATAAACTCAGCTGTTCTCATCTTTTTTTTTTTTTTTTTTTTTGCAACTGTACATCTTCCCATAAAGCTTCTAACTCAAAGAAAGACAAAAGAAAACTTGCAAAGGATCGTGTCATGAGCTGGTGATCTCTTGAGCTTAAGGAGGAGATGAATGGCGGAGGCAAAATACACAAAGCAAATACAACCACAGGGGCAATAAGAAGTGTTATAAAGCTGGAACGTGATCTTGTGGACAGGGCAAAGATCCACTCCCTTGCCACAGGTGGGAGAACCTCCCCAGGACACGCTGGTGGGAGCTCTGATGGACAGCAGTGCTGCAGAGAGGCTGCACAACAAGGTACTGGGAAGGGTCATTTTGCTGCAGGTAATCAGTCCAAGGTCCCACTCTGCTCCTGCCACTGCAGCCCCGCAGGCAGCCACCCAGGATGTGCTCCTCGTCTTTGAAAGACAGTCACCAAATAAAGATGCTATCTGACCAGCAGTTAACAACCAGCTTGTTAGTTAACAGCCTGAGGGAATCTGAGGGCGTTCTATGCTCTAATACTCCGTTCATTAACTGTAGTAACAACCAATTTCAAGGTGATTATTGCTATTATAAGCTATGATCAATTTTTTAAACACGATTCCATTTTTTTTCCCAGCCTAAAGCTGGAGCATTAGAGCAAGGGGAGCAGCTGTGTTGAGAATTAGACTTTTCCCCAGATTAATATCTGATTTTCCATCAAAGAGAATACAGGACACATTCTGTTAGGTTTCTAATTGTTTCTACCATAAACCTCCACCGCACTGAAATACGATCTCTAATAATTTTTAGTTTGAACTTCCTATCCATAATCCATCTGACTAGATGGTCCTCAGCAAAAGCCGTTAAAGCAATTTGTTTCACTTACGTAGAGGAATAAATCAGTGCTTAATTATCTGTGGTTTATTATTAACAGCGCTGGTAAGCTGACCATATGCCATGACTTCATCTTTTCACACAGAAAAATGAGAATATACTGATTGTTTTTATTATGTCTTTCAACACTCAGTCAGCGGTCCAATGAAATTAAGACAGAGAGTTTCGCAGTGTTGCTCAATGACAAATAGTATTATGCTACGTATCTTTGCCCTTGCTTTTCGGATTAACCTTTATATGCATGTTACAGGGAATACTTGTTAACATCTTTCACTGCGGAAGACGTAATTATATAAATTAGGTTGTTTCCAGAAGATGTATGGGATGTATCATGGAGTGGTTTTGTTTTGTAGGCCTTGAAAACATGGCATACATTCAGCTCCAGAGTACTTGAGATACGGTATGCATTTATCGTAAAGACCAGAAAGACACACCTTCCTGAATTTTCAGACTTAATTGAGTCCACGCTACAAAGCCTTCTGAATTCAGAACAGTACCAAATAACACAGGTTTTGATCGGCTGCCAGGGCAGCCTTCCACTCCTTAGTAGACGCGGCGGCAACATAAAACTTTCTTGAAAACATTACAGATTGATGAACTGCTTTGGAACGAGTCCAGCTGCCAGACTTTCTCCACTCCAGATAGACCCAACATGAACCAGTGGTTCTGGGAGATGCAGGCCCTGAACTACGGTGGCAGGCAGAGGCACAAACTCAATTGAGCGAATAGCAGGTGTTTTACATTTGTTGAAACAGGAGCAGAGATCCTTCAAACTCAAAGCCAGCTATGAACTTGTTCCCTCTTGGGAACAGGAAAAGACTACCTTGTACCCAGCGTGCTTTTAGGGAAAGCTGGGGAATGGAGGTTTAAATAGAAACATCAGACACGCTGAGGAGATGCAACGTGCCCATTAGCCAACAAGGCCAAGGATATCAGCAGGTTCATGTGAAAAATCCACACAGGAGCCTGTCCCTTTGCCGTCTGCGGTTCAGAATCAGCCTGCTGAGAGTCTCCCTCCCTGCTCCAGGGCTTAGTGGGCTTTGGTGGACAGTCTCCCACACAGAAGCCGAAGCATCATCCTTACCTCTGCAAGTCCATCTGTTGTACGTCAGGCAGCTGAGAGCCGTGGGCTGGGTGGGATTCACCCGACAGCCAACTCCTTTTTGGGCAGGAACAGTATTTCTGGACCTTAAAGAGACCCTAACTGCAAACAGGGGGGCGAGACCACTCTCCTTACATCCTACTTAGAGCACTACTTGCTTTGGTCAAACTATAGGCTAGGAAGTAAAAACAAAAGCTCTGCAAATCCACCAGTTCTCCTGAGATGATGGAAAGAGATGGGAGTTCATTGCAGCATGGAAAATGGAAGCTTTCTATCTGAACTTTCTCAAAACCTTAGAACTAATTTGGTGCTACATCCCCAAATGCGGGAAGAAGGTGTGATGAAATCCTATAGCTCTGGGAAAACCATTCCCTTTCACACATTTTCTGGCTGTCTGTTCCCTACACCTTCCAAACAAATCCCACCAGCTTACCGCATCTCCAATCCGAGAGCCAACATCAAAAGGAACAGGAACCACATCTTTCTCCTCTAAAACCTTCAGGCTCCCTTGTCCCATGGCTGTGTAGGCAGAAACTATAGTGCTGCTTCCAACTCATTCGCTCCCATGTCACCAAACAGAGATCCTTCATCTCCCTCCTTGATGTGTGTTTCATGGTGCAATCTCCCACTCAGGTGGAACCACACTGACACCAGCTGCTCCCTTCTCAGACTTGGAGTGCAATGACTGGTTCAGCCTGAACCAGCACCCAAAGGAGTTGCTCTCCTTGTTAATACAGGTTTGGTGGAAGGGACATCAGGGCAATCACCAGGACTGTTTGTACAGCTAAGGTTCTTGCTTCTCCAAAGAAAGGCTGATTTCCTCTTCTCCCTCATCCTCACAGCAACAGGCAGTTTCTCACTCTGACTGCCTCCCCAGAGGGGTCACCACTGAATTTACTTGGTTGTTTCCAGATCTGAAGCAACAACATTCCCTCCCCAGATAGGATTCTGTGAATGAAACATCTCTGACAGAGCAGGAGTGAATGCAGCTAATTTCTTTTTGCTTTCTCAGGACTCCTGAGCTCTCCACGTGCAGTACTATCTGTTTACCTGTGGCCAGTTTTACACACAGAGGGCTGCAGAGACCTGTGGCAAACCACTGCTTTTACAACAGAAAAGGGGCAGGAGCTGGACTGAACATTTACACTCCCCTCACTATTTTTTCCCCACCCTACATTGCCACATTCAGGTCAGGGACGTGATTGTTCTTCTCATCCTCAGGATAACAATATTCCAATCAGCCCATGCAGCCACAAAGCTTTGAACCAGATCCCTTAAATCAGTGTTCTAATCAGGATGCAGATGAACAGCCATGTGCATTGACATCTAAAATCTCTGTACATCCAGCCTGTTTGCTGTCACAAGTCATTCATTTGAGGCTTCTGTGGAGACTTAAAGAACCATTTGCAACTTATTTTGTTGCTTTTTTTTTCCCCCCTCTTAATTGGCTCTGGATAAACTCTCATTGCCTGGGCAACTCCAGTCTTGTGACAAGGGGAGGAACAAGTTAGCTCTGTCTCTGGGAATGGCTTTATTTTTGGACAGGAAGGCAAGATGCTACACAAACTTGCTGCCTGAGTAGCAACAGGTTTGAATTTGCAGGAGAGTGGTAAACCATCAACCCTTTTCAATTTCAAACTTGAAGGAAAGAACACAATTCAACACCAGTAAAAAATAACTTCAA
>JAOWBP010001760.1:4840569-4867118 GCA_028571105.1 Tragopan temminckii | reverse complement strand
TGGTAAACCATCAACCCTTTTCAATTTCAAACTTGAAGGAAAGAACACAATTCAACACCAGTAAAAAATAACTTCAATAGTGCAGCCAGATTATCCATGGATCTCAAACGGCAAAATGAATGGGAATGAAATACAGCATAGTAAGGCGTGAGATCCTACATGAGGTCCTTTACAGGACATGGCTAGACTGAACAATAAACTAAGACCAGATCATCACATGGCTTACCTCAAGACACTGCAGCTCAGGAGAACCAGCTGGGCCCAGCAGAGCATTTAAACATTTCCACTCCAAACCAGCATTACAAACAAGACCTAGAGGTAGGACCTGTTCAGGAAAGGGGAAAGTGATCTGTGTGTGACACAAAGAAGTATTATCCCTAGTGTCAGGTGTGTGTAGATTGTTTTGTTCCTTCCAAAAACTGTCTGCTACCCATTATTGTTAAATACTTCACAGATCTTTTAATCATCACATTCATCAGCTGTTGGATTTCATCTAATTTTCCATGGCTCTTGGCACCCCTGGGTAGTACTACCCACTAATGGCAGCAGCATGTTGTTCTCAAGCTGCCAAGCGCTGCTGGCCAGCACCCTAAACTTTTGGGTGTTTCTTCCCTCTGGCAGAAAGCACAGTTTCCAGTGTAATCAGGTCATCCATGAACAAGGGAAAAAGAGAAACAGAGGCTGTTAACACATAGATATATAGGAGTGATATATCAGCAAAGAAAGGGCGCTTAGGCCAGTTCCTCAGCTGGTGCAAATCACTGGATCATCAGTGCAGACCACAAGGCTACCTGATTCATGGCAGCCTGAGACCTGGTCTTAATTTTCCTCAACCCAGCTTCTATGATTTACACTTGTGCTGAGCAAATGACACAGGGTGTCAAACGCTATCAAGCTGATTGATACTGTAAACCAGGAATAAACGTGCACAAAATACAAAGGCAGTGAAGAATCAGGCCCCGTGTGTTCATGAACAGCCGTGCTTTGCTTGGGACAAAGCTGATTCTCTGTTCCGCACTTCCAAGTGCTGGAAACTGCTCGGTGTCATCTCTGCTCCTACTGACCACCCCCAAACGAGTCTGAGTTTGTTTCTCCTTTCTTCTCTCACCCCACAAACTGCCTTCTTACACTCTTGTCCACAGAAAGATATTTTACAAAGGAATCTTCTAAACCTTCTCTTATATGCAATGGGCCAAATCCTGCTAAGAGCTGAGCCTTTGCCAGCCCCATGTAATCAGATTTGGCCTTCCTTCCTGCACAGAGAGCATACAAATGTGAAGACAGTTTGTAGCATATCCTTGCAAAGCGTGCCCTTTGGTTTGTGAGAGCATCTGCCAGCCAAAAAGAAAATCACCCGTGGTATTAGGCTGAAAATCCCTTATCTGGTAAAATTCCACATCACAACACTTCAGTCAGTGTAGATGGAGCCATTTACTCCAGGTGAGTATCTGGCCCACTATGTACAGACTCAGCTCCTAGCAGCCACAGATCCACTAACTCCTCTCTAGCTATCCTCTGATCAGCTTGCTTGGGGCTCTTTTTCCTCCTACAGCAAAGCTTGCTGAAAATGCCTCAGTTCCAGGGCTCTCTTTGAAATATATCTTTGCTTCCAAGGGTAATGAACTCTTTTATAATAAACGCCTAGCTATAATATGAACAATACTTGGCTTCCAGGAACTGCCTTATAATTACACAGCTTGGTATTGCATGTCAGAGGTTTGCTCCATCTTTAATATTTTATGAAGAAATTCAGATTCTGACAGTAAAAGTATTTAACCCAGAGGACCTAGAACCCTGACTATTATTTTGTAAAGTAGCCATCCTGCTGCACTTTTGTGCACCACCATTATCCCTGGTGCATACTCACACTCTTTGATACTCTCTAAGTAGACACAACCACATGCTGTCCAGATGGAAACCTGGCTGCATCATTACATTATATTGAAATAACCCAATACCACCTGTTTCTGCTGGGGTTTCTGCCAACGTTTTCCCATAAAACATTTATTTTGCTAATATTTTAGTTGGTCACCACAGAAGGACACTTGAAGCTAAAGATTTACCATGTGTGCAGCCACAAGAAAAACCCTTTGGAAAAAAAAAAAAAAAGCAATGAAGCTCAAGAATAGCTAGTGCCTATTGTTTAAAATGTGGATGTTCACCTAGGCACTATGTAAGAACGCTCTATAGGGACCACAAACCAAACACAGGTTTTGGCAGCATTCATCAAGCGAATTATCGTAACTGTGTTGATACTCACCTCTCATATAATTAAAAAAGAAACAACCTCTCGTGTGAACTGGGACTAATATACAATAACACTAATGAAAACCTGTGGTTTTTTTCTTTTTTCATATTAGCCTGTGATGTTATAGAGCTACCCCTCTCATCTGCCTCCTCTCACTAGATAAAACTGGTTATCCTCAGCAATTTTGTAGAAAGCAGAGCCGTTACAATTTCCAGCCTACTTGGGATGCTCAAAGCATATATTAAGTACCCTATAAAACAACAAGAGGATTTCTGATCTGGATATTACATTTTTAGAGATATTTTACTTAAAAAAAATAATAATAATAAAAAAAGGCAAGAGCCACTTCATTTACCAAAAGCATTTGATAAAAATCTCCCTGGCATGTGGTCACTCTGGCATGTACCTTTGATTTTTCAACGTTGATCTCCATACAAAAGGCCAAGATGTAGTTGTGCATCACACAAATAGCTTTATCTCATATGCAAAGTTTTTTGTGGAAAAAATAAGAATTAAGAATTCATGATTGCCAATCTACTCACAGGGCATCATTTATTACTACCCCATTTTAAAAGTTTCTGTGTTACAAAGGGAGAAGTAACAATGCCACGTAACTAGGGTGACCAACAGAATGCCGCAAATAATGAGCAGTAAACCAGCAATGGAAAGTGATTCCTAAAATGCAGTAGATCAAACAGACATGAATTATTTGGCAAATAGTGGGCACATCAATAGAAATAAGAATACGATCCAAAGAACCAAAAACTGCAAACAAGGAGAAACTGCATACTAATATGGTAATTCACATTGACAAATGAGAATCTCTTTAGCTGGATGAAAGTATCTTACAAGAGGGAGAAAGAACAAGTTGGAAAATACAGAAAGGTGATAGTTTTGTTGGAAACGTTAATTGAGATATCAGACTGGAAATGTAATGGATGAAAATCCATGGTGAAAAGAAATAAAAAAGGGAAGTGGCTAAAACCAGCTTCAAGTTCCCTTGCTTGGATCAGCTCTAAATTTAACCCCAGCCATTTTTATTACATCTGAGAAACAGAATATTTTTCCAGGTTGTAAAAGAACAGTACAAGAATTGAAAGACAAAGGGGTCAGCCATGAGTTTGGCCCCATTTTGTTTGTTCCTTTTTTCTTTTTGTCTTTGTTCCGCATTCTGTTCCCAATAAAACCAGCCATTTATAACCAAATCCCTGGCTGGTGGCACACAAGTAATTCAAATTTTTGCCTATTTTTAAAAGTCAACTTATAGCCTGCAATCATTACAGTAATTGATTAAATATCACAAGCAAAGCAAAGTACCTATTTGACAGCTTCTATTCATGGTCACATACCTTCCCTGAAGACAGATAGTTATATAATTAAGCGATCCATTTCTCTGCATATATGCTATATACAAAAGAAACTGACACACAATGAATCCTGCTAAGCTTTTGTTCAACACATGAAATAGTGGATAATCACCTTTTTTATGAAAGCACTTGACCTTTAAATTGATATCCCCCCCAAAAAGATGGTAATCACTGCTCAAAGAGATATTGAATGCACTGCTGCTAATCCAAAAGATCATTGCCCATTAGTCATTATTAGATTTTTTTTTGAATCTGAAGGTGAGCATTTGATTATAACAAAGAGAAAAAGCAAATACTATTTAGGTTGCTGTGAATGCCTATGTTCTTCCCTTTGTAAATCACAGTGACAATCAGAGTTATATGACTGACTGTAACATGAATATCATTTACGAATTTGATCCCTACTCAGAGAGCAGCTTTAAAAGCCTTGAATGACATAAAGCAAGATTATCAGTGACAGAGCTTTTAAATATTATACACATTGCCTGTACCACAGGTATCTTTCTTTAGAAGCTGATAAGTGTTATTCTTTTGTATAATACATTGGTAATGTTTATTTTCCTATGTTTGGAAAAACCGTATGAAATACATTTAAATGCAACAGATAAACTGCACAGCCTCCTGGAAAAGAAAGATGTAAAAAGCTATTTTTTCCTTTTATTGCATTTTAACAGTTTCCCTGCTTGCTTTACACGGCATCACTAAGCATATGCTGCACCCCCAGGCACAGACAGCAGTGTGCCTGGGCAGCATGAATGTGAGCACAAGTCAAGGGACAATGATGTGCATCCCTCTTTACTTAGCATTTCATAGGCTGCATCCTGATACTGCTTCAGTTCTCCCCTCAATAGGATCCCTATTGAAAGAGACATCACTAAATGGGAGCAAGTTCAGCAAGGCCCACTGAGACAGTCAGGGCTTGAGACCCTTGTCCAGCAGAGACAGGCTGTGGCACTTGGGCTTGTTCAGCTCCAAGGGACCCAACAATCACCCCTGCCACTAATGGGCTGCCATCGAGATGATGATTCCAGGTTTTGGCAGCTCTATAGCTAGAGACTGAGTTGGGAAATAAGGAGAAAGAAAAAATAAAATAAAAATCAGACCATGCTTCTTAGCCACTATGTGTTGATCATGCCAACCCCTGCTTCCAAAATGGACTAGATGATGTTTAAAGGCTCCTTCCAACTCTAAGAATTCTATGATTCTATGATTTCTTAAAACAACTGCTAGGTATGACCATCTCAAAGATGCAAGTAGCGTGCACGTTGTTTTAAGATCCTAAATGCAGCCACCCAATCCCAGATTTATCCTACGTTACCTACAGTGCGAGTTTAACTGTCCAGGGCTTCACCTATCTCCTACAGTCGCCTCACAGGAGCAAGCACTTTCAGAGTGATCCAGTGCACATAAGAGAGGAATCACCTTCTAAGAGCAGATTTCTCCCCAGTCGCTGTGTGAGAAACAGGGACTAACAGCCCTTCCTGGCTCTTCCCAGGCAAGAAGTTTTTATCAAACAAGGATGAATCCAGACCTTGATCTGAAAACACTGAGAAAATGGATACTAGCCAGTGAACAGTGAAACATTGAAGTATTTAATTTAGCCTTACTTACAGTATCATTTTACAACAAGCACTATATTCTGTATTCCTTCAGTACGTACGGTTTCCTACACAAAATATATAAACAAGAGCAGATCAGAAACTGTATTCTTACAGTAAAAAGCTCCTCTGAGCAGAAAATTGAAAAATCTTTATGAAGAAAAAAAAAAAACCAGCATCACAGTATGCTTTTATAGTTGTTTATTTTAAGCCTTTTGAACTGCATGGCTGTTTCACAAAGGTATGTGTGATGGATTACCTATTGTTTTTTTGCATTAGAGCTTACATTTAACATTCTTGGGCTTGCAGTAAAAATAATTAGGAAATTCTTTTCATATAAGAAGACAAACTAGATAACCTTAAAGGTCTGGCCTTTATATCTGGTAATCTGACACTTTTCAGGCCGTCCCTTTCTAATCAAATACTCTTCACGACTCTTTGGCTAATGCCTGTGTCCAGGCACGCATCCATCAGTCAGACTCTGTTTGGTCAGGCCCTCTGCCACATTTATATGCAAGACGTGACACCTGCCCAGCTGTTGTCTGTAACCCATAAGGCAGGACGCAGCACATTCAAACGTGACTCAGTTTTCCTCCGGGATATCTTGTGCTCCATCCCTCCCAAACCCTGACTTTAGGTTGTGCTGAAACGCTCCCCACCTGCCAGATCTCTCTGGGTTGGTCAGAGTGGGCAGTGCCATAGGCAGCCTCACACAGAAGCCAAATTCCTCAGTAGCTGCTGGTAGTTGCAGTGGACCCAGTCCTCCACTTACAGTTGACAGTAACTTGCTCAGCACCTTCACAGATGAAGGGAGGGAGGCAGGCTCTGACAGGGGGTCAGCATGTCTACTATAGGAGACCTACAGATGGCTCTTATCACTGAGGAAAGGTAGAGGCTCTACAGCCACATCAGCTACCCCTCCTTAAACAGCCAAAATTCAGTTGCGCTATCTCCGTCCCAGGGCAGGAGGATTGATTGGCTGTGCTCATACTGCACACGGTTGTCAGATACTTCACCCAGAATTTTACTCCCTGCTCTTGAAAAGAACTGGCAATCCTCACTCAAATGAGTTTCCTAAATGAAGCACTTTTCTATGTAAGAGCAAAATCTAGTGAAAGATTTAAGTACAAAGACAGCTATGACTCCAAATCAAGGTATCTTCCCAATAGAGCTGAAAGTTTCCACTCGTATCTAAAGCTCTGCTTCTGGGCCTGTGTAGGCCTTCCCCATTCAGAATAGCTCAGAAACTCTCTGAAAGCCATGGAAAGCCAGACATTTTTCTGGACTCGTAATGTTAATTTGCTGCATGAAAGGTAATCAATATCCAGAGATCCAAAGAGCACCTGGCACCATTTTGCTACAGCTGTTAAGAGTTCACCTTGAGGATAAAGCCTAAGGTGAAAGACCCCACCATCATTCAAAAATGATAAATATTTGTTGCATAGCCTCTTTGCAGAACTAATCACGACTGTAATTGCTCTGCTCTGGCTCTTTTGCTCTCTCTTGAGCAAGATTGCTTTTTGTCCATGGCTTTGCCCAGGCCCCTAATCTCGTAGAGCTTCTTGCCTACTTCCTCCCTTCAAGATATTCTTCATAACTTTTTGTGTAATGTTTCTGTGGAAAACTGCTGTCACATAGACCCTGGAGCAGCTGATGAAGTAGGTTTTTGTAAGACGCCTATAAATAAAACACTAATCTTATTTCATTGGTGACCTCACTGAACCAAGATCTCCAGGACTAAAAATTTGCTTTAGCAAACGGTATCATTGATTATCATTACTGAGGGCATAACCCAAAAATGGGTAAGGTTATGAACAAAATATTAGCACCTCTATTATTTATTGTTTGCAATTGCTTGTTTCACAACGCTAGCTTAGGCTTTACAAACATCAGGTCAGTTTTTGCCTGGAAGAAGAGCAGAAGTTTTCATCTTCTGTATGACATGAAAAGGCCCTGGAGAGATGGAAGAGGTGTTTCAAAAACTTCCACAGAAAAGGAAAAAAAAGAGAATCTAAAACAACATTTGAGTTTACAAATCCCTATGACAAATGTCTCCGTATTTCATTATTTTATCTATAACATTTCTTTAAATTTACCATTACATCCTTCTTCAGGTACAGATTGCTCTTGCTTAGTTCCTACCTGAACTCCTAAGGGTCAGACCCCTTCCAGCTCATAGCCACAAACATATACTGAACAGGATATGGAAACAAGAAAAGCAGGCGTGCAAGCAGTCACAGTAAGAAGCACTCATTAAACTCTTCTGAGTGAGCAACTCAGATGCTGAAAACACTCACAAACACTGTTTTGTTTGGAGAAATCAGCAGAATTGAAAGATAATGATGATGTTTTAAATGAGAGCTGCATTTATCTGTGCGTACAGCTGGGTTCCTTTTTATTTTTTCAACTGCACCTCACTCAGCTGAGATGTAGAATTATGTGCAGTGATATGAAAAAATAGTCATTTCCTGTTCAAAATCCCCAAAGAGACCCTTTGCATTTTAGAGCAAAATAAAATCACCCAACCATGTTAATTTATTATTTACACCAGTTATTCAGATATTTCTCTATTTGCAGAAAAGAAAAAATAAACATAGCTTTGTTTTGATACTAAAACACTTGGAAAACTTAACTGAGAAAACACAGATTGAACAATATTCCTGTCTACATTCTGATATCACTCTTGGTTTGGTTTGGTCTACAATCAGACTTTCTGTAACAAAAAACGTCATGTGTTTGCAGGAGAGACAATGATGCTAAGGAAAGGATTGTTAATTTTAAGGAAAAGTGAGTTTTCCAGTCCAGACATGTAAGACTGTCTCATTTTTCTCCTATGCTTAACAAACAATTCCTAAAATAATTAAATAAATAAACAAACTCCTCCCACAACCTTCAGATCCTAGGTACTTGACTTTGACTGGGATTAATCCATTTTTGGTGATGCCTTTTCTGTTTATGCTGACTAAAGCAAGTCTAAACAAGTTGCTTAGGTAGCCTACCTTTTCAACAGCTAAAGCTGGAGGAAGAAATCCCAGCCTGAACTGAGGAGGAGGTCAAATCCAACTAGCAACCAAAGACAGTAACAACACCAAACACAACACAAATAAGCAGGGTTTGCAATATATCTATACAAATAGGCGACATCGCTATGCTTTCCATTTACATGGCCCTCCAGCTACTGTATCTTGGCATCTAAACCCGAGCTGGATCACTACAGGAAATCTTAGCTTTGTATCTGCAGAACAGAGGAAAAGAACAAGCAGACACTTTCAACAGCACACAAGCAAAAAATGACTTAAACTCTTGGTTCCCACTGACGTTCAGCAATAGCAGAGCTTGGTATGACTGAGAAAGATGTGACTGGAGGTAGTCAGCAGTGTTGCTGCAAGGTTCAGCCCTTCACAACACACAGAGAAAGAGCAGCATAAACCAAGGACATCCTTGTCCTTATGTAGATAACAGCAAACAGGTCTTGCTTTCTAAATTCCCCTCAAAGCAGTCTGCAGAATTAAAAGTTTGAGACAGAAATAGAACATAAAACAGTCTCCCCAGCCGCAGAACAAGGATTTTTCCATCAGATCATCACTCTTCATCCTCCTCCAAATCCTGCTTGCTGGATTACTTCTCCCATAACTACATTGGGCATTTTAATTCTGAACTGTGGAAACACTGAACACGCGTGCATACATGTGCACCACAGATACATGCAGCCCAATACCAACCAATGTCACGTCAAGATTAAGAGTACCAAAACATACAGTTGTTCCAATAGCAAATAATACTGATAACATTAACCCTAGATCAGTGGCTCTGTGATAAAAATCATTAGTCTGGCTCCAATGATCCAATTCATAGTTCCTTTAAGGTCAACAGGAAGACAGTAACAAAATTTTAAAAGATGGGAAACTCAAAGAACACTTTTAGAGGCCTCTAAAGATGCAGCCTCAGATTCCTTCTGACCAGCAGATGACTCAGAGTAAAGAGATCCAGCTATGGAAACACAAGTTTTACAAAAGGTTCTGGGGAATGAAAACTGGATACCACTCTTCTCATAGAACAAGTTAAATTAAATCCAGAGAAGCCACTGTTATTATTACTGTTATTATTTTATACAGCAGCTGGGATACATAGGGCATTGCTGACTGCAGTGCCATCCATGCAACAAAGGTGAGATGAAGGGTTCAGGATGCCACAAGAACAGAGGGATGCTGGAGGACACAGGGTGAAGGTTAACAGAATAAACGGGAAGCAAAAGACAGCTGAGGGTAGAGAAGTACTGTAGGAAGTAGAACAGGAAACAGAGCAATTACAGGAAATGCTCTGGATACAATATGAAATACTTATCTCTCTGGTTCTTCTCATGTTTCCACATAGACTCAGTAATCCAGACCAGGAGCCTTTGGTTTAGATGCTATTTAGGGCGCAGTAATGAAAGCAGCTGATGTAAACTCTCCTGTAGCCTTGAAACACAATTATCGTATGTAAGCAGAAAAAAAAAAAAATGTGGCACTTAAAAAGAGGAGCAGTAGGGCGGTTAAAGGCACAGTATAACTAGCCATGGATTGAAAATTGCTTCGTGTTAGTAGTTTCATAGAGGATAATGATGCAGTAATGTTAATAATAGATCTATTAGGAATTCCCAACTGCAAATGCACAGCCATACGCTTTTCTGCTCCTGCCAGGGGATTCTCAGCTGAAGAAGGTCTTCCCAGCTACACACGCAGCCCTCCTCGCGTAGGGCAGGAAAGCATCCACACAGGACACAGGTTGTGTGATCTCTCTGAAGCATTTTACAGGTAACCTTTTCCAGCCCTTAAATGATAGTAGATAGTAGGTAATAGATGCAACGTTACTGGGAAAGATCAGGAAACAAAGGCCCTTAGATGTGTTTATAAATGCATTCTCATAAATGGAAACATGCTTTAAAAATCTTCTGTCCTTTGGCTTTGAACAAAGAGCCAAGACTTTCCCCCACGTCAACATGTTCATGTCTGCAGAATTTGTGCTGACGTTACAACATACATGTGAACACACATGCTTAAGAGAGCCCCATTTCTGACCCATTAAAACCTCCTTTATTCTGCAGGGCCAAGCTTTCCCTTCAGCTATGCTGGTGTACCACCAAAGTACTCAATCAAGTTCAGTGGCCACATACTGCTGTCATTACTAGTGCAACTCAGGAAACATATAGAGTGAAATGTTGCTCCCCACTCTCCTTTTGGAGAATTTATTAGCTTATTTATTGATGTGCTAGCTATGGGGCCAAGGCCGTCATGAACGCTTGTATGGAGTCAACACCTTTCTGTAACAGCAGGGTGAACGAGGAAATTCCTGGTTGTTAAACAGCCTACATCTGTAATACCAGACTAAAACAATCTCTCAAGTAAATGTATTCCTTGATCTAAAAACACACATTTCACATCATATGAATCAATTGTCTTCACTCTCCAAACACAAGCGACTGTGTCCTACACTCATTTACAGTAGCGTTAATCCAAAGTAACGCCACCATGTTCAGTTGAGGTACTCCAGATTTACACTGGTGTGAGTGAGAGCATTTGGCACCCAGTACCTATGGTTGTAGATCCTCAGCTGGTGTAGATCATTACAGTTCTTTCAAGTCAGTGCCTCTGAAATTAATGTAGTTATGCTGATTTACACCAGGTGAGGATCTGCCTTGTGGTTTCTGGTTTTAAATTCTCTTCCTGTCAGCCATCTCATTCCAAAATGGTTTCAATAGACAACTTCTAGCCAGAATTTCCTCTGCTATTTATAGGATTATCTCAAGAGTTTCTACGATAATCCCCATATTTCCATCTTTGTATCAGAGACTGTTCTAGGGTTGTATTACAGCCAAAATATTCACATATCCAGATGACACCGTTCCTTCCTCTTCTTTTCCCTTCCCTTTTTGGGGTGATTATATGGAGGGGAAATGGCTCTCATGGCCAGATCCTCAGCTGGCATAAATCAGCATAAAATTGACATTAGTGATTTACATCATTTAGCAATATAGAAGAAAAGACAAAAAAGAAAAAATATAGTTTTTACCAATGCAGTTTAAAATTAGTAACAGTTCTTTATGATAATATTGAAAGAATATTAAAATGTAACCCATATGTACACCTTTGATGTGTGTTTTATTGGCTCAGCTAGGCATCATTTCCAGCTTGGATTGACAAAGCTTCTTGCTGTTTTGTTTAATAAAATCCTCAGTGATTCTGTCCCTAAATAGTCCGTGCTTACTCAACATACTTCACCTCAAGTATACTTAAATTACAAAAACTAGGTCTTTCACAAACAAAACCTATTCTTTCAGTTTCACGCCTCCTTTTCACCCAGAAAAATGTCGAATTCAACCTGTTGAAATAGGTCAGGTTTAACAGAGTTTAAACTTGCTGTACAAAAATGCCACAGGGGATCTATAGACATCACTTCTCATTCACACTTCAGTAAATTATTTAACATACAATTTCTTATTGATCCATCTAGTCTTGCTCTTATCTGTCATTTCCTAATACCCGTGTCCATTTGCAAATATTTTATTCTTCTGCTGGAGAACTAGACTTCCTCTGTGCTGAGAGCAAGTCCCTGTAAACTTGCAGGATCTGCTCATACGTGATACCCTATACAAAGATCTTAATTAATAAAACAAAAATGTGGATCAAAAGAAAGCTGCACACTCAGTGGAGAGAGTTGAAAAGTAGAATTCCCTGCAGAGACGGACTCAGAGCTGGTGCAATCCTTCAGAGAATCAAAGCAATCTGCATCACAAGCACATCTTCACCCGTACAGAAGATTCCGCTTGCAGGAACTGCCACTTTCTACAAGTATATAAGTAAAAACAAAAGAAGCAGAGCTGACTATTGTGATTTCCATTTGTTAGACTTGACATCTTGACACTGTCTTTGGGGGGAGATCTGATAGCTGGTGGCAGAGAATTAAGTACGTAGGAGAAGCTACGCATTACGAAAGGCAGTATTGGATGCAGACCCCTGCAGCTCTCACAGGTCAGCAAAATCAAAGAGTTCCCCTACCACCACAACCACACACACGGTTCCTTCCCCAGGGCCAAACAGGTTGGACTGACATTAGGCATTCCTGGCCTGGAAATTAGTAGTTATATGTTTGTGGGGGGGCAGAGGCTGGGTATAATGGCAGATCTCGTTTCAAATAAATATGTTTCCTCCTTTCATTTCCCCTCAGTTTCCACATAAGATAACAAACCAGGATATCGGTATTCAAAGTCCACATTAAAGATTTAATTTTGTCCAGTTTATACTACTTGAAACCAGGTTATTGCTTTATCTTTATGGAGATGAATCCAAATTGAAAACAGAAAAACTGGAGAAACTGCGTGGATGCCAGACTAAGAAGAGCAGATATTTAAGTGAAAATGGTGTGGGTTCACACTTGCAGTCTCTTATTCAGCCTAAAGAAAAGTGAGCCAGTACGCAGTGAAGCTGACAAGGAACAGCCCATACAGTGCTACGGAAAAGGCATCCGTGGTCTCATTCTTCCTCTTTCTGCTGTACCATCACAGGGTAAACTCATCTTCTTTTACTTACTGGGACAAAGTCACTAGTCCTGCTGACCTGATTGGAGTGAAACTAGGGATAATTTGGCCAAAAAGGGGAAGAAAAAAAAAAAAAAAAAAGAATGACACACAGCAGGATTAATTCAGCCGTGGTTGCTCTCTGAAAAATGTGTAACGTGAGTCAATAAGGAGGCAGAGCTCAATATGCAAAATTCAATGTCATTTTGGATAAAGTAATAATATGTAACACAGTATAAGACAGATAGACTTCATTTCCAGGCACTTCTCCTTAGATGCTATTGGGTAGCTTATTATATTAGGTAACGGGATACTAGGGATCAAAGTTTGAAATCAATAAAATGAATCCAGTGTGGAAGATGGGCAAGGTAGAGTGATACTGCCGTCTTAAGTGTTTGAGTTAAAAGAGTTTGCCAGAAAGGAGATCTCCAAAACTCCCTGTGAAATAGCTTGGGAAAAGTCTAGGCTGGAATTTGCAAAGCGTATGTAATTTTGATAGAACGTGTCATCTCTAAAAACATTGTGCGTCAAAATCTTGATCCCACTTCAGTTAGACAGACACTGACATGAGGGGAGCCAAGAATTCATCTCGTGATAAAGGCCTAAGGTAGACCAATAAGCAGAGTTGTTAAAATCCCACTCCTTGTGTTCAAAGAATCAAATAAAAAGCCTTCTTTTCTCTGAATCTAAAATTAGTTCTTGGAAATGCACATTCAAATGGCTATGACTAGGTAGACTAAGAATTCATTTTCTAGTACTAAGTGAATAATTCATAACAAACATTACCTCAAGTTTTAATGCTGGTTCTTTCTACCGGTGAGCAATGAAGATTTGTCTGGATGTGTTTAGTTCCTGCCACTTCTTCTAGCAGGAGGCAATCACACAATTCATGTGGTATTCCTTCTACTCTCTGCTTGAATAAGCAGGTAAACATCAAAACACAAAACTTAAATCTGCATTAGGTCATTGGAATTGACCTTCCCATTCATTAAACAAGGAGCCTAGATGGTTTGGCTTTTTAATTTTCACACCTGAGGATTTCTACAGCAGCTTAAGGAGATTTTATCATGCTAAAGATTGCTTAATAGGAGAAGGGGTATTGGAGAGAACACTGCTAAGTGAACAGCAAAATTTGTGTTCCCAATTTTTGGACTACATGCCCAAATCTGTTTTTAAGTAATCACTCATTTTTCAACACACTCACAAAAACAAAACACAGAGCAGGAGAGAGATACATTTAGCAACTCTCATACTTAAAATGGTCTTAAGAATATTTACACCATTTATTGAAAGTGCTCAGAAGAGGAGCACAGTGGAACAGAAGAACGATGAACACAAACCTGAATGTCCAGATAGATCTTCCTCATTGTCAACAGCATTGTTGTGCCACAGGTTTGCTAGAATTCAGCAAGATCCAGCATAAATCTTCCTTCTTCCTCCACTTTGCACTCTTGCAGATTTAGCAACAATGAGCCCAAAAAGCTTATATTACTTGTGATTATTTTGGGCTTTTGTTGTTGTCGTTATTTTGTTCCAGAGTAGTGTCTTGGACATTGAAAGATTAATAGATTGCACCCAAGCTACAGAAATAAGTCTATTAGCTCTGCAATGAGCACCTCCACGTGTCTGTGTACTTGGGATCCATATCAGACAGGCTTTGAAATGAGCACTGACACTGCCTTTGTCAGACAGAGACTTCAGATTAATTCCCACTGGTGATTTAGCCAAGAAAAACCCAGCACATGCAAGTGCTAAGCCTACTCGGTCGCCTCTCCTTGTGCCCAGGTAATTAATACCTGTGGTCAAACTAATACTTTCCCTCAACCTTTCTTACTGTGGGTAACTGAGCAAGTCACAGAGTTTTTTTCTAACTCTACAAACCTAATTGCGCTTTGAGAGAAGTAACAACAATCCCAACCGCTGAAACATCTGGAAAAACTTATACCAGGGACAAAAGCATTTTCTTTCTAACAAAAAGATGAAGAGCTTCAGATTAAAGCACTTAAATATCTGTCAATACGCCGATCTGAAGAAGCACAAGTAAAATTAAAGCAAGTGCCTGTTGTTTTACGTAAACACAGACATGAACACCAGAAGCACGCAAACACTGCAAATAACATTCTCCAAATAAAAGAGTCTGATAGAAACTAATTATCGTTACAGCTTCTTGAAGTAAAAGGGATTCTCACAGTTATACGAAAAATACGACAAAAAAGAAAACAAATGCAACACCTGACAAAATGGAATTGTCTCAGAGAAGTGCCCAAAGTGATACAGAGGACACTAATTCAGGCCTGGCTGCTTCATAAATGATAAGATTTAGGGACTCCAGTGCAAAACCTGAGGGAATGAAACAACAGCTCCCAAATGGCCAGGGGAAGGGGCTGGTCTGAACGACACCACTTTCTGCAGAGTATTTTTTAATCCTAATTGCAGCTGGATTTCCTTTGTGAATTTCTGCTAGATAGCTAACAAAGGGATCTTTGTGAATGTCCAGCACTTGAACTGAATGTCCGTGGTGCATCAGCTAGTGTCCTGGATCACGTGGCACCCATATTAGAACCTGCATAAAAACTGTGTTATAAAGCCAGAAGCTATTCTAGTATTCTTGCAAAGGAGGAATAGAACTGACACGCTAAGAAGAAGAATTTCTAATTAGGACTGGTCAGGAAATTTTTTTTGTTGTTCCAGCCCGCTTTTTTCTTTTTTCCCTTTTTAATTTTCCATGAAAAAGTAACAACCCACATGTTGAATTATTTTTCACTCGGGTTTTTGTTTTTCACCACCGATTTGATGAAAAGCATTTTTCATTGAAGAAGACATGTCAGTTTTCTTGGAAAAAAAGAAAGGACGAATTCCACTTTAAAGACTATTTCTTAACGCAGTGCTGTCTCGTGACCTTTGTAATATCTGATTACAAGACCTAAGTAATCAAACTACCATCTCAAATAATACAAATGAATGTATGTGGCATATATTTTGTCCTTCATGAATAGTCCTGCGAATAATACGCAGTCATTCAAATGCTGGTGGAACGCGTGCTGAAAAAGGCAGATTTTTGGCCGCTACAAGTCAGCAGAACTTCAGTGAAGTTTATGGAGTTACACACATGTAGACTAGATTAAAATCTGCCCTCAAGATCAAATCACACATGAACACAGGCAAATCAAAATATGCTTTTTTAAATTCAGTTGCTCTGAAGAGAACAAGTATTTCCTCCCTTTGATCACGTTCAATAATGCAGTCCAACAAAACAGAATATTATGTTCTTCAGCAGAAAATCTCACAGATTCAACAGCACTGGAGGCTGAGCTGAAATTCTCATTGACTTTGCAACTCCAAAGTGGCCATTTTTAACCTTTCAGAGTAGCTGTTGAGTTGCTGCTTCGATATGCCCTTGTTACCTCTGCATAATGCAACTAAAAAAGAAGAAAATAAAATAAACAAACGTGGGCTGAAACAAAAGGCAGTTAAACACTCACTCCTCAGTTCATGGCATTACTGGGCTGGTCAGGAAATGAAACCATTGCCGTAGGAATTTGAAGTGGTGAATGTACAGGGAAGGGGGTCAAGGTTTGGGGTGGCTTCCTCTCCCTTGGCACTGGGAAACCAGAACCTTGTATCACTGACCCAGCTCCGGATGCTGGGTAAGTGGCTGGTAATGGATGGAAACACAGGAGAAAACAGCACTTCCTAAAGAACAACTAGAGAAAATACCACAAGAACATTTCTTCTTAGGGCGATCCACAGCTGTATTTTGTAGAAAAATATCACAGTGATGGAAAATTACCTCCTTATATTCCTTTTTTTTTTTTTTTAACTGTATGTATTCAAAGTCAAAAATGAGAAGCTTCCAGGAAAGTTGTGAGCCAACCACAGAAAAATGCACTTATGGATACACATACACCCCTAAACAAAACATACTTAATGCCCTAAAAAGATGAAAAAACATATCCTTATCTAGGATAAAGTCATTCCAGTAAGAATATGAGAAATGTCACATCATAATGAAAATGACTGGAAGAAATACGAAATGCAGTTATGCTGCACCTCGCACACCTGCTGACCAGAGACCCAGACACACAAGTTCGCTTATTTTAGTCATTTCCTTGGCCTTGATCCCACAGTGGGACTGAGTAGGATAGACAGCTGTCAGCAAGTTGGTTCTGGAAAATCAGAGCCACGCAGCGCAGCCACCACGATTCCCTTCTGCTCAGGCAGGCAAAGCTTTTCCTTCAGCTGCCTCAACAGGTTCCCACACAAAATCCAGCACGGCCTCACTTTTGATGCTGCAATGAGCTTGCATCATTTCCAGATCCACTCTCAGTGCCAGCCACGCTGCTGGCTTTGCAGCAGTGGTACGCCATCTGTAATGCAGGGAGGGGGCTGTGGGAGCTGCAGAAGACGAACCCAACCATTTCATGCAAGGTGCCAGACTTCTACCAGATAGCCCAAAGCCATTGCCTTTGAGCCCCCAGGATGATGAGAATAATTCCTGGTTTGGACTTCCTCCATTTGCTTTGAGGTCACCTTGGGCTTGTCTCTTGCCTGTACTGGGAAGAAAAGGAACGCCAGCCTTTTCTCCTCTCCTTTCATGCACCCTAATTCTGTCCTCTCTTTTGGGAAGACAAGGAGCCAATCTCTCCTCTCCTCCCCATCGGATTCATGCAGCCCATCCCAAAAGCAGGAGGAGATGGTGTGCTGCCCAGCTGCCTAACACAACAGTTTAGCGGAGCTGCACAACAGTGGAAGCAAGCAACAAAATGTGCACAGATGGATCAGGTCCCTGCATACATTAGCATCAGGGCCTCACTCACACCCTGGCCCCATCATGGCCCTGTCTGGCACAAGGCAGAAGAGCTGACAGGCCCCACCGAGCTGAGTTGATAACATTGATCACATCTGAAAGGTGATGGGATTTTGCCTACTTGTGTGTGTGTGCAGCTCCTCCTCCTGACAGGCTCTGTCTGTTCACAGAAGATATTGATGAGAAAACCAAGAAGTGCCTTTCTGCTGCTGGAGCACTGCAGAACTTCAGACACTTCTCACCATCCTCTGGAAAGCTGCATCACCTGCTGCAGACCTCGCTCAGGTCAAAATCGGTGTTTATCTATTCAAGCTATCCCATCTCTAGAAATAGCCCATTTCTTTAGTATCCACATTCCCTCTCCCCTTCTCTTTGTTGCTGTGGAATAGAGGCAAATGGGCATACAGTAAACCTTAATGGAATGCACTTTATAGACATCACAGATCCTAAGAGAGGCATACACAGCAAAAGACTGATTTAGTATTAGCTCATATATGGTTTGAGAGACAGACCACAGAAAGGCAGGAGGTCTCATTTCTGACTTTCAAGAGGAGGAAAAAGGCATTCTTGGACAGTACTCATGAGGATACTGGGTTCAAATCCCTGTATTGCTACAGCTGACCAAAACACACTTTAGAAAAGTCTTCTAATTAAACCCCATTTCAGTCACTCTGCTGTTACATGGAGATAAAAATCCTTCCTCTATCTGATCTCAATAGAGACTTAGAAATGCTGCTATAATAAAGCCCAGGCAGCCCAGTCTGAGTGTCTTGCCTCACATCCATACAGTAAACTATTTTCCCAATGAGACTCGGGCAGAGCTTGCCCCCAAAATCCTCTAGATACTGATCTTGCTAACTGCAACAATTGTTGCTTAGTTAAACTAGGCCCTTACTGCACCTTCCCGGGAAAACGATGTATATCCCAAACAAGTTCCACTGAAAATCCCCACAACTAGCAGCAATAAGGAATTCCGTAACGGCAGAGTTTATTAGCTATACAAATCTGGCAAAATAAATGTAGTCATCTCTACTGTCAGGATTTTTTTTCTTCTCTGCTTGCTCTGATTTTCTGCAAAAATACAATTATGAGTAGAAGTCTCACTGATGATTTTGACCGATCAGCTGGAGAAATTTAGATAAATTTGGCTTTTCATGGACTGCAGCTGTTGTTCTTTCAGTGCCTTAATGCAATTTATCATTCAAACATGTTGGCTTAGGGATGCTGCTCCAGTTTTCCTCTACCTCCCATCATTAATCCTAACAGTATGAACCCAATTTCAAACATTTGTTTCTTTCGTAGCGTCCCACTTTTCTTCCCGTTACGTGGGCTACGATGGGGAGTTACAGCGTGAGTCAGCTGCCACTTCTCAGACACTTTTGACAATAAATGGAAGATCTTTCACAAAGATATTTGTCATTATGTGTTTTTGTATCCGCTTCAGAACTTTGGCTCTCATTCTCCTGGCTTTATTTATTTATACTGGGGAGGAAATGAGCCGTATTTTCTTTTCTGGATAACACGATACCTACAACTAGTTGCTTACAAAACTTTCATAGAATTGTTGTGTAATCACCAATGGAGTCCCTGTAGACCTACCCCGTGCACCACAGGGGGAATCAGGTCTCTGGTTCCTGTTTCACGGGTTGACTTGTTCAGTGCAACGGCTTGAGAGGAAGCCGGTGTCACCAGCCTGATTTTCAAAAGGCAGCTCTGTGACAAGCAAGTGAGCTTTCCATTCTCTGCATTTGTCCATTCACATTTCTAAGCTCAAAACTCAACATTTGTGTCTAGATGGAGAACTGGAATACCCCGAAGACTGGCTATGTTTAGTCTCAAAGTCCCCTCCAAAGCTCCCCATGAGAAACAGAAAGGCCCCCACTCCCTTTAATGACTTTTCAAGTTTTCACTTTGAAGATTTTGACTTGGAAAGAACTTCACGGAGATTTAAAAATATCTTTGTGACTCCTTGTGAATCATTATCTTAAAGAACTTGCACACTAATTACTAACCAGCAGACATACAAACTCACATAAGAAAGGCTGTTCTGGAGGTGTTACTGGTCCAGGCAGACACATAAGGAAAAGGAAATTTCATAAAAAAAAGTCTGAGGTTTTCAGAGCAGTTGTGAAAGCAGAAGTTCAGATAGGCTGGATGCGGTTCAGGTAAAAATTAATTAGGTGAGCTGGAGCAGGAAAACTCTCTTAGTGCAAGCTGTGTGAACGGGGTGCTATGAAGGAAATTGCTCCTGTGCCTGAACAGAGGCTGGGAAGGGAAGTCTGCCTTCCGATCCATTCATCCCAGCTGCAGCTGAGCAGTGAGCGTATGACTTTCTGAGGGCTCAACATGGAGCACTGGACTCTTTCAGAATTACCTATCTTTCTCTTATCTGAAACATGCTGCTGCCAGTAAACATTACTTATAAATGGGTCTGTTCCAGGAAGCCTAGATCCAATACAGATTTAAATAGTGAAGTCTACATATGTGGTTTTCCCATTATTAATATCAGCCACTTTATTCTTCAAACTAAAAGTAATAATAATAATAACAACAATAATAATAATTTCTGTGAGCCAGAGTGGGTGATATTTGGTTTCCTAAGGGTTTGTTACTCATGGTAAGGTTCTCACTTGTTCAGGAAGTTGTATGTTCTGATAACAGCCTCTTCCAGTTTGAGTCACTCTCAGATGGTCTTTTGTGTACACTCTGGGACTTACTACAGCATGAGCTCAAACCACAGCCTTTTTTCCACTGTAGATGTTAACAGTGTCTCTCTCCTACCTGGCTAGCTCTATTTGACATGGCATGTTGGAATAATATTTCTTTGTGACCTCTTTCTGCCATATTTCATTGCAGTCTTCTCGTAGGTTGTTAACAGAAGGACAGAAGAAGATACACTCTGAAAAAAACAGTATTGCTCCATCTTAGTTCTCCAAGCCAGGACTAAAGCTGTGTTCAGAATAAAACTTCTAGCACTTTTGGAAAGTCTTCCTGAAGGCTATCCCAAGCCAGACAAACTGGTTAGAAAAGATGATAGTGCCATGGCTGCAGCCACTTCACTCAGTTAACGCTGGAGACAGATCATGGGGAGAGCATGAAGCCCATACAAATAGCCACCCAGAGTAAGAAGTGTTTGCTTAGCCCTAGACTGATTGAAACATCATACTCCCACCACAAGGACTACAATCATTGTTCCCTTTGAAAGCAAACGTTGCAGCTTCACAGAAAAAAAAATGAAATGCTGCCAACAGTCTGCTATTTCTTACCTTCCATTTTTATTAATAAAATATTGGGCTGGTTAATTATATTAAAGCCTCATCTTAAGTATCCTCATATGGTATTAGGAGTACTTACTGCTGCAAATTCTTGAAGACTGGGATCATCCTTTCTGTAGACATATGGTGCTGATGTTAATAGCTCCTTTCACCTAATATAGAGATCCGAAAATTCATATTACCAGTCCAAGAGGCTGTCTGCAGCCAATGCAAAGAAGCACCTATCTGTGGGTAGATTGAATACATAGCAGTCTAGAAGTGTCAGCTTCTGCAGAGGATATGCAGATTGGTTATGAAGCACCTGTAAGTAAAGCCAAGGGCAGCGCGGAGGGTCCATGGGAATGGACATGAGCTCAGACACAAACTTAAGTGTCACACAAGGGAAACTGCAGAACTACAATCAAGGTCAGACTTTGCACCCAAGTACAGAATGAGCCTGCCGTACCATACTCCCTATATGCATAGGGAAATGAAGAACTAAAAATAATCAACAGTCTTTACCTCTGCTTCTGATAGGGTTGAAGATAGGTCTCCCCCTCCCAGTGGCATTCTGCTATATGATTATGGGGAAACAAGCTGCATGGTATTTTAGCCCCCGTCTTTTACATGATCATACTGGGCCTGGAGGCCGAGCCTTGAAGTCTACCAAGGGGACTTTCACCTTAGCAAGGACTGCAGGCTTGGTCCGTACCCTATAGGTGAATGACCACACACCAGCTCCCTTCCAGCACACTGGTTTTCAAGGCACAAGCTATGAAATATGAAAACAAACCCTTTACAGCTGCTTTCTTCATGTCCCCACTGCAGCTGCAGGGAGTGGCTTTTCAGCTCTGCGTTGCTCTAAAAGCACTTCAAAAGGAGGCCAAAAACAACTATATGCACTTTTGTTAATTTAAAATGTTCTCAGTTGCATTATCAATCACCAGCTGAGGATGTGTACAGACTGTCAGTCAGACTATGTGTTATAAGCTTTGTGCCTGCAACTTAAGTACACACAGCACTCTGTGCTGGATGTCTTTCCCCCCATGTGCTCTTATACTAGAGCCCATATGCTACTTTTCCTATTTAATTAGCATGAAATATTTCTGCGTCCTGTTATTTAAAAATCTATATCCACAGGCTGGGGTTAAGTTAGCTGATTGTTAATTGTACAAATGAAAGGATTGATCCCTGCGTGCAAGAGATCAGCAGTAGAGAAAAGCAGTAGACAAAAGGACTACATGTAATTTACACCGTGAGCCCTTTTTATGTCACCACTTATATAAAGGGCCATAGCATACATAAATATAAAAAGAATAAGAATCAGCCCCATGAAGACAGATTCTTCACAGATGGATGGTCTCACTGGGGCATACTGGAAAGAGGTACTGATTTCTCCAAGTCCTGGTGTTAGCTTATTCCTCCTCCAAACACAGAAAAACCAGCTATCAACAAACAGGAGACTTCTCCAGTAACAAAGAAGAAACATGGTTTTAAGCCTATGCTACTTAGTCTTAGTTTTGACACTGGCTCAAAGGAAGACTGAAACGCAGAGGGAGGCAGCAGAGCAGCCCTCAGCTAGCTTCAATCAGCACTGAAAGCAACGCTAACCGAGGATCTTGGTGACACTGCCAAAACAAACTGCTCTGCAGCCAGCAAAGAGAGTGGTCGAGCATTTTGATATGCCCAATAACCTCCCTAAACAATAGCACAAAAATGCACTGCTAAGGGTATTTTTCATTTGCAGATGCAGGGTAACTGAAATACACAGCCTCCACTTCGCTGTAATTGCGGAATGATAATTCAGCGGACTGCCTAAAACCAAAGAGCTGCAGTGAGTTAGGGTGCTTTCTTCACTAGGGTTGGGCGTGTGAAGAAAACTGAAGAAATCTAATATCATGAAACAGCGGTTCTTCTTCGTATGGATATCCGCATTCACGTGCAAATAAGTGTAGTCAATCACAGAATGGTTTGGGTTGGAAGGACCTTTAAGATGATGTAGTTCCAACCCCCTGCTATAGGCAGGGACACCTCCCTCCGGACAAGATTGCTCACAGCCCCATTCAGCCTGGCCATGAATGCTTCCAGGGAGGGGGCATCCACAACCAACCAGACAGCCTATTCCAGAGTCAGTGCTCCATTCTGCTTGCTGCAGACTTGATATTAGTTAGTTCTGTCACCCAGTCAGTGCACATTAAGCAGCATACAACCTAGACAGCCATATTCAAACACAAGCCACAAAAAGCTGCTCACCAGAGTGTGTATTCTGCATACAGCTCAGGATTCACTTTTTTCAATCACTGGGCAGGTATTTGTAAACAAAGAACACGTTTGCAACTGTCAGAACTAGCTAAGAAATAGGAATAGATCACTAAATCAAAGGGTTCACTGAAAAAATAATTGATTCACCAGCTCTAAAAACACCAAAGATGACCTTTGCCTGTCCTCAGGTGGAATTGAGTTTTAAACCCTGAATAAATACTGCTTTAGTTCTAGTAGTTGGAAAAGAGGCAGGTGAAGTCTGGAAAGTGAAATTCACTCTTTGACTCTGATTTCTTACCTCTGCTAAGCCACCAGACCTTTGCATACACAGCCATCTATACAATGGTTATAATAACGATTGTTCAACCGGAATGAGAAGAGGGATGAGATTTGTCTCTTTAGCATATGGAGATTTCTATGGGGATTCCCTGATCAAGATATCAGCATAAATAGAAACTGCCGCTGTTCCCTTTATTAAGAAATACCTTCCGCTTGCAAAATTAATGAATGAGGTAAATAGTTCAATCAGGTTTTAGATGTCTCTGCTGACACCTTGATGCAGCTTGATTCTTCTCACCAACCTGTCCTCACCGTGCAGGATCTCCTTTTGCGTATGGAAATAAGGAGGAGTCTGCAGAAGCTATTAGGAACTGAGCTGACGGCGTTCTTTGTCATGAATAAACTGCATGAAAGTTTTCTCTTTTCCCAAAACTGCGCAGGGCTAACACACAGTTTGTTGACCAAAGAACAGATGTGAAGATAACCCAGCCAACGCGATGCTTATGAGTTGCTCATTTTGAAGAGCCCACATTCAAGATCTGTGAAGTCTGACCAGCGCACTGTACTCACGTGGGTCAGACTGTAGGTGCTGTATAAATGACATCATTCTGTTTGAGGGGTTTACCTTTAATTTCTGACCAAACACCCAAGTAGGAAGCCTCTCGTTTACGTGAAGATGCATCTATTTAGGGGGACAGCACTGAACCGCTGCCTACTAAGCACGACCAAAGATGTCTGCAACTAATGAAGAGGAAAGGCAACTGCTTCAAAGGGCCCAATAGAGATTGGCTGAGCGTACAGGGCTTCGCTAGTTCTAGCCAGAAGCATCAACATTAATATGTTGCTCTTTATTGCATGTTTCTGAGGGCTCTAAGAGATCCTAATGCACACAAATTAGATTCTTTCCTCTCCTTTTTTTAGTTTAAAAGACAATCAGCCAATCCATCTCATTCCTGCCGTAAATCAGCTTGTCTCTCTCTCTCTCACTCACTGTCACTTTACCAAAGCACATGGGAGATGCAGGTACAACAGTGGGCTGGGAAGTCTTTTAAACCAGCAGTGTGTACGCTTAAATTCTCCCTCAACCGAAGCTCACTTTTAATAAGAGGAGATGAAGACGGGCCACATCGGAGCAACTTGCAGCGTTACAGGCAGACACTTCAGAAGTCTACACTCAGCAAAGGAAGGAAAAATGAAACAGAGAAGACCTTGTCAGAGTTCAGAAATGGAGGGAATGAAGAAGGTTTGCAGATACGTTAACTCACTGTAGGTTGGCACTGCAAAGCCGTGCCCTGTATCGGCACTGTCTGCCCCAATTTAAAAGCAGACGTGTGCTTCTGCAAAGCCTTATGGCAGCTTTTTCACTCCGATATAAAACGTTCGCATTACCAGAGCAGAAAATGTCCTTTTTCATGGGAAAAGCAATTGTTGATGCTGGCAATTGACTGAGGCTTACAGCCAAGGGTTTAACATGGCAGCATTCTTTTGCCTTAAGTGGATTCTTGGACCCCTACTCTGTTGCAAAAGAGGTCCGCGTGGAATATGTGCTCTCCAGCCTAAAAATGGAGCTCTCCTCCCTCCTCCTGCACAGGCAGTACCACAGACTCTTGCTTAGCTGCTTGAACAGCTGGGATACAGCACAGGGTCCCTACCAGAATTTGATCACCTGAAGTGAAAGTGTTAACATGTACTTGGAAGCAGGGCTGGTATTTTGTTATCTTTTTGCAAAGTGAATTCTTAGTTATGAACCAAAAGCATTACAGGGAAGGAAAAGGCCACTTGGCCTAATAAACTTTCCTCCTTTGGGGTTAGCTGAACACCACCTCCTTCAGTCCCGCTCTCTCTCTGTAGAAATAAAATATGTCTCCCTTCCTCCTGAACTCATTTATAAAAGCTTGATTTAAGGGCCTAACTTGGCAACATGTTCCATATGTCTGTTATTCTAGGAGCACGCAGGCAGTGGGCCAAACGCAGAGCTCGTGCAATGGGCACAATTCTCCCCGCTTGCTATAGGAGTCGTACCCGCCTTTGCCTGGGTTTAATTGGCTCCAGCTTGCCTATGGTTACAGAAGAGAGCTGGGGATGAGGAAAGCTGAGTTGCATTCCCAGCTCTGCTAGAGGCTTGCCGTGAGACCTAAGGGAAAACAATCTCTTGGTTTTGTTCTGCCTCAGTTTACAAAGGCTCTAAGCTACTCACCCCCTTCACAGGAGTGCTGTGAAGTTTAATTAATAATGGCAACTATCGAGTCCTTCAGAAGACAGGCAAGAAACACCATGCACTGTTAGCAAAGGGACTCTCTCAAAACCAGGGCAGCTGCCTTGCAGAGACTCGTAAATATAAACTCTTACTAGAAAGGACAGGTATTTAAAATCAAATTAAGTTCTGGACCAAATTCTGCAGACTCTGAAAAGTACAGGTATCTCTACAAGCACAAACTGTTCTGTATTAAGATGAATAAAAATACGCGTGGTGTTTGCAGGGGCAGGTTTTGCACGACTGATCCTAACAGCATAGAAGACTGATTACAGAACTCAAGCTGGTAGCATCAGATCCTGGGAAGAGAACTGACTAGTAGTGCGTTTAATGGCAGCTTTTGTTCCTCTGATTATTGCAGGAAGCAAAGAGCAGCTAAAAACTTTACTGACATAAATTTCAGAATCGGAAAGGATCAATGCTTTCCCCCAGCTTACCAGTACAGATAATGTTCTCTTATAAGGAGCTAGGGTTGAGCACCAAACCCCCATGCTTTGCAGATGGCCAAGAGCACGAAACAATGAAGTGATGTCCAGCCACAAGTTAGCTTTGCACCTCTGATATAAGCAAAGAATCACCTGCCTAGATTCTGTGCTGCTCTGTTTTGCACATTGTGCCCTGCCTCCTCCTCACAGGGGATCTGCACCCATGATGGCTGATTACTTTGGCAGCACCCTGCCTTGGTACCTGGATTCCTCTGCTTACCTCGAGGCACCGGCAAGCAGCAAAGCAGCGCTTGGAGAAGCCACCCCAATTGCTGTCGCATTCATTCACTGCACAGTGAAGTCAAACCCATTGTGGACGGACTGAAAATCATCTCAACTGTCAGCAGAGGGATTTACACAACTTGCTGCTCCCCCCTGAAGAGTGACTGCAGTGTGAAAACATGCCGTTCAGCCAATGGTAGCCTTAGCTGTTTTCAAAC
>JAOWBP010001760.1:4812657-4840320 GCA_028571105.1 Tragopan temminckii | reverse complement strand
ATGAAAAATGCCTCAATCTCACACAGCTATTTGGGAAATCTCTGACACTCTCTGCTCACTATCGCTGGAAGAGCTTTAACCCGACCAGCTCGGCACTGATCCCCAAGCTAAAGACCTGCCAAATCTGTCACAACTTGTGACATATTGAAGATACTGGAGTGTCACATATCAGGCAGATAAGCCAGTAATAGCGAGCCATCCGCTTGGGGAAACGGATGGCTCAGAGAGGGTCTCTCCACTTGGACTTCTCCAGTACAAGAGATGATCCTGCAATCATTATTCATTACTATATCTTCTGCTGACTGATTCCTCCTTCATCCTTAGAAAGGCTGGAAAAGAGAGTGCAGATCACAGCCAACCTCGACAAGGCAGAGCTCCCTGAGAAGCAGTGACTCATCTCCTCCTCACCCTCTCCCACCCCAAACAAAAGGGCAAATCCTTTTCCCCACCTGCCTCCGACTCACACACAGCTAGCATTTTTCTGGCAAGTATTTCTCCCATTGTTAATTACTCCCCCAAACATCTTCAGGTTGAAGTTTGTGTTTAACAGGTGCTGAATGTTTGCACTGGCCTTTCACGTTGGTGACTTTCAAAAGCTATTGCTATGTCCCCTGATATTGCCTCGTGTTGTTGCGTCAGATTAGTGCTGGCTGGCAAAGAGGAGTGTGCAGATAAGAATGGAAAGATGCCTTACAGTTTTTCATTTCTAAACAGAACGGATAAGGCCACAAATCCTCCAACACAACCTTACCGCAGGAAGCAAAGTGTCCCATAATGGGGACTCATGGAAATGAAGTGAGAAGAAAAGCCTGTAAAACCAAGCCCAGATACCACAAGCTATAGATAAAAGGAAATATATATATATACACACACAACACGTGTGTGCTTGTATATGCATATAAATACACACACCGTGTCTTTATTTAACTCAGTTAAAGTTTGTACACCTTCCCCATGGTGACTGGCAAGAGCTTGTGTCCCAGAAGAATGGCTTTAATCTCATTTCAGACTCAATAATATAGTGCCAGATGTTCTTGGAAATCTATTTTGCCCCTGTACATTGTGCAATTAACCTTTCAGTTTCCCAGAGATCAAATTAGAGCTGTGGAAATGTTTCCAAACCTCTCTCTTAACGAGAGAAGCATGGGGTGTTTGAACAAACCACTGAGCCATTTTCCCAGCCCTCTGCTCCTTTGGACGCTCCAGGAAGGATGTCAGGCCAGCTAGAGATGCCACTGTTTCACTTGCACCGAGGAAAAATATAAATAGTCCAGGCTAAAAGTATTTTATCAAGTTTCTGAGGCTGGAAGCTTGATTATTAGCAGTACAACTTGGACTCTGTTTCCTTTGATTATAGAAATTTCCTACAAATTAAAGGGAAATTTTTCCAGAAGGAAATGTAAAGCACAGCATTCCATCCAGAGGTACTTATTACTCCCACAGCTCTGCGTGGCTTTCTAACAGGCCGGGAAGCCCAGGGCCAGTGAATTGACAGCTTAAAGTCCTGGTCCAACAAGCAGCTTTTGTAGAGTGGGATCTATCTGTGAAAAGCTCTGCATATATCAGGTCACTGAGGTCTGGCTGCAAGGTTTGCTCCTAAGACTGATGTCTAACTTGGTACCAATCACCCATCGCACCTGTGGCTTCATCCAAGGGGCAGCTTCTTACCTCTCTGATGAACTGAGTCTGAGCAGAGGAGCTGAATTTTGATTTATGGATTACCCAGGCTTCTTTAAACTGCTGAGTGACTTAGCTGCTTTTGCATCCTATTTCTCAGCATAAAGATTGCATGTAAGCTGCCGAAAACGATAAAAAGGGGTTTATTTACTCAAGAAAATGTCAAAAGACTTAAACTGAAAGACAAGAAATTTCACTATTGTGCCCAGTGGCCAAATTTGATCCTAGAGATACTAGAGATGTAAAAGACCCCTGACAAGTAACTTCTTAAGCAACCAAAGATGTTAAATCTCTCTATCAGCTACTTAATTCCGTCACCTGGCATTTGCAGCCAGGAAAGGCTATAGAGTAAATGAAAAGGTAGCAACAGCTCATGTGCGTACAAAAGGTTGCTCCATCTCAGAGTTTTATTTACTCACAGATGCTGACAGATTGTCACACCTCCACAGCTTGAGAGAGAGAAAAGAGTTTGTGTGAGCAATTATCTATTGGTTCTTCAATACTGACCCAGCAGAACCTCAGTGTTTTCATTCAGAACTTTCATTGTAGAATACATCGATAGCAGATGACCTAGGCATCGTGCAGAAAGATAGAATTTTCATTTAACATGAAATTCAAAAATACAGGGAGGTAGATAAAATAGAAGAAGAGGAGCAGGAGAAAACTAACTTTTCCGTTACAAGACAGAACTCAGGCATGCGTGCCCCTGTTTATTTATGAAGCTTCTGCTACTGTTTTAATGCAGACAGGATCCAAAGTCCACTGGCAGCTAGGAGGGGCCAGTCAAAACTCTGTCAAAGAAAGCTCCTTAGAAAAGAGCCGTTCTATTCAGGGAAGTGGTTCCTGCATGGTGACTAGAGTGCTATTGAAAAAATAAACAAGCATTTTTATTGCAAGATGATATAAGGAACTGAATAGAAAAGCTGGCCAGATAAGGAAACAAACTTTCACATATAAGGGCTTCTGATGCACAAGATTTACCCCAATGACACCACCCCAGTCCTGAGGGAAAATTCAGTGCAGAGCGATTTGGATTCAAGATCCCAGTGAGCCAGGCTTTAACCGCATGAGGACTGAACCACTGCAGAAGGTACAACGTGAGCCTCTGCTGCCAGAAGTGGCAGCAAGTCAGTGGGATTTCTGTGCCCACCTGACATACGTACCACCCTAGGGTCTCACGTTAAAACCACAAATGGGTACAGAAAAAGGACAGAGCCCTGCTATAGGCCACCAAGACTTGCTTTCATCAATCTCCTAGAAATACTGTTTGCAGGAAGGGTTAAGAATAAGTTTAAGTTAGAGAAAACATCAGCGTGTAGGATCGAGGGCCACTGCCTGCATTTAGGTTATACACAGTTACTGACAAAGCTCTCCTTGGCTCCTATGGGAGAATGACACCAGCTGACAGCACTGCAGTGTTCACAGCAAACCTCAAAGCCACTTGAGATTAATCTCACTCACATTTGGTAAAGTGCTCGGTAGCAATAGGAAGCCTTTTGTGAGGAGATTTAAAATTCAGCTGGGTAAGTACGTGCCTTATTTTATACAAGACAACCCCAGCTTTAGGACGAGTCACACTAAAACAGTCCAACTTTTTCTGATTACCCCTCAGAAACACAGAAGTCAGATTGGCCGAGTTAAGACTCGCATTTCATGTTTTCCTAAATCTCTGACCAAAATGCAGATTTAAAAAATAAAATCCTGTAAATCCTTTTCAAAGCGCGGTCACTTATTCAGCGCCTCTAAAATGACACAACAGATCATTTTCAGGGGAAAAAAAAAAAAGAACAAACATCTTTCCTAAAGGAACTACTTCCAGGGGCTATCACACTGTGCATCAGTTACCAACGTTAGTATTGATGATGCAGAATTACTTCCCCACATCTTGCCCTTGGGGAAGTACAGACATCTCTTCATGGGCAATACTGAGCATTGGAAATGCTCACACTGGTAGCAGCCTTGCTTGTGGTCAGGGAGAAGCTTCACTGCCCTTCTTTTTTTCTGTTAAAGAGGATCCCTTGGTTCAAGGCTTCTAAAGCACTTTCCCTGAGCCAAAGGACTTGCAACGTTTAGTCACAGAATATTAGTCACAGCAACAATTTAGTGACAGATTATTTCTTTTCCTGACAGAGAAAGTCACGCACAGAGCTTTAAAGGGAAAAAAATATTCAGCAAGTAAAAGCGATCTTCAAAAAGTCACTGTTTTCATCCAAAGCTCTGGCTTCTGCTTTTAAGCAGATCTTTGGAAAGGCTGCCTAACGCAACCCACGGGCTCTCCTACTCAGACCTGTGACAGGATTGCCACCTCGTTCTGCTGCTGGCAAAAAAGCCAGCAGCTGAAGCCAGCCCTTCAAACATCTTCCTGATAACGCGCTGGAACCCCAAATGCCACCCATCTGGCCAGCACCATCCGGCCCCCCATTCACAGGTTTACAGGCACATCTCAGAAGAAGCCAAGTTGCATACAGTGGGACAACTAAGCAGTGCTCCTCATAGAATACCTCCAGTTGGAAGGGACCCATAAGGATCATCAAGTCCAATTTCTGGCTCCACAAGACCACCCATCCATGAAGCCCAAATTGGGTTGTGTAGAGGGTCTCCTTCCAAAAACTGTCATCTGCAAGGAAAAGCCATCTCTCTGCATGTCTTTCAGCTGGTTCAAATGCAGCAATAAGGTACACGTGAGAATCAAACCTTGTCAGGAAGGTAGAGGGCCAAATTAAATGAAGAATCAGAGCTCTAACTGAGTAATTATTCAAATATCATAACACTAAAACTGGATAGACTGTCTGGAAGAGCTGGGATACTTGGAATAAGAGACCCCAACTCTACTGCCATCTAACAGAAACTCCTATGTTAGTTTCAGTGTACCTCTTGCAATCTAAAAGGAAGTGCTAATTAAGAGATAAAGTGCAGGTCAGCCTAATTACAAGATTTCCTCACCTCCTTCAGAAATATATATTTGTTCAAGGATCTGAGACGTCTGAGTGACTCCTCCACCTTAGCATCCCTGAAGAATACATTGGCGGTTTTCAAAGCTATTAAAAAAAAAAAATTTTTTTGAAAACACTATCAAGTTGATATACTCCTTATACTAACAAGCATAGGTTCTTTTGAGAAATCCCAGCCTGAGTAGGGCAGATTCAACCCTGTTAGAGTATGTAACGGAGATACATTTGCAGATACATTTGTTGCACAACAGAAAAGCCCCACCCTCTTCCTTCTTAGACTGGAAATTATTAAAATATGGAATAAATTATTTGTATGTAAATTACGTAAAACCTTGAAGGACAGCCTAGAGAGAAGAAAGAGGAAAAAAGAACACGCATTTACATGTGCTTCGGTCCCAGAGCTGCTGAAAGGCCGCACAGTTTAAGCCACACACAGATGACAAAAAGCAGACTGCAGCGGCTCCAAACAGTGCAGTGTAAATACTTGTGCTGTGTTTGAAACTCCTGGATTCAGCGGGCTTTTACTTCTGAATGGGAGCCACGCAACAGAGCAATTAGTGCATCACATCAGCGACCACACAGGGGCATCACAATTCCTGCTGCTTACTAAGAAGGAGATGCTTGCCCCACGTGTCACTCAGGTCCCTGGCAGCCAGGCTCCAGCAGGCCTCAGGGCAGCAGCATCAGACATTTCTGCCCCAGTTCCACAGGAAATGCTCATGCTGTGGACGTGGCAGACCAGGGTGTGTGCTGGAGCCTCAGCTGCTCCATGCCACTGCCTGTCCTGGCAGCCTGAACCCTGAAGGAGAAGGGACTTGTGCCAGAGCACAAGGCTGCAGGCTGGGGCCGCTGAAGTGGTATTAAACACCCCCCATTCTACCACTCTGAAAAGCACGAGGACAACCAAGGCAGGAGATGCAACCCTGGAAAAACACTGCTGCTAAATCCACAGATACCCAGCTTTCAGACCTGTACATCACAGAGTCATTATTTGTTCTCCGGTAGAATTCAACCCGAAATTAAAACTGTTTTGCTCCATGAATTACGCCTCTCTTTTATTTGTCCTCAGATGGATTACACAGACATCACTCAACATCACTGTTATTTATATCACGGTAATTCAAACAATTCCCATCAAGATCCCCGACCGCAGCTGGTAAGTAGCACGTCTTTGGAAATGTTTGACGTTGAAAGTCTGAGCGGTTTTGAACAGACACAGATACTCAGATTGAGGAGCTGAAATTTCCTCCCTTTGGATAACCCCCGATATTCATTTACATTTGCTTTTTCCAAGCACATTTGGCCAAATTCATCCTATCAAATTAATGGTAGGAGCATTCTGCTGAAGTGAATATGAAAGGGGCAAACAAATGTGTTGTTTTGGAGAGTTTTTTTTAATTCAAATAAAGGTGTAGATGATATGAGTTTATGTTGTTATTTATGGAATGTTATTTTTTGTCCTGATTTGGTCGTAAAGAAGTCCTGCAATCTCAGAGCAAAAGAAAACAGGGAATAAAATACACGCATCAACCTCAGACCGTTCAGTAAAGTAGCAGGCTCAACTGCTATCTTGTCTACGATGCTGGGTTTTCTCATTTGGCTTTCACAATACCAACTGAAAATAAACTGCAGTTGTGTATAGGAGAAACAGAAGTACTGTCAGCTCTTGGTTATCCCTGGATGAAATATCCATACAGGGAATTAACTGGGCTACGAGAGTAGACGTGCAGTAGTTGGCTCCTCATGAGCCAAAATAAGCCTGGAAGCACTCCGATCACATAGGTCAGTGTGCTTTAGCTATGCACACTTATCAGCTCAGGTCAGTACTGGACTTCTACAGTTTACCTCAAGGATGTTCCTTTTCTCAGCTACATCGCTGCCACAAGTTCTGACAGCTGAACTTACACATATCTCATGTTGCATGCAGTTTGCAGGTTATTCCAGCTCTTTCCTGCATCTTGTCCCTGGTAACAAAGAGCTGAGTGCAACTTGACAGAGTACTTTTGGCATTCCAGAATTTCACACGCTTAGATTTTCATACAAAGAAATTATGATACTATCAGGAATCAGCCATGCTGCTAAGAGCATCTTAAACCAAGCCCTCAGGGAAGCCCCACAAATACTCCGTGATGCTGCTTTTGTTAATTGTGGTCAGAAATCTCTGCCTAGGCTCCGGCTGCATAAGCACCACAATCTCTTCACACATGACCTCAGCCTCTCTTAAGGCCCAAGAAGAAGATCAGCCCCAGCAGAAGCACACTTGTAGTCAGCTGAGCTTTCTCAGTCCTAAAAGTGATGGATCCGTTCTGGGCTCTCAGCATGAAGCTGCAAGCCCACTCTTTTATGACTTTCTACTCCTTTCCAAAGTGCCGAAATATTTGTTATGCTTCCTTCGTATTTGTCCTGGGATAGCAGTTAGAAAATGGATAAACATCCAATACTTCCTAATTAAGAGAAAAACAGCTTCCTAATCTCAACAAAACACAATAACCACACTTCTCAAAATAACAGATGATTTTGTTCTTACACCACATAATCCAGAAGTTGGCTTCTCACCTGGAGCAGCTCTACTCTCCATCAGCAGCCCCCCAGACAGGTAACTAAGCTATTCACTGGGTGAAGCCAGAGCACCAATTCTGCAGGAGTGCTGCCAATTTACAGTGACTGCAGCGTAACACAGGAATGCCAGTTATTGAGAGCAGAGGAGCTCCTTACAGCTAGGCAGAAGAGGAGTCAAAGCTTTGCGTGATTCTTGACCTTACCAGCAGGCCACAATTTCTCAGAACTACTGCATTGCCTCATTGCACATCACGCAGCCTGCAAGGTGAGTGAACAAGTCTCCTCTGCAGCCTCAGCCCCACTTCCTGGGACATAAGGCAGGACTTGGCACAGCCACCACCTGCTTGGCCTATTTGCAAATGCAGCACACCCATGCAATAGGGAGGCAGAGACTGAAACCTCAGCCAAGGAGTCACCCAAAACCTGTACCTGAGCCAGGGCTCGTGCCAAAGCCATTGTAACGGTCCAGGCTCAAGAGGGAGTTTAGGCAGAACTGTAAGTCACTAAGAACTATCCACTAAGATGCTCCAGTGTTACCAACTTGCTCTGGAATGGCATCAACCAGCAAGTGCAGAAAGGGAATCTCCTCCAATTTAAAAAAAAAAAAAAAAGCATGCTTTTTTTTTAAGTATCAAGTATTCACACTCAGAAAATAAACAAGAGCCTTTACTGAGGACCACGTGAAGGCTGGAACAGTCACTGCTGAAAAGCTTTCTATCTAGCCAAACATCAGAAGAGCGCTGGCTTCCATGCTGAGAAGGACACAGCCTTATCTGCACCATAACAGTGGGCACAACCTTCACTTGACACGCCAACCTGACAGCAGCCGAGGGAAGCACAGCAAGCTTGAAGAAGTTCCTTCTGTCAGAGGTTGAACAACAGACCGGACTTCTTGTGAGACTTCAGCTGCAAAGTGTTAATTATATCATCCTAGAGTATGCCATTATTAGGACTGCGGGGTACTCAATTAGCTCTTTCTTCCTTTTTATTTAATGGCATTACAGTGTGATTGGTAACACAGACATCCCCACTGGCTGCATTGGTTGCACTTATCCCACATGAAAACCAGAAAATTTGTAACATCAAGTCTGGCTCTTTGCCAGATTTCTACAGGGCATTAGTAACAAACTGGTGAAGCTCATTAAAAAAAAAAAAAAAGAGAGAGAGAGAGAAACCTATAACCATTAAAAGTCCATTAAGCAGCATGTCATTTTGTAAAGCTAAATAGCCCACAGTAATCAAAAGCATATGAACCCCAGCTGGGTTACCCAGCGAATTGTTTCGATTTAAGGGAGAGAATTCATCAAGAAAGATTGTTCCTAGGATTGGGTTGATTTTTCTCCTTCAGTTGCTGGCTCCATGTCCCATTATAATTACAGTGATTGATGCACCTTGCAGACAAAGGTGAAGAGTGACCACAATAGCCCAAACATCTGCTCAATCCAAGCCGCCACTAACATGGATCTCTGCAGAAAGGCACATCACACACAGCTATCCCACCACTCTCACCAGCTACACAGGAAGCAATTTCTTTCATGTTTTCCTCCTCACCTAAGCTGCACATAGGTTACAGCTTTTACCATTCCCATGCCCTGTGTAAAATGAGAGGAGCTGCTGTCATGATGTCTTGGCACGAGGCAATCACTTGCTGATGGATTGGTAGTCAAGGAAAAAAAAAAAAAAGCAGCAACTAAAGACTCATTCTCTCTGTTGTAACTGTATGTGCACCTCTTCTTCCAATGACGAGGACATAGAGTCACTTCTTGTGAACTATAAGAGCAACACCTTTAACTCACTGCTTGGGGCAAGCCAGCACAAAGAGCAGCACAACAATGCAAACCAGGCATTGATGTTCACCCCTCCCTGCTTTGGTATCTCCATAGGTATCTTTAAAAGACTGGTCCTTACGTCTCAGTTCAGCACGGCACGGCAGCTTGCATCTCAGTGCAAGCATGTTCCACTGAGTCTGCTGAGGTATCATCTAATAGCTTGCTGAAGCAGGATTTCAAACCTTCTACTCCCAGCTGTGTAACAGAAGTAACACCTTTCTACCTCATGGGTATGTAATATAAAGCCAGATGAGTACCCAGATGAGAAGGGAAGAAGCTAATTTATCAAATGACACAGTTCTGCTGCAGCTTCCATTTTCAGATGGGTCTTACAAGACTTTTCTCAAGGCTTTTAACAGAGGTGAATTTTTAAAGCCTTTCCATTCTACATTCTTGGGGTGTGGGAGGCAGGGTGATTAAGAGTCTCGTTGAATTGCAAACTCTGGTTGACCTGCCTGAACGTACAGGAGCAGCACGTTATTATTTACATGCAGGGTTTTGTGGAACAGCTGGACTCAGACCTTCAGCCTGTCCTGAGAACATACACTTCTAACTCTGCTGGAAGCAGCGGCAGTTTGGAAGTTGTTACTGTATGAAAAGTTCACAAAAGATAGAGTCAAAACACCAGCCTCTCCATGCCAGAGAGTCACAGCCTTCTTAAGTGTTTTTACAAGACAGTTTTCAGGGCCTGCAATCATCCAATGGCTGAAATGCGTCATCCCTATCTAAAGATGAATTTGACAATCTGCAGCATCGGTTTCAAAACCATTGCTCCTTTGTGAAAAGCATATGCAGCCCTTTAAGCACTGTGTTTATTTTCAAAAGACATCTCAGTTAAGCTGGACAGTTTATTTACAACAGAGTCTGCTGCTGAAGGAGAGCTTTAGATGGTACGTGGCTGAACAGACAGCGTTCAAGTACAGCAGTAAATCATCCAGCTGCTGAACTCCTTCCAGTGCGCTTCTCCTTGCGTGTAACAGGATGCAAATGGAAAAAATCAGATGACATCCTATGACCAGGAAACTCAAACAGCATCTGCTTCAACTGCTGGATGTTACTCTCGTAAAGCACACACAGATATGTTTCATAAGCGTGCACGTATTGGCTCACGGTTAAGAATTAACAAGCAATAAAGTACTACAAGAGTTGTTCAGTCCTCTCTTCTTCGTGGCCTGATAATGTGCAGAAAGACCTGAATGAAATCAAAAGTTTTGACTATAAAGATCATATAGTATAATTTTAGAAGTCATTTTTAACCAACCATTTCTATCCATTACACGGGTACTTCCACGAATGCCCACTTGGGATGTGTAGGGATGACACAACACCCAATTATTTGGCCAGTGCCTCGTGAGGTCCTTTCAGTGCTTCAACAACAACAACAACAACAACAACATGTTATGAACAATCCTGGCTTTGATCTTTGGTGTGTGAAAACAACCTATGACAAAACAAATGGCTCATTCAGCATCAGTGCTTTGTTTCCAGCAGACAACAGCTCTGACCCCCCAGCACTCATGATGACTTTCTACAACCCCAGCATCACTCTGTGCCCCCTTCCAAGGGGACTGTGTCAGGCAGGTACAGGGCATCACATGCCATGTAGCTGGTGTCTGCTGGGCAGGAATATGCTGCTTCCCCTTTCTCCATCCATTCATTCATTTTCCCCTATCTCCTGGAAGCCTCAGTCCCTGTGAGGCCTCTGCCTCCACATCAAATTAATAGGGTTATTAAGTTATCAGGGAGGGATTTGCATACAAACAGATGGGGGGGACAGCTCAATCACAAACCTCATTTTCATAATGAAAGAAAACAACAGAAGTATCCTCTATTTTGGTCTAGAGAACGTGAAATTTTACAGTCTATTTTATTAGCTATTGAGGGAGGCAGTAACTAAGCTGTAAAACTTGCAATGAATGACACTAAACCGGTTAAAAACTGTTTGTTATAGGAAGCACACATATTTATGCATGCATATCTGAATAACCCAGATTTTTTGCTTGTGCAAAGCTGCAATGGGAATTCCATGAGTATAGGCCTTATTATACCAACTCCACATACCGAGAAAAAAAATAAATGACATTCAATAGGTAAGATAGGCTGGAATAACTAACTACGAAAATAGAAGGTGGTCATCGACTGTTAGATAGCAGATCTTCGAAGAAGCATCAGAGGGCTGGAGCTGATCCTAACCAGAATGTGCTATTGCTCATGGAAAAACAAAAACTTTGTACTGAGATTAATAAGCAGAAATCTAAGTCCTAAGATATCTAGAGTAATCTTTCTGTTATATCTCCGCTTAGTTCTTCATTAAGAACTAAGACCTATATCTTACGATACAGATCAACTGGAAAGGAGCCAGATTTGGAATTATTTTAACTAAAGAGTAGAACACTCGGGAGAGATATGATAACATCTTCACGTCTCCAGCACATTGCTGCAGAGAAGGAATCATTTGTTGCTACGCCTTTGGTATACAGTAACAACCAGTGGGCCTCCATTACTATTTACAGTAATAAGAATAGCAAAGCACAAGAGCAGAAGCCCAAGAAAGCTGCAGGGCAGCAGCTCCTGGAGATCTTTCAGGAAGTTCAGAAAGACACATCAGGTGTGAAATGGGTTTAGCTGACCCTGCTTTGAGCTATGAGAAAGACGTATAAATTCTGGAGGTCCTGCCCACACGTTCACCAGTTTTAGTACTGAATCAGAGTAAAAGAACACAGTAAATATGTTTGAAATTCTCCTTCTTCATTCTTCTTCTTCCCCTCCACCACAACTTCCCATTTAAAGAGTAGATGACCGCAACTTTGATTTGAATGTCAGCCAGAGTTTAAGATTTTACTTGAACTGACTCTTCTCCTTTCCACAGGATGAAACCAAGACAGCTGGCAGTATAAAACAAATGCTGCAGCCAAACTGGGTTTACAACATACAGGATCTAGTTCTGCATATGTGATGCAACTTTATACATAAGTCATGCTGTTGGACTTGCAGAAAGGCATTTGTATTGTTGCACAATTACAGACAGGATTTCTGCTTCCTCTAACAGCATACAAATGGGCTTCCAAAGCTCATCTGAATTCTGTACATAATCAGAATTTAGCCCACAGCTTCACTGATTTGTGAGTTTTATGTTCCGTAGTTGAATTACCTCTAGGGGCTTGTCACCTAATTCATTGAACAAGCAGAGATTTTAAGATAAGTTTGGAAAAAAATACAACAGAAAATAAAACTGTGCTCTCCTAGTGCACAGAGTGAACACCAGTAGAGGAAAATGGCACAGTAAGACAAATAATAAAGGATCAAACAGGATAACAATGTTCTCGGCTGAAAAAGAAAAGAGAAGCATTGGAAGATTCTACACGAGCACCCTAATACAAACATGATGTTAAAGGATTATTTAAACAAGCCGGGAGAAGTTAGCACCAGTTAATGACGAGTTTGTTAGCTAACAGGCTGTTAACACTCAAACAAACTGGTCATTAAATGTGGTTACTACTTATTTTAATGGGAATTTATTAGAACCTTTATTTAAAGATTTAATGGGAAGGAGAGCTCCAGCACGCACACCTGGAGTCCCACAAATCTAAACAACACAGATGTCAAGCTGCTTCGCCCAGATTTGAAACAAAAATTAGAAGTAAAACTTTTCCAGCGTCAATGACCGACTCCTTCCTAGCATTATGATATTAGACAAGTTCCCATTTTCTGATAGCTTCACATCTAACAAGAACCACTTGAATCTTCATTACTTTGTAGTGCCATTACGGTAAGTGGTTGTGATCCCTGTCCTTTAGAAGCTCATTGCAAATCTGATTATTATTATTAGACAGAACTTTGATAAAGCTGTGAACATCACCTCCCATGTCTTCATCCCTTTGGAGCATAGCACAAGAAAGAAGGAGAAAAAATAAAAACAAATTATAAAACACTGAAGGGGAAATAGAAGCAATACAAACTCCAGACCTCTTTATTTTATTTTCACTATGAGTTAAAAACTACAGCCCACTCCAGAAAAAACAGGAAGTCATCCCTAATGCAAAAATGGCTACTTGTACACACTGTCAATGAGAGATATAGCTAAAAGGAGAGAACACACCATCTACTGGAAAAAAAGCACTGGATTCGGCCTGGTAAAACAATCATATTCCTAACTCTGCAGCTGACTGACCATAAATTCATAGAAGAGCTTAGGTTGGAACAGAACTTACAGCCCAACCCCTGCCGTGGGCTGGCTGCCCCCCACCAGCTCAGCTGCCCAGGGCCCACCCAGCCTGGCCTTGGGCACCTCCAGGGATGGGGCACCCGCAGCTCTCTGGGCAGCAGTGCCAGGGCCTCACTGCCATCTGAGTAAAGAATTACTTCCTAGCATCTAAACTTCTTCTCTTGAAGTTTAAAGCCATTCCCCCTTGTTCTACCATTAATCCCACTTGCAAAAAGTTGGTCTACCTCCTGCTTCTCTCAAGAGCCAGGAGGCCACAATGAGATAAACGAACTCATACACTCCCACTGTTCTGTCATTTCATCTATCTAGATCAAGGTGACTCTCACTCTATGAAGGGTGCAACTCCACTGCCTGTATTTGTTTTCACAACTCTGCGGTCATGGCTGTAGAAAAAAAAGATCTGAGGAGGAGAAATAAAACACTATAAACTGCAGATAGACCAAGAAAAGATATGAAAGAGGATTTAGGTGCAGTGAAAATGATCAAAAAAATATGATTGAGATGGAGATCCTAACTTAAAAGTCACCAAATCATTCTCTGTAAGCGCATCCCTCCCATAGAGGAGGGATAGAGGAACCTACAGCACACTTGTGCTAAATGAGAAGCCTGAAATTAAGAGGTTTATGAATACCCATTATATGCCTATGCAATGAATCTAAACAAAGGACCTCCAAGCTCAGGTGAAATCTTTAAGTGGATGACAAACATCCACCTCCTTAACACAGCATTTTCACACATATAACCCTCAGCTTCTAAATCTCCTGATTAACAAGAAGGAAAAATAAAAAGGCATGGGGCAGGATTTTTTAGAAGCCCAAAAGGCAAATGCATTCAATGCATCCACATATTTTTGAGTAAGTAACCCGAGGCACTTTGGATTCAGTTTTCAGAAGAGCTGAGCGTCTGCAGCTCTAATTAAAGTCCCTTGCTGCTCTGGGCTTTGAAAAAGGCTGAGGACATCGGAGAAGACAGGATCTGATTACTGGACATGCTCAAGCCCTGCGAGACACTTCAGGAATCCCTGGCTAAAGTGGAGAAGCAAGCCCATACCAGAGCTGAGAACCAGCCCCAGGAGCTCGAACCACCCCGCCTGCAAAACCCTTTTTTCTCAACTTGCCATTTCTGTGATTTGCTCTCTGTCTTTCAAATATTTCTCATTTTCAACCTCAAGGGATCTGACAGCCTCCTGTCTGAACGCTCACATGTGCCAGACCCATTGTTAATATTATTTCATGAGATATTAGGATTTCAGATGCATCTCCCTTGCCTCGTTTGCAAGAGATTTTCAACAAAAGACTACGGACATGTCTAAACTCCTAATATTTGCTGTGATAATACCATTTAAAGGCAAGTGGGTTGGGAATGGGAGAGAATAACTGATATTTTCATTTAGCTGCTGATGTGACTGGGATTTAGAGAACAGTCTGATTGATGTCTCGGCTTCATTTAAAATAAAATAATTAGGCTACTAAAATCTGAAAAGTATATTTTCATTTTAACTGGTCTGTGTGCTCAGCCCAGGCTCCAAGAAAGAACATGGAACGTTACAGGAATGGAAATGAGGGGCTGGAGCAGGAGAAATGATATACTGTAAATTAGAGGCAGACGAGGGAAGGCTATGAAAAAAGGTCTGGCAGAATTAAAATAATCAGGAACTAAGAGGAAAAACCAAGAGTTCAAAAAAAGTGTAGAGCATTCCATTAATCATCATTGTGGGAGGTAACAGAGGGTGGACAACAATATGAGAAGACGACTGAAGAAGCACAACTAAGAGACAGAAAGCAGTAGATATGAATAAAATGGGTGTAATATTCATATTTTTCGCTCCTGTTTCTAATAGCATACAGGTTCCTGCTTAATGGGAATAGTGAAAGATTGGCTAGGGGAACAGAAGGCTCCCAGCTGCAAAAAAGCTGTAGGATCAGACGTGCAAAAGCATTCACGACTTCAACACCTTACATCTTCAAATAGGTGCACTATTTAGAGACCCATCCTCTGTATCATCCTGTCATTGTACAAACAAAGCCAAAGCACTGGATATAAACAAATTCCAAGGAATTTTGTATGTGGGCTTGATCTCTTAATTCTGTGAAATTTCAGACAGATCTCAAGTGTGTAAGAGCTCAGAAATGCAATCACATGCACCAGCTGGACAGTCCTAGTTATACAAATATAGAGACTCTGACAGCAAGAAGTGCAACACAACACGCTTTGTTGAGACAAGAAAGCCTTTTGTTTACATGAAGTCAAGATATGGTATTTTACATCTGTATCACATGGACTACAAGACCACAGCTAACAAGTTAATCGTGCAGCTCAAGCCAGGCGCAGAGTGAGAGCATTACAATGCTTGCTCCAGCCGCCAGCAGCATCCTCGGCATTGCTAGGAAACATAATATAAAGTTTCCTGGCTTCTGGAAACTCAGCCAATGAGCTAAAAACAACATGAAACAAATCAAGTAATATTTCCTTTGAATCTTTACAATCGCTCCCGTGGTGTGAAAGCCTCATCTGACTGTGACAGGAAAGGGACTAAACGTTCCTTCTCTGCTGTAGTGATTACTCCATATAACTCAGTTTCATGGTCGCATGGTCTTTCACACCTACCTTCCCCTGGAAGCCACTCACCCATAAAACACAGTATATGAACTGCAGTGTATTAGCTAGAGAAAAATGAGGCACTAGAAATCTGAGAGAAAGCTGAAAGAAATTTACGCTAAGTGAATATTGCATACCCAAGGGACAGGGGTACTTGGCAGAAAATCCCTTTAAAAACAGATTGTTTTCCCCCTCTTCAGAACTCAGGGTGTTGCTGTTTTATTTTAACAAAAAAAAAAAAGAAAAAAGAAAAAAGGAAACCACTTTGCCCACTTTGCCATCCCCCATCCTCCCTGTTCTCACTGGTTCCCACCACAAAGTGGGTATTTCTTGCCACGCCCCACCTTACATACAGGATACACTGAAGTAGTCAGGTGTGATTTTTCTTTCCTGCTTGTCATCAGTGAAAGAAGTTGAGTTTGGGGTATCTGATTTTGGGTGCTATTCTACAAGAAAGGCAAAGATCAATCAAGGAAAAAAAGAAAACAAACCATGAATGTAAAAGAACAATTCGAAAAATAAGCCCAAAAATCATGCCTCAAAAAGGAAGGTAAAATTTCTTTCCATCATATTTTCCTTCTCTGTTGTATTCACAAAACCAGAGTTTCCACAGTGTCACTGAACAGGAATAAGAAATCCCTGTGCCTGAAAGTCATCTTTACCAGCCGGCAAACGTAGGTATCTACCCTGCCCAGCCTTAGAACTGCACTAAGCACTGCTTGTTAAGAGTTTTGCTCCTGGAGGTCTGAAAATTTCTCTACAGAATAACCTTTTTCTAGTTGTGCCATTAAGGGTCATCAGCTGAAAGAAATCATGAGTAAAAGAGGGATGTGAAGGTTTACTACAAAGCTTGCCTCTTTCCCCATTGCTCCTACCTGATACACAAATTTGAACCAATTATTGGTGTTTGTGGCTGTATCTCATACAAGTAAAACAAAAAAATCTGCTTCTGGTCTGGCCTCACATATTTGGACTTTTCACACTATTCACTCTAAAACAATTCACAACAGCTCAGAAAACCGTAAGGCAGGTACAGCAGAGAAATGCACAATAGAAGTACCATCCTAACTACTCTTCGCATTCAAAGGACAGACTTTGGTTTCCTATTTGCCAACCATTAGTGGTGCATTTAAAAAAAATATGTGATTAGGACCCTGAGAGTTTGTATGGCTCAAATACTGTATATTGATGAACCACATTGGAATGGAAATCAGATCAGAATATTCCTGTAGTGGCATTTTAACCTAACTGTTGACAGATGGAGAATGGAAGCAACATAAATGCTCTCTTTTTGTGTCAGCACTATAAAAATGTCTGACTAGCCCATGAAAGATGGAGATGAAAGCTTAGGCAGCCATTAGAAACTGTGCCTTACCTCAAGCAATAACTCATTCCCATGGTATTATGAAAATGGTTTTATTGCAGAGGATTACTTCTTCCCCTTCTGCAAAAATTACTGCTTATCAGCAGTGCAGAAATAAAGCCAGAAACTCCCAATCTTTTAAATTCTCCTATGCAATCTCCTTCCCAATGGTCAGGAATTTAATAAAACGTAACATTTTATTAAACCAGTTTGCATGCCTTTCTGAAAGTGACACCATTATCTGAAATACAGCACTTTCAAGTGTCCTGCCATTAACTCACGGCAGCTTGATTGCCTGTTGCATTTACTTATCTGAGTATTAATGCTCTGCAAACCATCTTGATTGGAACCCAGGCCTTTTGGCAGACTCGAACTGAAAATCAAAAGGAGGTTGTAAGGGCAGGAAGCAATTCAAAATCAGTGTCAAAGAAGAGGGTTTTGTATGTATGTGTTCTTGTGTGCTGGGGGGAGGCGTATCTTTATGCACAATGCACTTTGGTTACCATTTGTTCCTAAACAGTTGAGCTTCAGTTGGGAAGCAAAACAACATCAGGTGTATTTACATTCAAATACTCAACAAATCCAATGGGTGCAGGATCTTCATCACAAACACAACTGGAAGTTGGATCAGCACATCCTAAAGGGATCGCAGGCTCCACACAGTACAGGAATTCAGTCTGATGAATGACACCTCTGGAGTTGGTGTGAGGCAGCACTAACGTGTCACTGTGAGATCCTACAGTCCCCCCATGCTATCAGTGTCCACCAGAATGTGCTGCTGACATATCATGGTGGCTGCATCCAGATCTTGCCTGACACTCCAAAACTGCTCTGTTGGCAGCCGCTTTCAGGAATCCCTCACATAAACCTATGATGATGGAACGACCAAACCTCATGGGATGGCTGCAATGAAAGAATGCATCCTCACGCGGTTAAAATATCCTTTTAGCTTTGCTTTCTTTTGTATTTCAGGAGTCCTCACAGCCAAAAAAAAATCTAAGCAAGCCTGGCTTCAAGTGGTGCTGACAGCATGTTGGCTAAGCTATTCCCAACACTTTTTTCAGCCAGCGGTGCACGCATGTGCATGAAAATGTGCACTTAGAAAGAAATGCAGCGCCCAAAGAGAGAGATTCAACTCTTGTGCATGGCTACAACTCTGCTGTGCAACTCCAAATGACAAAACAAACAGAAAACTTGTTCTACAGGCTTTGAACAGCCTTGGCAGAAAGAAAGAGCGTGTTTTCTCAGACTTACACCAGGACTCAAAGGAAATCCCTACTGGACAATTTTATGACCGTTGTCACCTTTCAAGTAACACACTACAAGAAGGCTGTGCATGCTCTGCTGAGGCCTTTGGTAAGCCTCCTTCTACACAGCAAAAAGAAAGGCTGGAATAACTTCCAAACGTCTGGAAGACTCAACTCTTTGTTCCTCACATACTGAGGGGAACATTTTTAAGATGGTTACTCTGAAACTTTGGAGAAAACTTCTGAAAAGCAGATCCACTTTTCCTACAAAGCATCTCTAAAGTCACACGCATTTTTCCTGCAGTTCATCAAAGGATGCTCACTGCATGTGCCATCTTCGCAAGGACCAAACAGAAACCTTGCAAAGCAATTGAACTTTCAATGCTTCTTTACCATTAAAGCCTTTATCTAGAAGAGCAGCAGAGCTGCACTCCATAGTTGAGAGGTCTCATTCTCATCAAATGCTCAGGAACATTACCCATCTATCTGATTTTACTTCAGTTACACAGCTCTGAACTGGTTTTCCTGAAGCTGTATTTTGGCCAGCCAGGTGGCTTTGATTATTTCGCACAGTAAAAGTGGGGAGTTCATAATCCTGTGCTAGAGTCTCTGATGTCTTTTTATATGAAAGCTTAGTGCAGAAGGTGAACATCAGCCCTGGAACAGTCATTTTCTCCAAAACTACGCAGCCAGCTGAACTGACCACTGAGCTGTGTGGAAATTGACTGATGTAGGACTACACACACGCAGAGATCATTTAAAGAAAAATGTCACTTCCAACTATTGCATATGCTTACAGTTTGCCAGTGTTTCCTCGTTAAACCACATCCTCCCCCCGTTCATCCAAGTCTTAGCCATCTCAATGTACAAATTCTGTCTTAGAGACAAAAGTTTTCAAGGGAAAGGAGAAAATATATTTTCATTTTTCATCTATTCATCCCACAAGGGTACTCGTTAGTGTAAGTTCAGCAAAGCAACGTTCGTAGAAGTTTTATGTGTTCAAGTATTTATTTAAATCAGTAGGGACTTCTATATTCAGTGCGTTGCTATGTCTGGCCCCTGTTAGATAGCTTTGCAGAGACATTAGCCACATACACAGACTGTGCATTTTAAATTTAAAATGAGAGTCGCTGATGTTGAAAACTTGGTTACCTTGCTTGTACAGTAATGTTCTTACAAAAGTTTTTAAATGTGCTTAATTTGCATAACACCATTATGAGTTACCCCATCGGAGACTCATTTAATAACAATGCCATGCTATGGATTGACACGATAGCTTATTATGGCTTCAAATAATATGTAAATAATATTTAAATGGCTTCTCTCAGAGCCATTACTGTCAATCAAATAAATACCTATATTTTGGCTTCTCATTTTTATGTCCTTAACTAACATTAAGAAACAAAAAAGCAACTTACAGACAAAACCAGTAACAGGTAGTTATTTTGCTAACAATCTGGTTTTAACTGCCATGAAAACAACACAGTGGCAGTGCCAGAGCTCTATTTTGGGTTGCCCTGTTGCAGTTCAGTCCCACAGAGATTAACATTAATTCTGTGGGTAGGGAAAACCACTATTAATAGACTCCACAGCAACAAGGATATCACATATAAATGTATCATCAAGAGAGGAATTCCAGCATTCTCAATAAACCTTATATACATTTAATGTACTGCATCCCAAACCCCAGACTGCAAGGTGCTTTACAAAACTGGATGAGGGATCACAAGCAGGGTCAGCTGTACTGGGAATGGGAATCAAGAAGAGCTCAGTTCTTCTGCTCATTAGAATCTCACGATGCAGCAAGTGTTCTGCACAGTTTGTTTGGGTTTTTTTTTGGCAGAAGGAACCTAGTTCACTTTTCTCATCTGCTACTCCAGCCCTAAGAAAAACTTTACTTCCTCATATTGCAGACAGAATAAATCATATTCACAAATCAAAAGGACAATTCAAAAGAGGCACAAAATCAGTACCAAAACCAGGAATCCGGTCCTTCCACTCTAAACAGAGGTCAAGATAGCAAAATCCCCCCCTACTGTAATACAAGAACAAGACTGAGCGTGTACAAGTCTATGGGGCAGGACAACGTGCATCCCAGGGTCCTGAAGGAACTGGCAGATGTTGTTGCCAGACCACTCTCCACCGTATTTGAAGAGTCACAGCTGTCAGGCAAAGTCTGTGGTGACAGGAAAAAGGGAACCATTACTGCCATTTTTAGGGAAGGGAAAAAGGAAGGCCCAGGGAACTACAGGTTGCTAAGCCACGCCTCCATGTCTGGGAAGATCCTAGAACATCTTAGGTTGGAAGTGACCTTAAAGATCATCTAGATCCAACTCCTCAGTCATCGACAGGGTTGCAGACCATGGAGAAAGAAGCTATCATCCTCTCTTGTGAAGTTCAGTCACAGCTCCAACCTGGTCACTCAGAAAGAAACCTGTCTTCTACACTCAGAAAAGATGGTTTTACTGACATGCCTCTTGGCACATTCCCAAGTAGGAAGAGAAAGCAGAGGTGACGGGTTCCTTACACACATAATAGCTGCTCGATGTCTTTTCTGCCACACACGTATGTAAAAAAATATATAAATAATTTTGAGCAAACCACTTGATACCTCGTACTTCAGTTTTCCACCCAGGCAATGGTCTCTTCTATACAAAAAACAGGTTTCAGGTTCCATCACTGACCGTGAGATGCTCAATTGCCATTTCATGAATGGCTGTATATCAGTAATTGTTACCACCTAGCTAAGGTAAAGTTGTCTTTATTCCATTGCTCTCTTCCTGAAATGCCTGCTGTAGCGATGCCAACAAAGCTGACCTTTCTTTACTAAAATAATAGAACCTGCAAGTAGTACTATACATGGACCAGCAAGACTAGAATGAAACAATTAGGAAATGCAGCCATCTCACATATGTCCTTATGTAAGAAAGTCAGCATTATTAGCATAATCACAATGCGGTCTGTTAGCATTAGAATTAAAACTGGAGAGGGGAAGCAGGGGGAGCCTGTTGTTAATGCAGACAATTCAGCCAGACAACAGTTGGCCTTAGTAATTAGCAGAACAGTGCCACTTTAAGAGCTTTCTTTGGGTGCTCCCCAGGGAATTTCAGACATCAAGGCAGCTGATGTATTTCCCACAAAAATCTGGCAAGAGCTAAAACCTACAAAGCCAAATACCTCTGTGCAAAGAACCACTATCCTGAGCGAGTACCACGCTGAGAAAAGCCTGGGTTCACTCACTCATGAATATGCTGCCAGCCTGCAGGTTTTACTGCAGGTCTCCTAACACTTGCGTTTTGGTTTGTTCCTTACTCTCACTCACTCTCATTTCAAGCTCTGGCAAGCAGGTGATTATCAGAAATGACCATCTCACTCTTCTGGGGTTTTCTGGAGATGCTCATCTCTCACCCTTTTAAGGAAGAAAATTGGAAGTGTGAACTTTACAAGGCTAAGACTTGAATAGAATCAAATAAACCTGCTTTATTCTGCTTAAGGAGCTTGAGCCACTCAGAAATATTTGGAGAGGAAAGGAAACTGGAATTTTGGAAAGCCTGGAATCAAATATATTTTCTGGATATCAAAAGCAAAACCCAACCTCCTTGCGTATCTGAAGGACGTTCCTCACTGCATCTCAATTCTATTGCCCAGCAGCTTGATGCCAACCCTCACCCTGCCCCAGTACAGCTGCTGTGTGCTGTTCAGTACAAGTTAACATGCATGCCAGGCCTACAGCAGCTCCCCAGTGTCTACTTTTCAACTTAAAGGAGATGAAAGTATTCTTCGGGGAGAAGCTGTGTACTTCTTACTTCATTACACTTACTCTGGCCCATGTTAGCATATTTAAAGCACTGTTAGTAACTTAACAGAATGAATCAATGAAGGTCTTCAATGAATCTTCTTGGAAGACAGAAGGATCTGTTCTCCCGTGCAGAGTATTTCAGCTCTATGAAGTCTACGAAGGCCACAGAGAAAGATATGCCTAAAGCACAGCGTACCAAAACAATAACCTGAAATGTTAAAAGCGTATCAGTACATTTCACTGGAGGAACCAGAGGATCTGGAAAGCACTAGGAGCCCTATCACATGATCATCATTTGATAGGACACTACGTCCAGATGGAGGGATAACTCATGGGGATTACAGCTGCTCTATTTTCATTGGCAGGGCTGACAGTCGGTACAGGGCAGTCTGACAGGAGGAATTTGGTCGTGTGAGCAGCTCCTGAGTAATTAATTAGGGTCAGGGCAGGATCTGGTTTCAGAGAAGTCAGGCTTGTTACTGGCACTGTGCTCTACTCTTTGGGCCAGGCAGTTGTCCCATTTCTTCTGGTTATACAAGTCAAAGCACCACTGCCTGCTGCAGAACACGGTGGATTTAAATCATTTATTCTGCATACAGGCTGCTATGCTCATGTTTCATTTTTGTCTAGCCCACCCATATGTGAATTGTTCAATGCTAAAAGCTTCATGAAAAGTAGGAGGGATTTAAACATGCACAGAGGACAGCCCAATGGCTGCACAGTCACTCCGAATCCAAGGTTCAAGCACAGGGCTTGCACAGCAGCTTGGGGAAAACCTGGCACAACCCAGAGATTTCTCACCCAGAAAACAATTCCTTATAAAGAGGTTGGACTGTGACTCCTACAGAGACCTCTGCATCTCCAAGTTACAATGGCAAATGGTGCCCCCAAAAGCCTTGGAAGGTTATGCAGCAAGAAACACAACAGCAAAGAAGGTATCACAAAAGCCCAATTGTAAACGCCATCGTGGAGAAAAAAGCCTGAAGTTCCTATCTTCATTCTACCTTATGACACACAAACAGAGACAAAGATCAGTGCATCCAAAGTGAGAAAATACCAAAGAGAAAAGGAGCAGGAATTGCTCCTGTGAGCACATCAAAACCTTACTGCCACAGAACGTGAAAGCAGCCACAGAATTACCACAATGCACAGAAGAGTTAGACACTGATATGTCTAGTGAGCATATAGAAAATATAGCAGAGTGGGTGAAGCACTCATGTGCATTTTGGAAGGGAGTCACAACCTCATGCTTTAGGGTTTAAGCCAATGTAATACCGTGTCCTCACTTGCGTTCTAGGTGCTTGTGCTGTACGCGTTCTATGACATTTAAGTGCCTAAATAGAAGTGTGCTCCTGAGCTCCTGGAGGTTCACAGTTCAAGTTTGGCTTGCTCCAAAAAATCAAAGCAGAGGCAGAACAATCTCATTTTATTCCAAGCCTTTCACTGTACTGAATGTGGCACTGAACCTCTCCTTTACATTTTTACACTCAGGCTTTTAAATTGCTTTATCCTTCTATTTTCTTCTTTCCTGGAACAGAGGATGATTGCCCCTTACACAACGTTTCTGCCTTTAGTATTTCCATATTTACTCAACTTAGAAATGAAGTAAAGTTCCAAACAAGCAGCCTAAGGATTTTTCTTTGCTTCTTCCTAAGTCTTCATTGCATATATTGCACACCAAAAATCAGGTGAAGATGCACACTCCTTAGCTACTACAGTACTACTGTAACTTCTCTGTGAAATCAAGACTGTAAGCAGCTTTCCTTCTTAAGTTTCACAAATATACATTCCCACACAGACACACATATATATATGCATGTGTATTTGTGTTTATGTGTGTACACACATCTATATAAAAAAACCTTCCTGTGAAAGCCTTGAAGCTTCAGAACTTCTATGGTTAAGTGTCCTAGATATTGCCAAAGCACAGCCTTACACCTTCCTTCTTCCCCAAGCCACCAAAACACCTTAATTAGAAATGTATCTCTTCCCTCCTCACCCTGACATCGGCTCATCCCCTCCTGAGGCCTTCTGACCTTCAGTAAATCAGCAGCTTCTTTGCACCACCAGCCTGCAGCATAAAGCCCAGATCTCCTAATTGCCCATCAATGATCACATTTATCTCCCAGGCAAGCCAGACTGTAGTGGTTAATAGCATAAATGGTATCTAGAGCAACAAGGACTGTGCTTCTGTTTATGTCATAGCTATCTAAATGGGAGTCTGCATTAGCATCAGTAAGCTGCAGATATTGTTCACACAAGTTTTTAAGCTTATTAACATAATTTATTAGAACTTTGGGTTTCTGGAGTAACAGCTTACTGAGATGAAGTGATAAAGAAAATAGCCATCATAGCCAGAATGAATTCTATATACAGTGAAAGCAACTGGCATGATCAAGTGGGAGAAGGATAGCATAAGGCAAGAGTTGAAAAAATAATTAAGGTTTTAACTTAATTCAATTACTGCAAAATGCATTCTTTAAAAAACAAAAAAAAAAACATTTTCCAGTAATTCTGATTCAGTTAAATTTTTACAGTATATAAATAATTCTAATTACGTTCATATAAGGTTAGCTTTCCTGCATGCAGGCATTTAGAAAAATGTAAAATTAAATTATCTACATGCACTGGAAACGTAATACAAAGGATTATCTGAAAAGCCAGGAGCAGCAGGCCAACATGAGCAAATCTCTTATGTAATGTCTGACAAAGCTTAATAGGAGCAGAGAAATAGAGCTGACATTTTCCTGGGAACCATTCTTTTTGTGGATGAAACATTTAATTATGAATCTGAGTCCATAAATAGACTCCTCGCGTTGGAAGGGAGAAAGGAGGATCTGATGCAGATGGGCCACTGGATTAACAGAAGATCCTAAAAGAAATTTATCAATGTCACAGGTGATTAATTATAACTCCCCATCTACAGATGGGGATGGCTATGTTTATCAGCCAGAATTCCCAGAATAGCAGGTGGTCAACAAAGAGCCCAGTGAGTTCTCCGCACATCTACCTATTGTGACTTATCTGCATTACAAACACATGGCTTTAAATTATTCTCGTTGGGCCAAAGAAATTCATTGTTGTCAATTCTCATGTTTATTATCGCAAGATTTGTGATATCCGCTGCTCTTTTGTAAACTTTCTATTTTAGCTGTCACGGGATTACACTTCTTATTTTTAAGGAAGGCTGATTAACTTCTAATCCTCATTTCAGATAATAGTGTGAAAAAGATTAACTCGGAAGATTCAAACGCATGAGAAAGCAAGTGCAAATAAGCCAAGATGGAGTACTTTTCAACTTTCACCAATTATTAAGCTTTTATGATATTTTGGGGATACAATTAACGTGTAAAATCTTTACATTGATCTTCCCAAGCAGACAATATTTGCAGACCATGTGCAGCTTATATACATATATATACAAGTTTTTGAAAAGATGGCAAGCATAAATGTGTAAATACCAAATACCACGTGCATAGATCTACTCCCTAGAAACCTTTGAGAACAAAATCTACCTGTTTTTTAAGGTAAATACCACCCCAAATTTCAGAACAAACAGGATAGGACTGTTTCTCTTGATATGAATGAATTCCTTTTCTTAGCATACAAACCACTGGTGTCTGATCCTGGGACTGCTTCTGACTATATTGTGGCTCTCCAGTGGTCTTGCATATGTCTTTCAGTTCCTTATGCATTACTCTAAAAATCAAAGTAGTGTGACAGCTTTACATGGAAAGCTAGTTAGCCCTTGTGTTTTCCCCAGATCATATTTATAAACAAAACCATGTCCTACTACTGGTGCTCTCGGCAATAAACATAGGCTAAACTCTGTGAACGCAACTCAGATCCACAACTTCCTGACCAGAAAGAGAGGCACCAGACATTGAAGCATTATAAGATGCAAATAACATTTTAAAGTGGCTTCAGTGACCACTTCTGTCATGTGCTAAAATGATTTTTCCCACCAGCAGTACGCAGAAGAGCTGAGACTGCGCAGTGAATGGAAGGGTAGCACTTAGCATTTCCCAACACGTTATATGGAACTGCTACCTGAGAACCCTCATGTATGCTCACAGACATAAGTGGCGTGCTGAATTCAACCTGGGCACCTACAAAAGTTAAGCAGAAGCCCATGCATTGGCAAGGTCAAGGTCCCTGTTACCTAACTGCCATTAGGAAAGCCTTGAGTAACTTGAAATACAATTCATCAAGCAGAAGCATAGTGACAACTGGAGCACTTACCTGGTCTTTCAAGGCTCAATTAATTAGCAGATATGGTCATTCACTTATAGTACTTTAAGTCTGAAGCTGATTAAAAGAAGAAAAAAGAAAACTCTGCATAAGAGCTTCATGCCAGCAGAGACCTCTAAGACAGATGATAGCAATACACATTAATTTCAGGTGCTGATAACCACCAGATATGTGTAGGCCCTCTACCTAATATTAAAGAAACGTAATCGACTTAAGTGAGACATGTATCTAAGAGAAAAAAGAAGCACAACCAAATCTAGTGAATCAATGATAAGCATCCATACAAAAAGACTTCAGAAAGATGTTGTGACTTACGTGCAATGGATAACATCTTTAACTCTTACTCATTGCATCTTCAGACTACTTCAGGTGCTCAGCCTTAGAAACAACCCGATGTCCAAGCAGTTCCTGAGATCTGATAACTAATGTCCATTGCATATTTGTAAGAAGTTTGAAACTGCTCTCCAATTTCGAGGGCACCTGCCCACGCTGAAGATGAACCAGGGTCCTGTGGCTCACCAGATGAAGGAGGATAGGAAGGCAACCAAGGAGCTCCAAAAAATGTGCAGTTTCAGTCAGGACAACAGGTGTGGCCTGCATAGCGAGTGAATCTGCTTTAAAAGAACAAGATGAATACTAGGCTTTCTTCTATCCTGTGAACCAGTTGGATAGCCCCAAACCCAGCCCTACTTCAGGAAACAAATATGTGGTTGGGTCAGCATGATTCTGACTCCAAGGCCTGGCCCAAAGACACCTATACACAGCAGTATGAGGGCAGCTGCTGAGAGCAAAATGTCGTATACAGCATGGAACAGGACAAGTGGGAAGTTTCAGCACAGGCTATGTGAAACTGTCTTCAACTCTAAGGCAAGGGAAAACAAAGCACTGCCATAACCTGCTGAACCTCGCCCTGAGATGTCTCAGTCACTGATGAGAAGCAGAAATGTGCAACTCAGGTATGGCATGTCTGATTCATGTTGCAGAGATGGAGGGTGATTGAGGCTGCTCTGTTCTCTTCATCCAGAAATGTAAGAACATAAGGATCTATCTGTACCTGATGACTCACAGGATGCACTGGGCCTTAAAGGCAGAATTCCTCCAAAATGGTTTTGGGATGGTGAGGGTGGTCCCAGCATCCTGCCAGGCTCCCAGTCCACCCCCTAA
>JAOWBP010001760.1:4780998-4812557 GCA_028571105.1 Tragopan temminckii | reverse complement strand
GCAGAATTCCTCCAAAATGGTTTTGGGATGGTGAGGGTGGTCCCAGCATCCTGCCAGGCTCCCAGTCCACCCCCTAATTTCTTGTGAGTCTGTGGGTTCCCAAACATCTTCCTATCAAAGAAGGAAGCACAAGTGCCCCAGTGTGAACATGAATGGTCTTTAGAGGAAAAGTGTGACAGTGAAAAAGCAATCATGGCAAAAAAAAAAAAAAAAAAAAAAAAAAAAACCCATTTGCCTAAACACCCGTTTTGTACATGTATTTTTTTTTTTAATACATAAGAGCACTTGGGAATGACATCAGAGCCAAATCCCTTGCCTAGAGGAGCTGTGAGTATTACAGATTCTGCCCCTTTTCCTCATCCACCCCCCTCCTACCTTGAGGCCAAGTCTGCACCAGTGGGAGCGACCATAAGTGCTGTTACAGTATGAGTTCAACCCTTCCTTTAGCTAATAAGGCAGTACTAGAGCACTGTAGATCTCTCAGCTTCAAACATTAATTTGTATATTATTGTATAGAGAGGTCAACTTCAGGCAAGTATCAGATTATTTATAACTTCAAGTTATTTTGCAAGCTCATTTGCCAGACTTCCATGTGAGGCAGCATTTGATAGAAATATGGAAAACGGCCTGAACTTTAAATGACAAACAGATGAGAAGGTCTGACGAAAATCAAACACTTTTGAAGGCCATGTATTTTCATAGGGAATATAAATGGGATTTTTAATTGATGTTGACTTCAGCTCATGGTAACATTTTGGGTGATCTCGATTAGCAAGGTTACAAAAAAAAAAACCAAAAAACAACAAAGCAGTAAAGCAAGGAAAAGAAAGGAATCTGATTACAGCTAGCCCTGGAAAAAGAGATGTGCAGGAGTCCTCCCCACATTTCTTAATTCAGGTAGTAATCTCTTCTAACTATCCACAGTTAACATAACCTTGAAGCAACCAGGCACAATAATGTCATCTTAATGCCAAAGATGCTGAGCCCTATCCTATTATCTTTTAATCAAAGCTCCCCATCAACACTTGTTATGCAGTCTCATATCACTTGGCTTCTCTGGAACTCAACCCCCCAAATGCACATCCTTCTCTTATAATGAAGATAAATCTATTCTGTGAGGTTCTCACATAATATATTAATGAAGACACTACAAGCGCACAGAAAAGTTACTCAAACTTACTGGCATCTGCCTATAAGTAACCAAGGTTTACTGCTTCTCGTTCAGAGCTCCAGTCTGATCATCAAACAGGATTTCAAATGGTGTTTTAAAGTATTTCCACTAACAGAAGTATGGTTTTTCTAGCTCAAGATGGATGGGCAAGATTGTTTTATTGCACCGTTAGAAAATCCTTTGTGCAGAAACAGTTTCTAAATGAAAACCATCTTACCAAAGTAACAGCTTGCACACAAATGCACCACAAAAGAGAATTTTTTATTTATTTTTTACCTATAGCAGGAAAGTCTTTTGCATCAGTTTGAACATATGACAGCTGCTCCAAAAGTAACACCTCCTGTTTTCTTACACCAGCCTACAACGTCAGAGGCAGATGTTGATGGGATGGCAGTAGAGGCCGAACCTTCCCACCGATATTCCATTATATTTCGTTGCCATGTGACAGATGGCAGAACAGCAGTCTGACAGAATGGGGTCTGACATGGGAGTGCGTGAGAAGCAAAGGTGTGGCATCAAATTCTTCCGTGCAGAAGAAATTGCACCCACTGACATTCATCAATGCTCACTGAATATCTATAGAGACAAAACAGCGGATATCAGCACAGTGAGGTGATGGATAGTGTTTTTCAGCATTGGCTAAAGCATGAGTGTCCAAACTTATGTCTTGCCTAGGCCACGTTAAATAAAGAGGAATTGTCATGGGCTGCATATACGTAAGTTGTTCCAGAAGTAATACCTCTTATTTCCATGGAAACTACAACAGATACAAAGAGCACAATAATGCTATTTGATAGAGCAAATTCTCAGCTACAAGACACTATTTTTCAACATCGGCACCACCATTAGCTATGCATTTTCACCAGCTATGAATAGAAGCCTGCATACCAAACTCATAAAAATCAACGCCAGTGGAGGTGACCCACTGTCACCACGCTGAAACACAGCACCCACTGCTTCACTGTGCTCTCATCCACTGTTTGGTCTCAATAAACATCCAGCAAGCACTGATGAATGTCAGTGGGTGCCATGTTTTCCACATGGCGGAATTCAACGATACCCCTGTGCTTCATATGCACTTCCATGTCAAACACCATTCTGTCAGTGTGCCCCTCTGCTGCCACCTGTCAAATAGCAACAAAATGTAACAGGATACAGGCAGGAAGGTTCAGCTTCTACCATCAAACCACCAACGTCTGCCTTTGACATTGTGGGCCAACGTCATAAAACAAAAGGCATTATTTTTGGAGCAGCCCTTGCAAAATTTATAGTATCATTATCTGATTGAAAATTTGCAGGTAATCTATTGATATCAACTGAAAATGGTGTCACAAAAGTTGTTCTCGAGGCAATCTTGAAGCTTGTTCTCAAACCCCTTTATCAAAACAGAAAGCATGGCTGTGCATTCCTTACTGTTCAGCTCATGTATCAAAATGCATACAATTATTTGCCATCACTTGAGTTCCCCATGAGGTTCTTCCCGAAGTTCTTCTGTGCTCTGCAGCCAACTACAGCCTGCCTTCAAAGGGGAGCCACTCATGTGACACATCCCAATGCAAAACAAACAGAGGTACGCTGTCACTTTTGCTTTAAGATAGGCCCTGCCAGTCACTGTTTATTTCAGTCTCAGGCAAATTCAGGTCTGTCACCAGTTTGCAAGGCTGTGGAGAACTGCAGACCCCTCCTCCAGACTGAGGACTTGAGGATGGCTGGAAAGGGCAATTTTGCAAGTCACGTGGATCAAAGCAGCTTGTTTCCCTCTTCACCCCACCTCATTTCCATATCATAGATATCGCTGGGTTCAAGCGAATCTGAGGTACATTCACATTTAACAAATCCAGCAGTTGTGGCTCCAATAATTGCTCCATTCCCTCTACATCTTGCACAGAGATGGCAGTCAAAAAGCCTCTGAAGATCTTTCAAAAAGGGGAGGAAGAAAAGAAAAGTAATAACATTCTTTCTCTTCTTGCAAAAGAATGAATATTTACTGCCTACTGAAGTGCCTATGGAACTGATAAGAAATCCAGGAGCAATGGAAGCGTCCCTGTTAAACAGTGTCATTTGGTGATACAAACTCTAGACTTGCTATTAATGTAGCTAATGTGTCTTCACAGCAGATCTCTTTCTTTTTTTTCTGAATTTGAAAGCTAGGAGATAGAATATCAGAACACCAAAGCGTGGTGTTCTGAAGTTATTTTTCTCATTAGGTTGCATGCTCCAGGATATAGTTAGATCCCCTAGGGGCTTAGCGTCTTTTGTACGACAATCAGAGGCCTTGAAAGGTGTGTAAGTATTAGTTTTGAAAACACACATGGCTCAGAACAAAGAGAAACAGGCTGATCAAACAGCAGGGGCAATGTACAGGAGTTAATACAGAATAATTCTGAGCAGCGGCCAGTTTTCACAAAGCAAATATCTCAATGTGGATGCCATATTGTCAATTAGAGCCAGTCATTTTCAGATGTAATGGGAAGTGGAATACAATATCTACATCTGATGTATGAACACAACTGTAAAGAATCAATACCATCTGGCTGCAAAGCATTTGGTCTTTTAGTCAGCAAAACCAGGCCGTTCACACAATAAAGAACAGTTCAGACAATATGGGAACCTCAGACTTTTCAGCAGTATCATTTGCAGGGCAATTTTTAAAAGAGGAGACAAAGTTTCAGCGGTGCTTTACCAATAAATCTGAATGCAGGGAATAACCTAGACAGGGGCAAGGGGTTGAGGTGGAATCTGTGTTCCTTCAGGAAAGGTTTATGCTTTCACATGTGTTACATTACAGTCCAAATTCAGAGCCATGTAAGCAGGTCCAGCGCCAGGTCTGGGTTTGGCCCTGCATTTTCTCATTATGCTTGTCACAAGACATCAGAAGTAATCACACCACACAGCATTATGAATGCTAATAAAATAAACCAATGATTGATGAAGAACTTCATCCAAAAGCATCAGCTATCTTAACTTGTATTTCATGGGTACAGTGGCATTAATTGTTTCCATACTAACTGTTTTCCCAGGAATTAGCACCAGTTCTATTTACTAAAATTACATTTCAGTGCCAATTCTGTCTCTTTCGCCATTTTTTCCTGAAGTCCTAGCTTGACTATTTACATTCACTTTGAAAGGCTGGATAAAAAAAGCTCCACACTTCACGCTGCTTTCTCCAAGCTTTCCTACTGGCAAATTAGTCTGCACTCTTAATGCTTTAGGGGAGCTAACAAGCTCTTGAAAACCTGGAAGCAGGTTTGGGTTTCTAATGATGTGTAAATCTAGGGGATGAAGGAATTGTGTCATCAAGATGGAGATTTTCCACAGTGGGGAAGAAGTAGCTGGAGCTCCATTTGTCCTGTTTGGCACATAACACCGCCCTAAGTTCTAGCATGCAGCTCGCTCCCAAGAATTCACCTGGATCTTGGCTCTCAGACAGGGCAGCCTCTAGAGACAAAGGGCAAAAATAACCACTGTGGATAAAAAGCCAACTAGTCAAATTTAGGAAGGAATGTCTAAGTAATGTAGGGCATGTTAACATAGAGCCAAATACTGACTTCTGCGAATCAACTTGGCTCTGGGGAAGCTCGTTCAGAAAGGGCAATTACATAAGCTAAGGGTCTGACCAGTCCAGTTCTGAAGGCTTTTTTGTTGTTGTTGAATGGAGAAAAATAAATGCAGGAATTCATACATTATGTCATATTCCACGAACACATCTCAATAGAAGGACTCTGTACTCCAAGAAAAATACAAAACGTAACAAATTAGGTAAACATATTGGCTGGCACACAACCTGCTGAGATCCAGGACACAACTCAAATACTCCTGATCCAATAGCACCAGGAAAGACTGCACAGCCAGCTCTGTAGGGTGACCTCTGGAGTTGAGTACTGCACAGTGCTACCCTGCTCCTCGGTCATTACCACCAGTGAGGACACTCAGAATGTAGTAAGGAGATTTTGTTTGCCCACAGTTACAAAAAAATAAAAATAAAAAATAAATAAAATAAAATGGCCTTTTCTGTTTTCCTAGTTGGTAGTGTTTCACTTGTACTTATTATTTTGTCAAATGCTAAAGACTGGTCTTGCAAAATATAAGCAATGTGTATGTATTTCCATACCTCCCTATGTGAAGCAGCGTACGCTCTGAGAAGTTTGCTTCTTCTCAAATTTTCTTTCGGTTCAGAATTTCACATACTACGCTGCCATAGACTCAGATTACAAGCAGGCAGACAGGCCACTTGCCTTCAGGAAAACTGAGGTGGAATCTGTGTTCCTTCAGGAAAGGTTTATGCTTTCACATGTGTTACATTACAGTCCAAATTCAGAGCCATGATTAAAAAAAAAACAAAAATAGTTGACCTGCTTCCCTCCAACTCCCAAATGGCCTGGCTGCCTATCAAACACAGCCCCATCCCTTCTACTTCTTTCAAGACCTCTGTCATACAGGCACTGGGCACAGTCAGGCTTCATGATGCAGTGGAAGCCAAGAGACAGGCAAACTCCTCTGCCATTGCACTGGGTTGCGTCCCACCCCATTGACTTCAATAGGCCTCCACAATCTGTCCCATGAAACGCATCTGGCTGCAATTCCTATTTTTAGTTACGCCTGACAAATCTTGAACTGCTGATATCTGAAGTTAAAGAAATACATGAAAAACACTATTTTCCTTTTAAAAAAATCGTTCTCCTGGGTCTCCTAGAGATAATAATTACTGCTCTGCTCAGCTAGTGCTGTCATTACATCGCTCAATAAAATGGATCATTTTTAACTCTCGGGAGCATTGGGAGTGCTGCTACTTCCTCGTGTGAAAGTAGGAACGTGTCAGTTTTGTTTAGCAAATATAACATTTAATGTCTTTGCTGGCATTCAGGATCAGCACTGAGCCAGTAGAAAGGATGCAAAGAACATCCCGAACAATCAGATTTAGAAGATATTAAATGTTTATTTAAAAGTAAAAAAAAAAAAAAAGTAAAAAGCAAACCTAAGATAAAACTTCCCTGCGAATGTGTAAAACACAGAACTCGTAGCAAAAGCTACTTTATGCACTCAGATTCCATGTTGTGCCATCAGTAACGCTGCCCAGCTATTGAATTTGCAGCTTACACAGCTCTTACTGCAGTTGCAGGTGATATTGCCAGATCTGACCATTTCTGTGTTGGTTGTCAAGGTAATAGCCCTTACCCTACCGACAAGTGAGAACTGTTATAAACAACCTCAACAGCCCCTTCTTCCAATAACATTTATCATTTACCAGTCAACTTCAGCAGCTACACTGTACACGCAGTAATACAGTGGCTCAGACCTGCAAATCATCACTGCAGCCACCTGCCCAAGGCTGATGACTAGCAAGGACTGAAACACAGCTCTACAAGAGATGGCACCCAGACTCTGTGCCAGTACAGAAGTACTGATCTGATTTTTGTGTCATACTTTCTAATCTAATCCTTTAAATTCTCTCATTCTCCCAAGTAATTTGTCATCCCATAACTCAGAACCCAGAAGACATCTCATCTGTCAAGCCATCAAAAGAAGTCAGAGCAGTTTCTTTGTTCAGAGCTTGAGGCCCACTTATCACCACCACACTGTATCACCTGCCATCCCCCTGCACTCAGTGCATTTCACCTGGGAGTACATACGGAGCTTGACTAAGAGCACAGATGAACCTTAGCTTTCTTGATACTGGAGGCTGAATTGGCTCTTTATGTTCTAAAAAGCTATTTGCGTACAAAATGTTATCTCCTAAGCTGCAATATTGATTTAGTTGCTGTTTTAAACTACATAACTTGTAGTACACGTCCTGACAGAAAGAATCAAAAAAATTCTGAACATGAAAAGAACAATAAGATTGAAATCTAAGAGCAAACCTCAAGGATCCCCCCTGTGAATTTCTGCATATTTCTGCAAAGTGTCTTAGTTTCTTCTTCTTCTACAGCCTTAGGCCTGTAACTCTTCAGATGCCCCATCCCTAAAGGTGTTCAAGGCCAGGCTAGATGGAGCGCTGGGCAGCCTGGTGTGGTACCAGGATCTGGAGACTGGTAGCTGTACCTGTGGCAGGGGAGTTGCAACTTGATGATCCTTGGAGTCCCTTCCAACCCAAGCCATTCTATGATTCTATGATCTGCATTAATCTTCAGCAAGCATCCACAGAAAGTGTACCTCCATGCTGTTTTCTCTTCTCCTTTTCCTTTTACAGAGCCTTCCCACTTATCACCATTTCCTTCTCAGGTGGGGCTCTAGAGAAAGTCCTTCTCAGAGGAGAGGAAGGAATAAAACAAAACCCTGAGAATGAGAAAACCCCTCACTTTCTCACTAACTCTCCATTCTTTGCTCAGAGTTAGAGCATATAATTAAATCTCTTAACAAAACACCCCCCCCATCCTCAACAAATAAACAAACACACAGAAGAGATACACACCAGCTGCTTTACAGATCTTTCACATCATGCCCCCCTATTTATTCAAAACTGGTGTGCAACACCTGAATGCAATTCTTCAGCCTGATGATGATATAAGCAGAGTACTTTCATGCCATCAGTAACCTGATCCCACCCAGCTGGGCTGGCTCCCTGACAGCAGAGACATTTCATCTTGTTGCAGAGCCATACTACATCTCCAAAGACAAAGAAGCTGCCATAGAGGGGTTCCTGACCACAGCAGAAGAGAGTTGGAGGTGGAGAATAGGAAGAAGAAAAGAAAAAAAAAAAAAGACAACTGTATCCTGCTGCACTTAACCTTCATGTGAATGCACACATGTACAGATAATGCATCAAGAAGATAAAGCAGTTTTCAGATAGGGAATCTTGCTTGCTAACATCTCACAGCCTGAACTTCTATCTGCCAAAGTTGCTGCTTGGCACCAGAATACAGAAGGACCAACCCCTGACTGCTAGCAGAAGTGCAGCACTGGTGTCATGAAGCTGCATTTTCAAGATTAGTACAGCCAAAAATAGGCTCTGAATCATGTTGCAACTCACACAAGGGTTTTACCCAACAACTGAGCAAAGAGGGTCACACAAGCAGGCATTGGGGGATTCTATGGAATCCCAAGAATGCGAAAGAGGAGAAAGAGAGGAGTTAATTTTTGTAAAAAGTCCTTTTGTTGTCAAGAAGTGTTTGGTGCTTTTTTTGTTTGTTTGTTTTACTCTAATGTATTTCTGCAGCTTTGAAAGCAGAAAGGATCTCGACCCATTTGCAATGCCTAAGCACCTATAGCAACACTTCAGGCTTCGTTTTGGCAGTCTGGAAACCTCCAGCTGATATTTTAACTTAAGTACAGTGTAATTTGTATCTCACCTAAACCACCAGTACATTTTCAAAAATTGCTCATGTGTTTGCAGAGATTTTTTTTTTAAATGAAGAAAATAATAATTTTTACATCAGCTTATTTTTTCATGCTATGCTGAGAATCTCAGTCCTGCAGATCCTCTGTTGAACTCCTGGGAGCGTGCGTTTGCCGGGGTACAAATGAGAGGGCAGAGAATTACAGAAGGGAAATCCTCTGCTGCTCAGATACGAACAGACATCCTCACCTATCAGGTCTCCCCCAACTTCAGGGTGAAAATGACAGTAGACAAAAGGTTTCATTAGCAGTGATTTTCTGGATCTTTGTATGCCAGGCTCTCTGGGGCTCACTGAATGAGAGCACTGGGTGCAAAAAATGCAAGACATCCCCCCACAGAAGGGAGGGAGGCTGTGGCCCACTCACTGCAGAGTTTCCTGTGTTCATTTGTTTATAGAGCAGAGTTGAGGTTAGTTCAGAAGAGAGTTCCTCATTTCCTCCTCCTCCTGCCCCTCTCCCTAACCAGATGTGACAACGTTACAATATTATTATCCTGTCAGCACCACAGGGGGAAATACAAATAAAATTCAGGGTGAAAGGAGAGCCAAAAGGAAAACAGATCTAAGGCAGCACCTTTCAGATTCACTAGCTCGTCTCCAGGAACTGGAAACCTCTACAGCTGGGCTGCGGCTTCATCTGAAATGCCTGTGGGTAAATGATTAATAACTTTTTGAGGTCCTGCAGAACATTATGGAAGATTCCTATTGAACACCTAGGAGCTACCTACAGCCAAAGGATGAGATGTGGAGCATTGGGGCTGACGGGAAATCACATGCTACACCAAAGGAGCAGCCCCAGAGGGTTTCACTGCGTCACTGCCCTTCAGCTTCTCATCCCTACAGGGAAGAGCACACCCAGACTGGAGTTTTGCTTTACAAACCATTGGCTTACTGGTTTCCTCTGGCAAGTCTCCTGCCACTGACAAGCATACTTGGCTTTCACCTAGACCTGGGAACCAAGGAAGGGTGCACAAAAGGAAATGTATCCAGCAAAGGAAACAGAGGAAGGAGATTGTTCAAATAAAATACCATTAAACCTTCAAGATATGTAGAAGACTCCCACTAAAATAGTCAAGGTACCACATTTTTGGGCACCCCTTCTTTCCCCTAGCCTTTCAAAGAGTTAGAGTCACAAAATTAACCACCACTACCCTCAGTACTACAAGTTGTGGCCAAAAGCAGATTCTTCTTCTACAGTGCAGCAGTTTGCGTTCTTCCCCCAGCTGATACACTAAAAGACATAAAGACATAAGCTCGTTTAAAAAAAAAAAAAAAAAAAGACTATTAGCAATCTGTAGACTGTTTTACTTCATTTTTTTCTGCTCCATCAAAGGACAGGTAAATAGAAAAACTCTTGCCCACAGAAGCTAAAAACTGCCTTCTATAAAATAAAGGCCTCAATATTTATCCTGCTCTACCTTTTGCCTTTTCAGCCTGAAATTTCCCCAAGGCATGCTTCTACCTGCTTAGGAGGAGAGGAACTGATTCCATCAGTTCACACAGGAGCAGGACTTGCTCCTAAGTTTCTAGAAGGGATGAGAAGAGCTTTCAGGAAGCTTATGCAACATACTGCTGAGATCTAGAGGTTTGTTGCGAGACAGACAAAAATCTTTTAAATTTTCCATCCAAACATGCATGCTGAGGAGGACAAGTGTGTCCTACTATGATGTCCCCAGAAGGGCAGCACTGTTCTTGTTTAGTAATAGTGTCTGCCGGTGAATCTCTACTGGGGCTGATGAGGAAGCAGTTGAATTCTGAGTTACTCCAGCTCTCTGGGACTGAACTACAGAAATAGTTTCAAGCCTGAACATGGTTCACATACCACTGCGCTCCTTTCATGTGTCAGCTCTGCTAAGCCACTGATTATGAATCCTGACAGACTCATTAATCCTCAGGTTATCTCACACAGGAAATCATCCTGTTTCTCTAAGTTGGAAAATAAAGCATTCCCTTTTGAATGGAAAGAGCATCATCGTGCACCTCTGCAGCCAAACATGACATAAGCAGCAAAACATCTACCTGGAATGGTTTTGGTGGAATACAATTTGAAAGCAGAAAGCCATCTGGGACAGTCAGCTGAGCTACTGTTTAGCAGGAAGGAGACATTAGTGTCAGTGGACCTACTGAAAATTAGAAACTTGCTTTGACAATGTTAAAGAGGCAAACCCAGCTGATCTCTGAAACCATTCTTACTTGGAGTAAGAATAACAGTCCATGACGACTGGAGTCAAGCCTTAGAAGCCCAACATTTCCAAGAGCTAAGCAAAAATAGCAGTATCTATGCACTGATAACAGAATAATCAGAATACATAGGCTGGATTCATGCAGAAGGCTCAACTGTTTCTTGATGCAGACACAACTGCATTACAAGTGCTTTGAACATTCTGCTAGAATCAGCTAGAAGTTCTCCACTGCTCTTAACAAACATGAGGACTGGCTGCAGGGTAGAAGTGCTAGCACTTAGAACTTCAATGTCCTACTGCAAATTTCTGCCAGATGTTGCACCTCCTCTCTTTTGCCTCAAGACAGAGGAAGTGCAGATGTACCTCACCCTTCAGAAGAGGTACACACAGCGTACTGCAATTGCAGTGGTGCCAAGCTGCCATCTGATCACCAGCATTCTCCTCTCCCCATAGCTTTCCAGTGCTGCTCTACAGTTTGTGAAGAAAGCCTGTGGATGAGGAGGCAGAGCACAGCTACCAATAAATGCTCAGAGTAGTTTGTGAGCAGCTGTCATGAGTCAGTGATTTCATGCAAAATAAAGTTTAAGTTAGCCACAGAGAAAGAAGAAAGGTCAATGTATTAAGTAGAAATCAGCAAAAATGAATAGGAATGGGTATATTCCCAGAGAAGAAAGCATGTTGACTTTCCAAAGTGTTTAACAACCACGCTGGAAAGAGAGGCCCTCTGGAGCATGCCCTGTACAGACTTCCCTGCTGTAATCAACATGATTATTTGTCTGGTGTTAATACAGTAACATGCTGTGTTGCTGAAAAGTCCCTGGCTGCCTTTCAAGCTCTTGAAAAGACACCAAAGGCTTTTGTTTTGATTTCAAACTATTTTTCAGCACCTCTGTGTTAGAGCGCCCATGGAGTCATTTGACAGGGCAATGTGACTCAAGCACTTAAAGGAAAGAACAAATGTTAGATACTAACACCTACATAGGGAATCAAAAAATGGCTTATCCATAGACCACCACATTTTCCAGATACTTCGTTTACTCAGTTATTGCTCGTTTTATTAAGAGTTTGTCCCAACCTTAATTTTGAATGAAAACATCACGATGGAATCTATTGCTATGGCAGTGCCATGCAAACATCACTTCATAATACTGAACTGAAAGAAGCCACAAAGTTGTTTACAGTATATGTTCGTAAAGTGATCATACTTGCATGGTTTCAGCCAGTACAACGTGGCTTTTCTGAGATGCAAGTTGTTCTTCCAAGAGGAAAGCAATTACTTTGAGTTTTATTAAGATAAGGTATTACACTGAGCCTACACAACCTAGCCTAAGATTTTCTGGGAAGTCTGAAGATCACCACCAAGTACAACAGGAATTCAGCACCTTATCATTTCTTTACGCCTCTCTGAAAAGCTACCATGGCTACACGGATAATATATACTCTAGAATAAGAAAATGGAGTCAATGAGCAGAATTTTAACACAGTACTTTAAGTCTTATGGAAAAGTAGATATGTTTGGGATGGTCTGAATGCTTTAATCAGAAAGAATGCTCATCATAAGCTGAAAGAGGCTTAAAAATCAGAAGAGTCCAAAGGACCAATTCAAATAAATACTTGAGGTGCTGTATTCATTCTTCAGTGCCTTGAAAAAGCTGAAAAAAGAAACCCCTCAAAAATCTGACCATCTTCCTGTGTTTAAATAAGAAGATAACAAGGAATAATTGCTGGTTTTGCTAATGGCATTCATTGAGGGTATTCTGAGGTTTGCCTTACAGATGAGGAAACTGAGTCAGAGGGATTAAGTAGAGGGCCCAAAGCCACAGACAGAATTCACTGCAAGGACCCAGTTTATTAAAGTCTCCAGCATACACCTGACTTCCAGTTACATGATGTCACTCTGTGGTGCCTTAAAACCACAATTTCATCTGCTGCTGTAAAACAAGGATTCAATCTGTCACTTGCACAGGGAAAAGCTACAAATCTATCAAAGGGAAATATTTTTTCATGCAAGCCATTTTTCTGTATCAAAATTCCATAGCTTAAAATCTGTATGCATGCTGTCTTTCAGCACAGATCCCTACAGAATGGGACAGAGACAGTGTATGGGAACTGCTGAATCACAGCCTGAACCTTTGATTGACCACCTAAGGCAAGCAATGAGTCAGCCACGGAAGCACACGTGAAGGTAATTCACCTGTGCTACCAGAACGGGTGGAGCCTGGCTCCACCTCTCCTAGATCCCATTCAAGTGCTGACTGCCACTGAGGAAGGATGTCTTCCTGAAGATCACTCCTCATGGAGAATATCAAGAGCCTACAATATCAGTAAGCATTTTCCATTTATTATCCTCCCGTTGCAATAATCTTACTTAGCCTAATTTTCCTGGATATTTCTTAAGTATAACATCTGTATATTCATTGATTATACAGACAGTTTTATAGAAACATCATGTTTTGACTCTCAGTTTAGCAATAGCTTAGAAGCCGTGGTACCCTACATCAGAGCTAAAAACTCAGTACCAGCACAGGATCACAGACAACAGGATAAAGAGAGGTCACCTTATCTATCATCTGGCTTCTTGCCAGGACCTAGGCCTGAATTGCCCTTTTTTCATCATTCCCCTGCTGAAATCTTCTTTCAGAGCCCTGCCACAAGAAGCAAGTTGAACACCAGCTTCCCTTCCAAAATAGCTGTAATGCAACTCTTGGAGACCTGTATTGCAAACAGTGTGGCTCAGCAATAACAGAGATAGAGAGAGTTTGCAGGAACTTAAATTCCGTGGGCAAAATAGAGTCCAAGCTGACATTGTTTTCTGTTTACATGATTCTGAAATCTTTTCACTACTCGTGGAATAGCTTAGAAGAAACATTAAAGATCCAACCCCCAACATAGGCAGGGATACCTCACACTAAATTCACCTTCAGTACTCAGCTGAGCAGTCTCCCTTCATTAAATAGGAGCCCAATATATTTCCACATTAGTATGTTTCAATAGTAAATTTCAGTTTCATGAAGAATGGGGCTGACTGGATTTAAAACAGATATTTCTTACTAAAAGCATTTGATTTTCTTGAGTTCTCAGGATGTGATGAGAGCCTCCGAAATGCAATACTCCATCTTCTTCAGAATGGAGAGTGTAACACTGTAACATGATGGAAAGTGCAACAATAACAGCATAGTAGCAATGTCTTTGGCTGAAGTAAGTAAAATATGCTCATACCCAACAGATACAGAAACAAAGGAAAAAATCTCCTTACCTTCAGAAGATCTCAAGTACACAGGCATCTCCAACAAAATCCTCTTGCCTCCACTGCCAACCCTTAATGATGTCTGGGAAGGGGTGGATCCTGGCTCCGCTCCCTTCTGGTCACTCAGTTACATTACATGCACCTGAGCTCCCCTGGGTTGGCCCCGCCTTCACACCAGGTGCTCCATCACTGCTTCAAACTGTGACTTAGCATTTCTACTTCAGGGAGCAAAAGTGTTCTTAACACCATTGGTCAGGTATATAGGATTGCTGGTTTTTGAATGATGTGATACAATTGCACAAATTCTGATAGAGGATTTCTGCTGACACCCTGCAAAAACAGAGCTTTCAACACCTGTGTACCTTCATCTTCTTCATGGGGATTTCCACCCTGACACATTCTCCTGCCACCCACAGTACCCCACCAAAACTGAGGCTAGGTCAGAGGTGTTTACAAACTGGTCCCTTTCCATCAGCAAGCTTTCAGGGCAGAACATATTTGCACGTTAGCAACCTGTGAATTTCTCCAGCACATGCTTTGCTTGAGAGAGCAGTTAATCCATGCCTGTTCCCTGAAATACATTAAAAAATATACTTAAAGCATCCTCAGCAGATTTTTGTCTTTTCAACTCAGGTACCTAAGATACTTATCTAACCTGATCCAATACTGTTCCTGTAAAACCAGAGGAGTAATACAATATGGGTATGACATACCCACCTTTAAACCTCTAGCAAATACTCAAGGGAAGACTGTCAGACCTAGAATCCCAAGTAGTCAGGCAGGGATGTTGTCACTTGCTACAGCTGCAAGTAATGCAGCCAAGCAACCAAGTATCTTTACTGAATAGCAAAAAATTATCAGTCAAAAAGAAAGATAACCCAGATAGGCAAGCTCATTCTCACCATACAGAACACATTCCAACACATTTCCTATTTATGCAAGTACAAGCATTGTATCTCCTCAACTTGCTCTAACTGCCTAACCTAGACGAAACAGACTATGCAGCTCTTTCCTTGTATTCAGTACTCTCTGCCTGTAATTTCCAACCAGGTGAAAAACACTTGTGTTCTTTCAAAAATCAATTCTACTTTCTGGGTAGATTCCCCAGAACAGTCCAAACTGATTTCATAGAGTTTTCTGCTTTGGTTTTCTCCATTTTTGACTTAGCAGTGGAAATTTAACTCAACAGTAGAGACAAGCCTCTGGCATGTTTAAAATCCCAAAGCTGGAGCTTTCTTTTTTGTGCATAGCACTGCTCTGTGTTAGTGAATTTGTTTACAATATAGACTATCTCCCTAGTGACCCATAACACCACAGCCTCTTCACAGCATAGGGGAACAAGTGAGAAAGCAGTCTTTGTCCCTCACTGTTCCTTAGTTTAGAGTCATCTACGCTCAAATCCAGGTGGACCTACTTAACCAGAAGCCCTCCTATACTTTTAACAAGTCCAAGGTCCCCAGCAGCTGCCTAATTCTCCCTAGCTCCTTATTTTGGGCTTGTAGTTCCTGTTTTCCTCTCTGGAGGAGCAGTTTATTGGACCGTCCATCAGCACAAGAGCCATCACATCAAGTCACAGCAAGTGACTGCCTCCTATCCATCTCCAGTACTGGCTAGCAGAGAAAGCCTACACAAGAACAAAAAAAGGAGACCAGCACATAAATAGTTCCCTACTGCATTCCCCCAGCCTCCAGAAATTTTCAGCTCAAGAACTTCTTGTGCCAGAGGTGGTTTTAGTTTTAAATGCTCATATTGGATTATTTTTTTTACCCATGAGTTGGTTCAGGAGCAGCAGCAACAATCACAGTTTGTACCACCTCTACTGTGTTCACTCACAGAGGTCCCAGATCTTTCTTGCTTCCCTCAGTTTGCTGGACTAGTAGTGATTAATGAAGCCAGCTGGGCAAACTTCTCCCCTGCACTGCAATTGAATATGACAGATGAACCTAAGTAGCCTGCATGATGCTACACAGCATGGCTGACAAGAGCACTGCAATATCAGTCATGCACCATGACCACCTTGCTCCTAGCTCCTCTTACTACCCTTCAGCCACATGAAGAAATACCATTTGAATAGACTAAGACGAGGGAAACTTGCATTCATACCCCTGTTCTGCAGCTGGTTTTCTGTGTGGACATCAGCAAGGCAATGTGCAATCCTTTTTTGTGTAAAGAGAAAGACTTCTGCATAGTCCGAGTCGGAGCAGTTTGAGTCCTACTTGAATTTCTCCTCTCAAAAAAACACTTTTCTCTTTGCTGAATTACATCACAGAGCTGATGTGGAAGAAAGACATTAAAGCCTGATGGTGTTCAAGTGCAATGATGAAAAAGCCTGTATACAGAAAAGATCCCTCGCGCTTGTGGCGGTTGGGCAAAGTCCCCGGGGACTGGAAAAAGGGAAATGTCACCCCCACTTACAAGAAAGGGAGAAAAGAGGACCCAGGGAACACAAGCCAGTGAGTCTCACCTCTGTGTCTAGGAAGATTGTAGAACAGATCCTCCTAGAAGACATGTTAGGTACATGAGGGATAAGTGGGTGACCCGAGACAGCCAGCACGGCTTTACCAAGGGAAGGTTGTGCCTCAGGGAGCTTGGAACTTGATGATCCTTGGGTTCCCTTCCAACTCAAGCCATTTCATGATTCTATGATTCTTAGAGAAGACAGCATCATTTTAATGAGAAAAGCAAGGTGGTGAATAGCATCCTCTCTCAGTGAAAACTGCTGTTCTTTGTCATGCTCCCTCCGTGTCCCTAACACCACAAACAAAAGAGCTCTCCTACTATACACTGAAGACAAGACATTTGTAATTGAACAAGCCCACCTATCTGATCATATCACAAGTGGCTTGACTCATGCTCACACCATAAAAAGTCCTAATGTATCACCCTTCCACCTGTGTGTTTGCCTTTTCCTTGGGTATGTACAAAGTTGCAATAGACACGCCATTTTCCAGGCTGGGGTAGGAGTGAGGAGGGAGGGGGTTAGGGAATATAGGAGAAGGCACTTGCTTTAAGCTCATTTCTCCTCATCCCTAGCACTGATGGAATTGTATTCTGCACACATGCTGAAACATTAGCATCGGCTGATTTGGAAGGAATATTGGAAATGAAGTGATAGCAGAGTAAATGTCAATGCATTCAGTGTGACACAGTGAGCACCAGATCTTAAACAGCTTCATCATTGTGGCATTTACTGTATCCTGAAATAATATTAATTCCACTGTTGTCTTTCTTGATGGAATCATCCATGAATATGGTTTATGGGACTGGCCAAAGTGCTAATAGGTTAAAAGAACAACCTATCCAGTGTTCCACTAAATTAAGGTCGCTTCATGGGATTTAATGAAACAAGTACTGCATGGGGTTTCAAAGGACGATCCTGTAATTCATGTCTATTTAGGGCTCCTGCTAACCAGAAACCTAATTTCTTTGAGTAAAATAGGTTTTTGTGAAGCCTGGCCATGTGAAAAAAGCTTTAAAGGGCAATAATCAGAAGACCTCATCTGTAACACTTTGTTATTTCGGATCAGTGTTTTGAAAGTTTGGGGGATGGAGTTGTGTCCAAAAAAAAAAGGAAGAAAAAAAAAAGAAAAAAAAGAAGAAGCCACACTGTAAATTAATCAGAACAAATGTATTGGTGTTACTTGTCTCTCAGAAATGCTTAGGTGGCTAAAGTGAGACAAGGAGACCTGGACACTAATAAGTCACAAAAGGTATAGAAGTTTAATAAGGCATAGACCTGTCTCACAGACCGAATAAGTAACAAGGCTTCTGTTTGCACAGGGAGGAGCTGATGCTGTTTGCCCACAGTCAGGATGCAGCCTCAGACAGAACTGTATTTCTTTCCCTAGTTGCATATGTATCACATAAAATGCTGATTTCAGGACTAAATATAATAGAATAAATATGTCCACTATGGAAAAAGATAGTACTAAATTCCAATTAATTTTCCTAGTTCAAGGTCCAGTTTCCACTTTTTTTTCTTGTGCCTTTGGTTCAGAGGAGTACACAAAGTACCTTCCCCAAAACTTTGGAAGCCCCCAAGCATGGATGGGGCCCTGCACAGTGCAGCTGACATCACTGATCATCAAAAGGCAGAATTTTATCTTAGCAATTTCTAAGTCCTTAGAGAGAAATGCTATACCTTGCAATTATCACAGCTTGTGACCATGCTTTCAGTGTACCAAAGCAAGGCTTGTACAAATTAAAGAGCAGCTCCAGCCCCTAAGGATCTTACCATCCAAACAGCATTTAGTCAGATCTTGATATTTTACTGTGAAACAAAGACATGGTGAGGATTAAACAAATCCGACTACCTGTGCACTGATCATAATCCATGAGAAGGCTTCCCTGGGAATGAAGCACAGCAGCAGAGGGAACGGGAGACCAGTGAGCTGTGTTTAACAGAACTAGAATTAGGCCAACAGGTAATTCCCTGCTTCTCTTCAAACTGAATCTATAACAATCACCACAGGTCAAAAATTTGATCGAAGACATAAATACACACTTGCCTTAGAAAAAATAAGCCTATCCATACTTTGGAATGCTACAGATAGTTAGGTATCCCTCAGAAGTTCAAAACAAGGCAAATATCAATAGCCACACTACATTTATGACTCTTCAATTCACATCTTATATCCGGTTTCTAGATTCTGGAAACAGACTGCTGATATCTTTACTAGAGCCAAGGACTAATGCTGACAGGTACTTGGCATTGATCTGTGCTGTCAGAAAAAGGAGGAGGCGTCCTGCTTGCATTTCCTATCTCAGCTACTCCTCTCAAGGGCTTCTTGCAAAGGCAACGTTGGCAGCTTTGACTATTGCATCAGAATTCTGCAAGCTGCAAAGCAAGTGTAGCTCCACAGAAACATGCCCATGCCAGAACCTGGGGCCCTAGCCTGGATTCCACGGCTATTGTGAGAGAAGCTACAGTGATAACAACTATTTCCAGGAAGAAACACTAATCTGCCACCTGCAGCAAGGAAGGGAAGGCTTCTCTTTGACTTTCCAAACATTTTATTCCCAGCTTCATCCCACCACAGCACTAGCCCTTCAGTCTGTGCAGATAGAAGCTTACAGTTCATCGGTGCACTTTTGAGGTAGGGAAGATGAATCCCCAAGGGAAGATGAACCCTCCATGTTTTCCTGGAGGAAACGGCAGATAGAGGACCTCACAGTATTACTAAGTCCTCAGTACACATGGTTACAAGCCTTTGGGCTGCATTACCACCAACAAATTATTGAAATCTAATGTGTGATGTAACTTTTAATTCCAATAATTCAGTGCTCACCAGAAGCAAAAGCACCTATGAGCCAAAATCAATGTTCACATCTGTATCTGAAAGAAGTCTCTGCAAATACAGCAGGCTCTGCCTGCTGCACAAGCAGGCTGTGTACTGAGCTCAGGTGTGCCCTGCATGCCACATGGAGATTTGAGGCAGCTGCTGGCTTCTTGAAGGAGGGTAGCTTGTCTGTGTGTACTGAAGGGACAGCCTGCATGTAAATTTGGTTTTCTCACCTTAGGAAGGAATACGGATCCCTCAGTCTGTCACCTCAATGGGGGGTCAAGTGTAACAGTAGTGAGGCGTAAAGGGTTAAGGGAAAATACTGCATAAATAAATAAATAAATAAATAAATGCCATTCCAAATCATAGATTATGTTTGAATTATCTCTAGAATCCACTGCGGAGAAACTTTCACCTTAACAGACGTCATTCAGACTTGGAGCTGCATCCTATGAGGCAGAGACTGACTGGAACTGAGACCAACATCTATCTTTTCTCCATGACAGACTGAAACACACACCCACTGCAAGAAGAATAAAACCCTCTCTTGAATATGTCTGCATTGCAAAAGAGAGAGGGGGGAGACTGATTTATTTAAACAGTACTTAACTAACAATAAACACTATCAAACCAAAGCAAACTAATGCTCAGCCATTAAAGCGTCCATTCAAAAGCCCATCTGTCATATTGTTAAGACCTTTAGAAGTTGTTTAACAAAATGTTAAATAAGATGACATTCAGCAGCACAAAATGCTTGACTGGCTAATGCAACAAAAAGGGGCTGGCCTGCTGGTGTTTGATATACTGCCCTGTGCTGCAGGCTGAAAGCTCCAGAGTGCACAGGGGGCTCCCGAGCTGTCGCTTTTTATCTCAGTGAATGGTGCCAGCAGAGCCCAGAATCCCCACAAGCTACAGGCCAGTGTCAACAGTGTTTTGCAGCAGAGAGGACAAAAATCCCAATACAGACAGGAAAAAAAAACTGTAGAATGTAAAGAGAGAAAAAGCGAGCAGAAAAAAAAAAAAAAAACTAGCCTGTGATAGTGAGAAGGTAGAAAGCCCCATGTTTTTGGTGACCCATGCCTGTTCCAAGTCCAGATGGTTTTATTCTGGCCTACCTCCACCTTTACATTCAACATTTGAAAGCAAAGTTTGATCCAGTGGAGAATAAAATGCTGCCCTGAAAAAAGCCAGGCATTTTCACTACAGACAGCTAGGAGTTTTCACAAGACTCTACTGGACAGCTCCATTGTCACATATGATGCTTCCAAGCCCCAAATGCCACTGACAAAAAGAAATGAATCTCTGAAAAGCAAAAAGCAACATGTAAACGACTGTACAAAACAAGAGCACAATAATTTTCTACAATTTAAATTGCTCCACTGGCATTACAAGACTCAAGGCTTCACAGCAATACAAAATGTAACCCTTCAGTATACAAGGATTCTGTTTCCCATGTTCCCCAGCAGCACATTTACTTCACCAAAGCAGAGAAGAGAGATCCTGGGAAGACCAGCTAGCAGGTTCAAATTTCCCTGCAGTTCTGCACTGACAGTAGGTATGGAGGTCCTTGGAAAATTAAGCCTCAAATGTCACAAGCAGAGGTACCCAGTACCACAGATCTGCAAGTTTTGTTTCAGCTTAGTGATAGCTAATAAAAGTGCAGTACTAGCAGGCAGTATGCAGTCAGTGCCTAGATTTCCAGATAACTGACTGGTGTGGAAAGCATTCCCTCTAAAAACCTTCTTTCAATCATTACATCAAAACTGAGACACAGTAAAATCCTAGAGAAAGGGAAATCAATACATATTAGCAAGCGTAGATAAACACCAACTGACAAATACATAGTTTATCTTGGCTTGTTAACAGATATTAAAATTGTAAGCCTTGTTCATGCTGTGATTGATGCACAGATTTCCTATCTGTTATGAACACGTAACTAAAAACAATGTTTTCTCTTCCTGAGAATATACTCTTAGAAATAAATAAAATAAAAAGAATGCTATTCCAAGCTGGCTTTGGAACTCAGTAACGGTGCTATTCTCACATGGTAGCAGTGGCACGTTAAGCATGAGCTAGATGTGGACATAACTTCAGCTTAATAACAAGAGTGATGGAGAAACCACACAGCCCATTTCCCTCTCAAATGCTCTTCCACAGCCTGTTTCTGCCTCTGCAAGATCTACTCCAGGTGAATAAAGGACCTGGGAAGAGCAAGCAAGATCACAACAGTGTTCTGGTGAGTAAATAATAATATATAGATTCACTCCTTTCTCTTAGCTGAGCTGTCAGTAGAAAATACTTACAGGAACATCCCAGAATGATCGTTTTCCAAACTAAGAGATCTAAAGGTCAGTTCTTCAGTTACAACAAATTCAAAGCTACCGTAACTGTGTCACCTCTTGGGAAAGAGAGAGGATTCTTTAGCAAAATATATGGCAACAGCAGTTTATTTTATCACACTGCTGTTTTGTTTTGAAGTGAAGGAAGGCTTGCAGGAAGAGAAGTACCTTTTATTAGACCATCTATTATTGTTTCTTACCTGCCCTTTTAAAAGTAGTTTATTTTATGGGTTAGGGGTGACTAGAGCAGAGAAAAGAGCTCTGCTGTAGTATTCACAGACAAATGAAGAGAACAGATCAGGAGAAAAGAAATAAAGAGAAAAGGGAAAAATAAAGAAGAAATAAAGTAAGACAGGGTGATTCACACAAAAGCTGGCACACGAGTGTTTTATTAGAGATATATACTGTCAGGGTGTGATGAAAAGAGAACAAAGAAATAAAAACAGAAAAAAAGACTTATCCTATGCAGCTAGGTCCTGGCTGCAGACAGATAGAAAGCGCCATCCCAGAACTCCAGCTCAGGTCCAGGGGCTCCTGTATGTGGTTTTCCATTACTTATACATGGATGAGAACCTTGAAGTGAGAATGAGGAGGCTGTGCCCAGTTTTAGGGTTTATGAGTCACAGTGCAAAGCATGTAGAGGAAAGTATGTAGCTGCTTTCTGCATGGCAAATACGTTAGCTTTTGACACAAAGGAGTAAAAAGAGTGTTTTTGTGTGTTATTTTCCTCCATATTGGGAGATAAAAAATGCACTGGCCTACCTCCTTAGATATGCATGCCAATGAAAGCTTTCCACCTGTAAGCTTACCTGAACAATAACAGCAGAGTGCCAGTATGTGGAAGCCATGTTGCTACAATGCCAGGGAAATCCTGGCTCCCAGGGCAGATTTTTTGCTCTTTGGTTAAGCATCTGACAATCTTCCATAGCACACAAAGAAAATTGAGAAGATCTTTAACAAAAAGGAGTAGCGTGCAAACTGTACTCAGGTTCTGGAGGCAGCTATTTCCTCGCCTCTGTTTACAGTTGTAAAACACCTTCAAAGAATTTAATTCTATTGGAAACACATTCCTCTTTTTATGTCAATTACATTGTGTTGAAACGTAAACGAAGCTTCTGAAACTCAAAACTAAGGAAATGCACTATCCTGCAAAATGACAGGTTTGCATCCATGCTGAGTTAGGCATCTAGATAATCTCCCTTATTCCATCTCTTCATTGCAATTTTGCTCTCATCAAAAGTTGTCATTAACTGTACCTGTGTTTTGTTTCATTCAAGGGACAAGGTAACACAGTGTTACAAGATGCGTTAGAAATAGCATTAATATAATAGTTCCGCATTTGTGGAACTAGGCATGTACCCAGCACCTTCACTGTAAATACTATTTTCAGAGACCTGTAAAGTAGATATTAAAAAACAAACCAAATAACTCCTTTGTAACAGCCAGTTTCCTGAGCCTCCCTCAACCTGCTCAGTGGTTTATTGATACAGTTATGCGCTTTATATCAATGATGGTTTTCAGCCTTTAGAGAGAGAAGCAGCATTTATCAGGCATAGTTCTTCCCTAAATAAATCAAGAAATTGGGTTTCTAAATGCATCTGGAAACTACATTCCTTATAAGTATGAACTAGAGCAGCTGCACTGACATCTGTAGAATCGCACCTATTAATAACAGCTAAGGATCAGGGCTATAGAATGGTGCTATTAAGGGCCAGTAGGTCTCATCAGTCCTTCCTGAACAAAAAAAACCAAACAAACAAAAAGAAAGAGATTGAAATATAAAAGCTGAAAACCAGCTACTGCGACTGCATCATCAGGTTCACCTTTCAGGCAACTTATGTGTGATTGTTTAACCTAGAGTGGCCTTGGATTAGCATGAGAGATCACAAAACCTTCAAACCGCATAGTGGGTCATTCATCCACGAGCCGGTTTGATTCACACAGTTTCCGAATTAGCAGAACACATGCTGACTTGGTACAGTGCCTCACCGTAAAGACATCAAACCAGATGTGCAACAACTGACCAAGAATGCCTTTTTCCGAGCACTTTTTTTTTTTTTCCTGCTGAAATATTTGGTAAAGACGTAGATCTGCCAAAAGGTTATTGATCCTCACAGCTAACACAAAGGCACGGAGATGGGAGCTGCATCTCTGACTGCAGGAGAATTCCTCGGATCCGTGCTGAGCCACAGAGAAGCTGTGCTGCTGTTAAATGGCTGATTAGTTTGTTCTGCCAAACATCTGAGAGCATAATTAGTTACACAAATGGCTTGAATTATGATCAAATGAGCTGAGTAACCTGCTGCCATGAAACTCCATGTGAATCCTGTTTTATCAGATCCCAACACGTGTCGCTCAGTGCGAAGCCGTGTCTCCTGGCTCCATCTGAAGGCTCATCCAAGCCAGGGCTTAAGAGCCCCCTCTTTCCACCCTGGGACCACCTTTCCTACAGGATTATTTTACCTCGAGATTACTTCAGCATATATTGCCAGCAGGCAAGAAGCATTAACATGGCACTTTTTCAGATACCTTTTGCTGCAGCACTCCCACACGCTCTGTTTGAGAGGAAGTACGTTGATGCTCTGCTCTTTGCTTTACAAAAAACACATTTCTCTGTTCTCATATCTTGTTGATAGCACAGTGGTGATGGAAAGGAATTAATGAGATGTTTGCCTTTTTGCTAAGGCAAGCCCAGGCTGTCTGTCCTAGACCACAGAAAGGGTACTCTACACAATACCAACCATAAGATTTACTGCTCTCCTTCACTTTCTGGCTTCACCTTTGCAACCCAACCACTTACAGCAAAGAGGCTCTGCCATGGATTGAGCTATGTCAGCTCAACCTAATTCCAACAGCAAAAAACGAAATGCTGATATTTTGAAGCTCCCATCCTCTCGGCTGCTCTTACTTTCAGGGGCTGACACCTGCTGTGCTACCACAACATTTGCAAGATGAGTAAATCCCTGTGTTCCAGCAAATGAGAAATTCTTGTACAAACGGGACAGCCCTACTATTCCCTTATAAACCATCAGTTCCAAACCGTATTTCTCCATTGGGTATATAGGCTCCTTGCTCAGAAAAGAAATGATCCAGCTCGTACCACTCCCAAATGTGGGAATCACCCGTGTATTTGTTTTCGTTTTGTGGGCTAAACAAAAGGTGGCCTGCACAAAATCTACAGAAGAATTATAGAGAAAACAAAGTGCTGTTTTCAGTCCAGAGACAGAAACCTTTCATCCTGCAAGAGAGAATGATGCTTCGAAGCTCAATTTACCATAGAATTATCACTCAGACAGGTATCAAGAAATACAAAGAGGTACTGATGAAAGATTTCTAAGGATAGGCATAAGTCAGCGTTCTCTTCTTTCTTAGCTTTACATCACTCAAAATTAATTGCTTCATCCTCACCTCTGAGAGTAAATAGTTTCTAAAATCTGAAGGGAAGAAATGCATCACACAAAAGCCACCACTGCCACCAACAACTGTTACACTCACTCAGCCATGACTGATCAATCAAGAAGCTCCACAGACAGTGCCATGCCAGCACTGTCAGACAAGAAATCAGCAGCCAGCTTCACTCCTGAGATCAGCAGACACAAACCAGGGCCCATGCAGTGCACAGAAACCTGTGTGAAAACAAGCAGTTGGAGGAGGTACAGCACCGAGCGGCTTGATTTTCTGCATCTCCTGGGACACGTACACTGAGTGCATTGCTTTCTGACTGACTGCAACATGCAACATGCCCACTTCCAGCACACAGGCGGTGTGCAGGGAGGCTTGGTGCTACACTTTGAATGGCAATACAGAGGACTGAAAGCATTTGTGTTGCTGTTACAGTGCAGTGCTCTCTCACTCACACACAAAGAGAAGGGATGCTCTGCACAGCTCCAGCTGTAAAGGTTCTCCCTCTTGTTTCATTAACCCTTCTCGTGCTGAAGAAGCTCTGCAGCAGACCAGAAATGAAGGACAAGTGAGAGCATTCTGCCTGCATCCAGAAGTACTTGGCTAATGAACACCATTTTGTACTTACCAGGTGGGTTTTACATACAAATGACTGAATCCCTGCCAAGCGCACAGACAGAATTACTGACCTGTCTCGTAATTACCTCTTCATTTCTGTTTTCAACCAGTTCAAAAAGACAGCACCTGGACTGCACATACAGCTGAGCTACAGCAAGCACCTGCTGAAACATTACATGATATGTGGGATCATCAGATAAAATTACAGTAAACATTATTAGCTTTAATGAGTCCAAGATTTAATCATACTGCTCTCATGTGGCTGGGAAATTTCCAACAAGACCTTCAAGTTCAAGAAGAAGTTTCTATAAAAACAAATTTTTCATTCAGGAAATTCCTATTTATTTCTTTTAGGATAGTCAGAACAAAACTATCCAGTTTCAAGGCAGATCAACACTTATTTGAGTTTGCTTGACTTACTGCACTGCCTCGTGATGTTTCAGCTTTCATCTGCTGACCACTGATAGACCACGCATGCAATGGTAACGTATTACAGTGGGAAGTATATTAATGTATTAATAATAACAAATATGATATGAAAATATCGTTTCCTTCCATCTGCCAGGTATTTTTTTGTGACAAAAATATGCTCAAAAATCATGTTTAAGTGCAATATCCTTACATAATGTACACGGAAAAAAGTAACCCATGGGGTTTCATTATTATTTTAACCACAACAGTCCTTGCTGTATGAAGTCAGAAGACAGAACCTCAGTGGGATTGTCATGCCTAACAGCTGTAGGCTCCCAGCCCTTAGCAAACTTGCACCTGTCACTAAATCAGTTAACTCATTTTCTGCTTTAATACTTGTACTAGTGCTGACTAGGATGTACTTCACAAAAACCAAACCACAGACCTCCGTTCTCCGAAACACCACAACTCCCATATTTGTGCTGTTGCTGTGTGTTATTATATTTTGGGATTTACTTGGGCATCTAAGGTGATAGTTCCAACTCAGCATTATGAGATATAAACATAGTATAGTTTCTTTCTCCTGAGCAGACTGCAGTTCTGTATGCTGCTCCTCCAGCCTGCCCTTGCATCCCTGTAGTTACAGGCAGCAGCCAGTTCTTTCTCCTGCAACAGTCTTAAAGAAGTCTTTGTTCCAAAGCCTCCTAATGGAGCCTTAAGATATGAAAGCATTTTACCATCAATAATTTGTTACTGCTTGAGGGCATATTTTTCCTGCATAGTGTTCTTTCGTGTTTTCTCTCTGATGCCTCTGAGTGACCTGGAGTAGCAGGCCGGCTCTGAGTCGCCTTTAATAAATTACTGCCTATGCAGGGAACACAATGTTGGAGAAAGGTTTGCCAACAGAATCTCAGCGCATATCATTTTTATGATTTCTTTTAAATTCTTTTTACTCTTATAAGAAAGCCTCCTTCGATTTCCAAAACATCAGGTGTTCTTTTCCAAGTGCCTCCTTTTGGTTTGGCAAATGACCAGAGTCTTGCTTCCTTTTTACCTTCTACTTTCTTTAGCCTTTCTATTCTGTCAGCCTAATTTCTTACACAGGAAGTTTGAAAGAGCACATTTGAAAGTTCTGAGACCACTTTTCAAGTTGCGGTAATTCTACAATATAAGCTGCTCTGTAGGCAGAGCAGAAAGAAAGAAACAACTCATTTAGGCTTTTTGGGCGTCGGGATTTTACCATTCTCTAGGACCCTACATTGTTTTTCGCAAAACATTTGTACTTCCACCACCTATCCACAACTCATCTGTCACCCACCAGTCTGTCCCACCCATGCTCTTAAATGCTTTGTTCTGTGAAGTGTTCATCAACTAAACTTCTTGTCTTCATCTCACACTCCGTTGCACAAAAATTACAAGTGCTTGTGGGCGTACTGAAGAATTCAAGCTGATCACTATCTCACCTACATCTTGTCTCTCCTACTTGAAGACAAATGTTTCATTTACCATTCTTTTTCTTTTTTTCCTAGAAGGCATTTTCAAAGGGATTTTTCATCTCCACCTGGGATTTTGTTGAGCAGTGAATCATAAATGACATCTACCTTCTCACCCACATAGTGCAACTGAAGTGCAGATTGTTGTTTTGGTTGCCAGTTTCAAACTGCTGCCAAAAGACTTCCGAGCAAGCTTGTCCACTACTGCACCACTGTCAACCCACGCTTCCCCCATCCCTCCAAGGACTCCATGTTGTGACTGCACACAAGGAAAATGCTGTACTCCATTTAGGCTTTCAATCAATTTCTCCCACATGCCATTTTAATGTATTTTTTTCTTACCAGATCTTAGTCAAGTTTATTTCCATCTGCTTCCCCCGACTGTTTTATGTAGCCTGCCTACTGCATGCTTTACGACTTCCTCCTCTTTTCACTGCAGACTTCTTCACCCTCTTGACAAACTCAGGCTGTGTGAGCGTAGCTTTTATCAAAACATGACCACTTCATTTTTTTACTAGTTTCATTTGCTCTCAGCAAAAAGACAAGCATTGTACATCCCATACATTGACTCCTCTCATAACAAAACCTCTTAGGAAGTCTGGGAGCATCATTACTACCCCACATCGTGCTCTCTGGGCAGAGAGCCTATCCACAGACAAAATGTGATCTGTTGAAAATGTGTGTGCATGCACTCACATGCAAACACACACATATGCTATCTTAATATCTGTGGATTCCAGTCAGAGTTCCCAGCAAGCAAGCAAATAGCTTCAGAACCCACTAAAGAAGATTCCTACCAATGTGGAAGGATGCTGCCCATCCTCAGCCACTCCACCTCACCTCATTAAGGGGAAAAGTACATGACAGCAATCCCTGCCTGTGGCAGCCACCTATGTTCCCCATCAACAGGGGAAGCTGATGGTGCCTGATACTTCTCACCAGCTGGAAGTATCACAGCTAGTCTTCTTTTGCCCTCTGGTTTCACTGAGGTTTGTCGTTCCACTTTTTGTTTCTTTTTCCAATATCTTCATCTTTGACCACCTATTTCATTTTTCTATTTTTATGATTTGTTTACAAAAGTAAGAGCGACCTGATTTGCAGAAACCCAGAAGTCTTCCAGCTGCCTTTTCAATTCCCCTCCAATTGCGCATTCATAAAGCTGACGTTTAAGTCTTACTCATCAAGGTATGGGATGGTTTTACGGACTTCATCTCAAATTTTTTTATTACTGTTTTGACAGCACCTGCTAAGGAAGAAAGTCCATCACTGGAAGAGTTTTCACCTCAGCATGGGGTGGGGATGGGACTGGAAGGATTATGTAAACAACTTGCCTGTCTGGAAAGAGGGGCCTTGACAGGTCCCATGTTGTCAAATGGCAATTGTGACTTCTTGCATTTCAAAAGTCACGCTCAGATGGTTTCATGTGAAACCCTCTGGGTAATAGTAGCCTTTTGAGGTTATGATATCTCTGGATGGAATTCAATAAAAGAAATTCGCTTTCAATTGAAGCCCTGGAACACCGCCAGACAGCCCCAACAATGCGATTCGTCTCCAAAGAAAATTGGACTGATCCCCCCCCTCCCCTCTTCTCCTCCCTTTTCTATTTCTCTCTCCATCTTTATTTGTGCGTTTAACCTTGTTTGTGGGTTGCTTTTTTGATATATTTCCTCCCAATAAGCTTGGGATGCTGAAGCCTTAGAAAAAATAAACACTTGGGACTGAAATGGTAGTAGCTAGTAATAGAGAGACACAGGCGTTCACAGCAGCAACGACAAGTTGCTCTCAATAGCTGACCTTTGCCATATACGTGAAAGGAAATAGAATAGAACCCCTGCTCTAGGTGAAGGGGGAATATTATTACAACCGCCAGCTTCCTAGTCTTTGTTAATAAGGGTGGTTGATGTACTTATTTAGTTAGTTAGTTTAAGGCCAAGGGACGGGAAAAGCTCACAAAACCTGCCTGACTGCCAGAGGCAAAAGCGTTGGCTTTTTGCTTGGATTGTCACTCCTTTTGCCATGGATTATTTTTTCCCCCTTAGTTTGGCAAGAGCTATTATTGTCTTTCTTCTTGTACGTGATCTTCTGAGTAGATTAACGCTTGTGTTTAATTGGGAGGGAGATGATGGTGAAGATGCACCAGTCTTGTGAAAGCATCCATTTTTCCAGTATTTTCTTAGTGATCCACCTCTTACATTGTTATTACTGCATGTGATTTTCTTTTGCTTTTCTGTCAGGTCAAATAAGCATAGGGGCTGCACTATGAAAATACATAAATAAAAATAAAAGCCATCCCACAGCTTGGAAGCAGAGTGCAGATCCGTTCAGCAGAATTTGTGCTGAAGTTTCTTGTTGTTCACATTTGATTCACCTTGGGTTGTAACTCTTTCTTCCTGTTCCAAATCAACAGTGACTGACTCCTTCCACTAGGTAAAGATTTCAAAACTAATACAGAAGGAGCAAAATAAAATAAAATAAAAATCTAACCTGCTTCCTCTTCCTACACAGAGCCACCTGTGCTTTTACCCCTCCAAAGCTCACAAGCTACACATGTTCAGGTCTGGTCAGATGTCAGCTAAGAACACAGGCATAGGGGAAAAAAATCAGAGGGTCACTTGTTCTGTAGGTTCTCTTTTCTGATTAGCTGCTTCAGAAGAATGACGGGGGATGCACAAGCACTGTCTGTGACAAGAGACGTCGAACCCTGTCTCACAGGGGTCCAAGGTATCCACTTGCACTTTCAAAAGACCTGTCTGATTTCTGACATCAAAGCCAAATCTAGAATGCAACCTTCTGGGCTACAGGGTTAGAACCCACTCTCATTTCAAATTACTACATTTTAACCACATTTATCTCTGTACATACTGTTAAATAGCTGTGATAGCACTCATTTAAGAAATTTTATAACGGTGTTTGCATCCAGAGCTCCTCGCAGAGACTTTTCTTACACAAATTCAGAGTGTCAGCAATAGCATTAACCATACCTGATCCCAGTTACTTGGAGAAAATAATTCAGGTGCTGCAGAAGGAAGCAGATGGCAGCTCTGGATAAATTTGCATGCACAAATATTAAAGAGGGATTACAAATCCCCTTCTAACACACAATATTTTTCCCCAAAATTCTCAAAAGCACAAGGAAATTAAACAAGCCCTCCAAGCTCACCAAACCAGAGCAAGGAAGAGAAAGCAGGTCTTCTCATCTCCTCTCTCACACCCAGTCCCCAAAACCCATCACCTCCCTAGAGCAGAGGCTTGCTGTAACAGACCTTTCCAGGGACTACGACATTAATGAGGTACTAAAATATTTAGGTGCGTTTACTGCATCTCATGATGTTAGATTTAAAAAGTCCTGCTAGCTGGCAGTCTTTATAGTCTCACTGTCTCAAGTTAATACGTAAATAAAATGTACGTGTAGGCCTGAGTGCAATGAAAGTTCATGGAAGTACATTCTGTGGCTGAGATATTTGCTCTGTCTTAATTCCCCTGGGCTCTAGGCTTAGATATAGCATCCATTTGGATTGAGTTTTCTTGTCACCGAATCCAAGTTAAGGAAGAGCTTCAGTTCCTCTCCTAGAAACATTTATAAAAACAATCATTTGTTCATTATGGAAAAACCAACCCTATCCAAAACATTTTCTCCCTCTTTCTTCTTTGCAGGGATTCACGTTTACTCACACCTGAAAACATATTCTAGCTGCCTCTGTAACGCATAGAAAGACAACATTACAAAATAGTTTTAAAAAATCCTTGCAGACCTGCTTCTCACTTATAATTTTTGAAAGATTCCAGCTTTGTTATGGAGTTAATAAGTGAAAACTCTCAAGGTTCATGAAAAAGTCATCTACGTTCAACCAGGTGTTTATCCCCTCCAGAAAAAAAAAAGGAAACCAAAGAGTTGTAATCAGTTTTTAAACATACAAGGCAACAGATTTCTGCTTTTGAAGCAACAAAGACATCTACAGTCTCAGAATGTATGTCTTCCTGTAGCACTAATAGAAAAATATACAACACAATATACAAAACTCAACGTAAGATCTAATCTGCAAGAATAGTTGCAGACAGCCTTTAATTTACACTCGAAGAAG
>JAOWBP010001760.1:4757390-4767531 GCA_028571105.1 Tragopan temminckii | reverse complement strand
TCTGGTAGAAGGGAACGGAGGCAGATGACACAAAAGAAACAACAAGAAAGAGGAAAGTTGTGCTGGAAGTTCAGTCCTATGTCTGACAGCAAACAGCTCAAGATAGGCATCCATTCACAGAATCACAGAATGGCTCGGGTTGGAGGGGACCTCAAGGATCATGAAGCTCCAACCACCCTGCCACAAGCAGGGCCACCAACCTCCCCATTTAACACTACACCAGGGCCCCATCCAACCTGGCCTTGAACACCTTCAGGGATGCATGGGGCATCCACAACCTCTCTGGACAGCCTGTTCCAGCACCTCACCACTCTCATAGTAAAGAACTTCCCCCTGACATCCAATCTAAACCTTCCCTTCCCTATTCAGAAACAAGAGGCACCATTGGACAGACTGTCATTTTTGGACTGTAACAAAGGATGTCAGAACTTTTGTCTACTGAATCATATGCTCCTAATAAGCAAGGGCTGTACCTCCAGTTTTCTTCTCTAACTCTCCAACAGTCTTGCCTCACAACCAGAAGTACACATGCAAATAGTAAAACTTGAAACACCTTAAATATTTACGTGAACAACAAAGCTGGTGTGGAAGCAACATAATTTCCTAATTTGCTTTCCTTTCAATACACTGATTCCCTCCAAGTAATCAGTGTGATTCTGTGAATCTCTAGATACCCAAATGTTCCTATGTACAACCATGCAGTCACCACTGCAAGCGGCACTAACCGCATTTGCACCACTGATGATCCCATGGTCCCAGGCATATCCCACTGTCCTTTTGACAGCAATTTGTGTTTCGATGCCATGGACATCTCAGTGATTTATGTCTTTGAAGGAGAATCATCTGCTGAGCAGCAGCCGCGGCCTTATTTGCTGAAGTATTGCACAATCCTACCTTTGCCCCTGGAACGTTGCTTTAAAAATGTCCTCTGTCAAGAGTCACTCTGCAATCAACATTGCTGACCATGTGTTATTAATTAAGTAATTTTACAAAATTAGAAATACAAATCACATTGTTTTCAACCAAAATAATGATCTACCAATTATTCTGCCAAAAGAAATGACTTGTAGCTTTTGGCAGATCTTTTCCCTTTGGCCATTGTTTTCTTAGTTATTAACAAGGTTACAGTTGGTCCTTTTGATTAAAAAGTTTTTTGGCCAGAATCACTGCTATGGGAAAACAAAACCTGAAATTCAATATCCTTCTAGAATTCTTTTGAAATTCGATCTGAGCACCAATGAGGGAGGAAGGTGAGGGGCCACAGGGGACATATTTTGTAACTTTTTAATTTTCTTTCCAGCCTAAGATTCTTAAAGATGAGACAAATAGTACTGGAAAGCAAAAAATAATAATAATAATGATAATAATAAATACAAAAAGAAAGTATTTTTTACTCCTTGTAAAAGTACACATTGAATTACTGAATTTACTTAAGAGCTGACTGCGACATTAAACCTTTAAAAATATGAATTAGACATGCAGAATACAAAAATTGGAATAAGACTGCACGAATAAGCTACATCATCATGATTCTTCCCAAGCAGCTTCTAAGTCTTAGAAAATCCTTTCAACCCCTCTGGGGAAAATAAAAATAAGGACATCAGAATCTATGACTATCTTGAATTAGAAAAGAATCTTTAAAGAATATTTATAGTGAATGTATACAAGGAAATATTACAACAAAATTATTTTTACCGTGACCAAAAAACCAACATGTAACACAACCAGATTTCAAAAAAGACCTAACTCTGATAAGCATCCCTCTAAAATCAATCCTTGCCCTTCAAAACTTAGCACCAGAGGTGATGTGGAAGCAGTTCTGTGTTAGAAAGATTACTTAGACTGAAATGTGTACTCCCTCTGGGAGAAAGTGCAGAGGCTAGGCCTTCAGCAAAACTAAACTACCATGCATTCACACTCATACAAGCACCTCCAGAAATATGGATTGTCTTGATCCCACGTGTAATACTGCAATAAATAATACAAGTAGAGGAAAAGAAAAAAAAAAAAAGAAAAAGACCCCCTCACTCATCTTGTTACTTAAATAGAGGCTATCAAAGAAGATTGCTGAACAGTTCCTGTCGTTTTTGTGAGAGTTAACAACATAGACAGGGACACAAATCTGTAGTAGCAAAAATAAACAAGAGTAGAGAGTATTCCCAGGTTTCTGTATTAACTGGCTTTTGTCAGGTACATCAGATTGGCTGTTAAAACAAGCATGTTAAGCACTTCAAGCTTGGAAGATTAAGGCTTGGGTATAATCAACTAAACAACTGCAGAAAATGGCACACTGGGATGTCAATCCTGCATATCAGCACCAGCAGAGAATCATACCTACTCTTTTCCATTGTTTTGCTTTCTTTCTCCATCAGAGAGACCAACTGGAGATAACAAACCCAAGTAGTAACCAGCCTCTATCTTTCACAAGTCAGGCAAACTGGAGACTTCACTTTGTTTTCCCTTTTGCATTACTCTGACATTTGAAGTCAGTGACTTAAACCAACTAAACATCTGTCCCTAAAAGGAACACAATACTACTTGTTGCACTTAGAGCTCTGGCAAACAGCACATTGCTGTACGGAAGTTACTTCAGCAGCTTTCATATCTCAACCCTTGCAATAACCCAACAAAAGTCATAGCACAGCTTCTGTTGGCCATGTGGCTGCTTGGCTAAGTTTTTCCCTTCCCCAGTCACGCAGCTTGGGTAAATGCCACCTCCTCTGCTCCAACATGGTGCTTCTTATTCAAGAAACCCTTTTCCAGAGCTAGTTCACATCTTAATTGGAAAACCAATGAACAAAATTAGAAAACCAATAAAGAATTAAAATAATCAAGCTCTTCAAAATTAATACTTCAAAAGGGGATGCTGAAGAGCAAAGCCTCCTTGAATGTTGCCATTTTGACTATAGAGATAGCAAGGCTAAAATTAAGTTGTGGAGTAGTCTTGCTTGACCTTAGAAGAGAAAGATCACGCATTTCAAGACTTCTCGCTATTAGTAAGATTTATGGAATGCTGCACCAGTGACACTCACAGAATGTGCATTACACTTGGCAACAGGCCTGCAACCCAGCCACTTACCTCCATCATGTATTATAATGTAGAAACAGAGTCACACCTGCAAAGCCTATGACAAATGACATTTCATTAACTTTGAAGACTGCTGGATCGTTTTCCCAGGCTACATGTGAGCTGGGCCATTATAGTCCTTTCAACAGCCCATCATGAAAAGAAAGTCACGATAATGTCCCAAATATTTCAGGGAGTAAATACTTCTCAATTTGTTAATGATAAAGTTCTGTGTCAATTAGATATAACGGGATAAAAGCCTATCATTACAGATCCTAGGCCACACAAATTTAGAATGGTGTTTCCCACTGCTTGCTGTGTCACTTCCCCACTGCCCTTTCTCTTTCTCTCTCTTATTTATTTAATTTTTCACTGCTCATTGACGAGTGGTCCAGTACGTTTCACACAATCAACCTTCACGTCAAATAGCCTTTCCAGGTATTTGTATTTCATTCCCTGGGTGGTTTCATGGGATCAACAAATACAACTGTGATGTTCTACAAACACGAAAATGTCAGCAGAAGAACATAGGATATAACACCTCAGCTGCTTCTTTCCAAATAGGACAACTCGTTTTTCCCACCCACCCTTAGCTTAGTTACAACAACCAAACCCTACTTACACCATACACATTATGGATGTACTAGGACACCAATTTGTGTGGATAGAGCAGGCCTTACCAACCAGCTCTTTGGACAACACATGCCAGCACTCTGCTCACTGTGATTTCTGTCCCCCTCGGTAACAGCTCTTAGCTCAGCTCCATGGAAGGTGAGATCAGGATAATTCACACGTATAAAAGCTAAGCACATTTTTAACAGCTTTGCTACACCAGGGCTTAGGACTTTAGACAACAAGGCTTCCACGTGAAACTTAATACAGCTTAGACTGAGGCCTGCAATTGGATCCCACAAGTGTGCGAGGTTCTGAGAGCAACAGATCTGTGGTGTAATTCAGCCCCTCAGGGCATTAGATTTGTGCCAGTGCCCTCGCAAAAATCTAGGGAGCAAGACAGCATTTGCTCCAGCTCTCTGGTTGCTTTTCCAGCCTGTTTCAGCAGACCTGAGAATTACAGGATAAAGGTCCTATGCTATTCCTGGCAAGGGGAGATAAACATTTCCCATTAATAGGCAGGTCCCCCTCCTGCCTGCTCAGAGGCAGAGCTGCACACAAGGCATGAGCCAAGAGCTTTGCTCTTAATGTGTCAGCACTGGTCCACCAGTCTCCACTTGAGCTTATCCTAAGGAAGCCACCAGAACATCATGATTCCTAATGACAGAGTTCAGCTGTAACCTCTGAACAATATGACAGTGCACACCAGATCACAGCTTTCTGGTCCAGACAGAAAACACTGCATATCCTCAGAATGAGGGCTGGCCCTTTGCACCACCTTACTATATTTCTGAACATCAGAGCTTTCTTTTGCTCTGAGCCTTGCTCCAGCCATGGAAGAATTCTATTAGGTTAAGCAACAAGAACTGCAAAGTCCTAAAGCTGCCAGATCTCCGCCAGTGTTTGCTGTCTTCTCAAGGAATCATACAGGCAACATTTGTAAGTGTACTGAAAAACTACACCTGGCTAGAAAGCAAAAAGCAGACATTCAAAAATCCACCAATCATTTATTATTGGTCTCCCTATTGCTGCAGTTCTGTTCCATAACTACAACCTCTGCAGACAACTGGGACGTATCTGATAGGAGCATTTTCATCAGAAAAACGCAAGTGAACTCAACAAAATGCAAAGCACCCATGAAGAGAAATTAAAAAAATTCAAGTAGTAACATCATGTTGCTATTTCCTAAGGAAGCAAACTCCATGGGTAAAAGCAGAGCTTTGCTTCTGTAAACATGCCTACACTTAAGGCTCATGCTGCCTATGCTGTTCAGTGAGCTGCAAGTTCCATCTCGTAGCCTTCAGTACAGGCAGATGTATCTGGAAGAAGCCTGTCACGCACAGCCAACCTGTAATAATTAGTTCTATCTACTGTGTCGATCTGCTTAAAACAGGGTATGCTGTTTTGGATTGATTAAGAGGCTTCTGAATCAAGCACCACCACAGTGATCTAAACTGGGTATTGACTGATTTACGTCAACATTCTTTTACCTTGAAACATATTATGGCAGGTTTTATCCATTTATTTTTCCTGATTAGGAGGTTAAGTTTGTATGTGTCTATATTACTATTGTATTTCAGCTACATACCCTACAGTAAATAATCTTAATGATCAAATGACAGGCTTCATCTCTCTCTGAGCAGAGTTCATCTGATTTATTAAAGTGACACCAGACATTTACTCAAGGAGTAAACAGAGCTGACATTATAGGATGATCTCTGAGGGAAAGACTTGAGGGTAAATACTGAGAAATAGTGGTTTTGCATTCTATTTCTTTGCATTTCTTGCTTAATTCTTTACTTCCTTCTTTCTAATCTCCTTATTAGCATTACAGTGTCACCATTTGTGATCTTTAAGCAATAGGCTCTAGAAGTGAGCCTATAAAACATGGTCAGTCTTTACAGAAAAACAAGAACTGGTTGAATTTGGAGCAACATCTGGAGAAGCCCAGTAACTCCTCATATGCAGTACAGTCACAGTGAAACAGAATCCTGACACCACGGTGGGGCTCCCCACTTTGACATGGAGTCAGTGAGCTCTGGCCAAATCTCTTCCCCTTGTGTCTAATGACTACCTGGCAGAAACAGTGTTGTTCTTCATCCTCTTTCCCAGAAAACTTCACCCAAACCTACCTCTTTTCATTAGAATGGGCTTGCTTTTGTTAGAAAGAGCAAAGAGAAACAAGAAAATAAAGAAGAGGAACAATGTACCCTTAAAAAGACAAATCTTTCAGTCTTACCATAAGTGCAGTGTTTTATCTTATGACATACAGACAAAATGATGCATGGATTGGAATGGCTTGACCCAGCAAACCTGTTCCTACTGTGAATGACAATAAGAAGCTGTCTGGCTTACTTTCGGTAGCCAATTAAATTAAAATATATGATAACTGTTCTGTTATTTGCATAGAAAAAAATGCCTTACCTTCCTTCAAGTTTAGGGCAACACAATAGCTTGTTTCAAGACACAGCTCCAGTGACCATCCATCCCCACCTGAATCAGTGCAGAAAGCAAATCTCAGTGTATGCAAAGGAGTAATTATTAAGACAATCAGTACTTTGTAAGTAGGGTACAAGGTTTTACACTCAAAAGTACACAGGAAAAAAAACCCCTTGAGAGTATGAAAGTGACACTCATGGCATATGTTCCAAAGCTCACACTTGGAATGTCAGCAGAAAAGGAAATGGGTTACTGTCATTTTTAAAATCAAAACCAAGAGCAATACAGAAGGTAAAAGCTGAAGCTAAAAAATCTTTTAAACTAAGATTTGTTAAAATGCTACAGAAAAAACACAACTGCCATTTAAAATGGTTCCATCTGCAACACTGTCTCACACAGGAAGGTCCACATCTGCAACTGGCATAATTCAACATAATGCTCCTTCAGTCGGCAGAGATACGAGCAGAACTTACAGCTTCAAACTTAAGAGGCTCTTCCACCATAACTGCTGAAGGCAGCTGGAAAATTATATTTAGCTACAACCAGCCAGTTAACCTGGTGTTGTCATGAAAAATGTCTGTTTCCTTGACTCATCCATCATCAAGACATAATAAACTTGTAATCAAAATGATATCACTTCAACTGTTGCTGCCAATCTTGCCTTAATGGATTTAATTTAGTAAAAAAAAAAAAAAGAAAAATTAAAAAATGTCTACTGCAGACAACAATAGTAACAGTGGTCTCATAGGGAGGGTGGAAAAAAAAACCCAATCAATTCCACAGTGGCACAGTGCTCTGCCAACTGGATTTTACTAGGGCACTGCAGGGTTGGAAGGACTTATTCTCACAGGGTGTAACAAAACCTAGCTGCCCTTACAAGGAAATGCAATGAAAAGGGTTAAATGTTTTCTATTCCCAATTTGATTTTCTCTGCAACATATGCCGTTGGCTGGAATCCAAGCCTGGGAGGATGGTTTGCTGAGGTTTCAGGAGGGTTTGTGTGGAGAGTTAGGAGGGTTAGGTCTCTGCACCTGTAGGTAACATTGCAGTGTGTCTCAGTCACATTCACGAAATGGCAAATTGATATAACCCTTTGGCTATTTGCCTCATTCAAAAGTTTTGTTCTTTAACTTTCCCTTTGTTCCAATCACTCAGGATGAGGGGCTTAATCCAGCATTTACTAAATTCTACATCACTTTGCTGAGCCTGAAAAGTTCAATGACTTGTTCCACTAGATGAAAAGAGCACCCACTACAAAGCAGAAAGAAAATTAACTCATGCATTCAAGGAAGGAGCTCAACTTCAGATCTAAGGGAGAGTAATTTTGAAAGCTATGGCAGCAAAAACTATGCCAAAGTCACTGGAAACTCTACGCGAGTCCTGGCAGCAAAGGAGTGTTAACATGGTATTTTTGACACCCTGTGGACAGGTTCCTACCAGTTCTAGTCCTAGTGCCTCCATCACAAAGCAAACCCAAGATTAGCAGAGGTTGTAATAAACAGTAAAAGAAAAAACCTCACTTCAGTTTAGACAAGATTCGATTTTCTATTTAAACTAAATCACTACTTTTACATGTGAACAAATGGCTTTAAGTTGCTCCTGGACACATTTTGACTTGAAATAAGAAAGGTTATTACATCAAGAACTTAAATACAGGAATACAACTCTTCATCATCTTTCTTGGAGCAAGCAAGCCTAACGCATTTAAGGATGGTAACAAGATTTTTTGACAGTACTAGACAACATAGTTTTCTACTGGAGGACTTAATTTCATGCATCTGACCTTGAATTTTATTTTTACAGTGATGCTATCCTTGCATTTTTCAGAAGTGTTCTAGGAGGCAGCGTAGGTATAGACACATGGTTTATGAAGAAAAAAAGATGGGAAGAGTTCAAAAAAAAAAAAAAAAACCTTTTCCTCAATGGATGTGTATAACAGTAAGTTTTCCCTTTTCCCACTTAAAAAAAAAAATAAAAATGAAAGAGCTAAAGGCCTTTGCAGCTAGTATCCATTTTCTACTGGACTTCTTCTGGGAGCTGAGTATTTTGCATTCACACTGAAGTGCAAACAGGGAATTTGTTTTGAGATTCAGCCAGTGTAATGTTACACCGATGAGCTGATTCAGGAGCAAAATCTTCAAAGAGACTCACGCTGCTGAAATTCTGGAGAGAAAAAAAAGTAATGACCAATATGTAAGTAACTACATGTGTCATTGGGTTGTGACTCAAGCTAAAGGACTTGACTTTGCATTCCTCCTAAATTCAGTGGGGAAACTGGGGCCGGAGGGGTGAATCACCAGAAGTTTTGCCCAAGGAATGTAAAGCTGAACACAGAATCTATTGCTCCCTTTGGGATTTCACAATTACTTAATTTTGGCAATTTCATTAGAGCCAAAGCAGAATCAAACCTCAGGTGTAAGGGATCTTTTAAAACAAGCCTTTGCTAATGCCACATTATTTTAATGGTGCAAATCCACAAGAGTCAGTAGGGCTATCCAAGATATACAGTGGTATAAATATAAGCAAGATTCAACACTTAAAACTTAAATTTCTCAGACTTATGATGCATTTGTTTGCTAGTCCATGCAGAGACATAAAAATCATCAGTGACCAGACGTTAAGCAAAGAATAAACAGTGTGAGAATCAGATCTTGTCTCAAAAAGCTTCCCAGGTATATGCATTAAGAAAAGTAGGTATTTGGGACTAATGCTCTGTGTTGATCAAAACCAGCATCATTCCAATAATAGAGGAACAATCCAATTCTGCTTGGCCAAGGCTGCAATGCTTGACTATCTTCTCCCTCCTGCTGGGGAGGACACAACTGCAATCTAATGTGGCATTGCACAGATGCACTCACCTCACACAACACACTTGGCACAACACATCACACCAGCTAGGACTGAAAGGTATTAAGCAGAGAAGACAAGTCAACACCTGCTTAGCCCTTCTAGTAAATCTGCATCACTTAATTCCCAAAGAAGAAAAAAATCACCCTTTGGAGCCCATAGTGCAAGGCTCATTTCAGCAGCCGGGATCCTGTCCTCCAGCCTGCACTTGAGAAACGCTGCCTTTTCAGTCCATATTTGCAATCTATCAGGATTTTAAGCAGAAGAATGAAGAACCCTGCTTCTTGCTTACACCGGTGTAAATTAGAAACAAACCCATCGGTGTTAACAGCCATCCACGAGTATAAAACAGGTTTAAGCGAGAGAAAAAACAGGTCTGTAAACTCAACTGAGTTGAAAAGTCAGGGCATTTCTTTTCAACCACACGGAGATTAGACTGCATGGTGTATACACACACACAAACACGCACACGCTGTTTGTAAAGCCTCTCCAAGAAATCAGAGAAACCAAGCAGAGCACATGGAAATGTAACTGCTCCCAGTGAGCGCCGCGTGGCCCAGCACACAGCCTCGTTAGGAAGAAATGAAGTAAGACAAGCCTCGTTTTTAACTATAGCTACCTGAGGGGTGGGGCAGCGTTGCCCTAGATAAGCAATATTTCTGTGTTTTCAAATAAAGAGGTCGGGGGCTTGGGTTCTTTTCCCGTTTTCTGGTTTGTGGGGTTTGGTTGGCCGGTTGGTTTCGGCTCGCTTCTTTCTTGCCCGCGAATCTCCGGATCGGATTTCTACGGCTTTAAAAAGCGCTCTCGGCGCTGCCCACGGACTGTTTGACGCTCCTTTGCTGCCACCAAGCGGTAAAGAGGCAAAACGTCCGCAATTTTGGAGCAGACCCTGCAGCTGCGTGTCAAAATTTGCTTTCCCGCTTCGCTCTCCCAGCCTTCACCTCAGGCTCTGGGGCTGCCCTGTGAGGAGAGGAGCGGCCGCCCGCCGGTCAGCCGCGACATGAGGCCCGCGACCATCGCCTCGAAGACCGCGGGCACCCCGGCCATGACGTGCACGTTGCCGATGCTGAAGCCCGGCGCGCCGCTCAGTCGGTTGAGGATGAGCTCGGCGCCGTCGGGTACGCGGGCCATGCGCAGGTGGGCCTCGGTCAGCGTCCGCCCGGCGCCGACGGCGGC
>JAOWBP010001760.1:4737308-4757290 GCA_028571105.1 Tragopan temminckii | reverse complement strand
AGCCTCGGCAAGCATTCAGTGTTATCTCACTTTGCATCCCGGGGGTAACTGCTCCTCCGCAGGGTGACACAGGGACGCTTTGTAGGTACAAAAGGCACGGCAGGAAGTAAATGCACAGGATGCAGTTGGAGGTGGCTGGGGGACATCTCTGTGCAGGTGCTGCAAGAGATCAAACAGCCTTCCGAGGAATGGACGCACTGTTCACCCCGCCTTTCAATTTAAACTAATTTAACCTACTATGTTTTCTCAGTTCTATAGATCTTGTTTTTGTTGCAATTACTGTCACGGAGGTAATATCGCACAGATGTGCCCAAGGAACCCAAATCTGTGGGACGACCTGAAGAATTTCTGGCAGTATTATTTTCTTCATTCAGTCTAAGTTCAGAGGCAGAAGGAAAGCAACCCACTTGAGTTATGTTGAAGGCAGACATAGGAAAAGCAGATGAAAGACTCAAAAGAGATGAAATGGACTTTAACCATGAAGGTAACTAAGCAAAATGATTTGCACGCTTTCTCTATTGTGCTGTAATCAAACTGAAAAAATTGTCTGCCTTTCTTTATTGTAAACAAATAAGCCAACCTACTAAAAGTTGCTGGGTAAATATAGAAAATCGCAACTTCTAAGCTTATAGTCACCTGTCTCATTTTCCCGATGTCTTCCAGAATCTATTAAGATGCTTTCTTCACTTATGTCACAAAGAAATATTCATATACCTTAACAACATGGAGTCCACAGATGTGGTAACACACAGTGCCAGCAAAGACACTCCAGTTAAGCTGAGAATCAGCTTTCTTTCTTTCTCTGATGTTGGTTGTACTGTATAGTTTATATTCTTGAATATAATAAATCATTACTAATCTTTGCCAGCTGAAGCAACGGCCACTGAGATTCCTGAGGCTAGCAGTGCATCTAGTACAGGCCTTGTCTTAAATGACTTTTTTAATAAAGGAATGGAAGTTCCATAGGGTCAGAATGCTCTTTGCAGTTCAGAAGCCACTGTAATTAATGGCAGATTCTGGTCTCTTTGCCTTTTGAGAATCTGTGCAAGCAAAGCTGAGGGCAAAGTCTAGCCCTTAGTTTTTCTGATAATACAACCTTACATGGATGGCATGAGACAAAAAGAAAAAATTCTTCCAAGCTCATTTTGTTCTTGTTAAACTTAGGTAGGGCAAGTCTCAAGATGGGCAGCTTTCTCCTGGTTTCAAGAAAAGAAAAAAAAAAAAAAAGTGCACTATAAGGAACATGTACACCTAGAAACATTAGAAATACTAACTTATGCCAAGACTCAGCCCATTTATCTACCAAAATTCTTACCCTTTTCCCCCCCTAAACCAAAACAAGCAAAATACAGTCTAACAACAGTAATCCTTCTTTCCACCACTGTTTGAGTTGTGACAAAATATTTAAGTTTCAGATTTCTACTATGTTCAGCATACCTAAACAGTGAAAAGAGATACAGTTCCACTGGCGTTACTTCTTAAGAAAGTGACACATGGATTAATTCTATTTAATCAAATTGATACAAACTCCAGTATGATCTTAACTGATCGAATATATAGGAGAGCATCACGTGACTGCTTGAACATTTAAAAGGTCAGAAATCTGAATAAAACTATGTTAAAGCAAGACTGTTGAAGTTGCAGAGTTGTACTAAATCTGCAGTTCTGCATATACAGTATGTTACAGTAATGCCCCGTCATCTTCTGAAATAAATTTGAATTCAATTGTACAGCCTGTATTCCTCTCAGAATGGTTTGTGGCTTCAAAATTGTGCTGGGGGCTCTGTAATGCTGATGACCATGCATGGAAAAGCTGGAACATAAGCAAATTGGGAGCCAGTTTCTTCTACATTGTTTTTCAATGTTTCTCTAGAACCCTAATCTGGATAGATTTTCACTGAGGTAACTTTTTAACTTCCTGATAATGCATTTTATTTTTTCTTACCTCAGTCAAGGAAAGTTACAGCTGTTAGAAAAATACAGAAGTTTTAGCTAACACTGGCAATGCAACCTATACTTCAACAACCATGTACTTGAGCGTAACTGTAAGAATAACTGCTCAACCTATCCAAAAGAAAAAAAAGAAAAATAACAGCCATGACAGAGAGCAAGCAAGTCCAATGCAAGTTGTTAAAATCTGGCAAAGTTATAAAAATCTGGGAAAAGGACATTATAATAAAGAGCTGAGGTACTTTGTGCAAGTACCAGTGGTAAACCCTGCATAGATGAAAGACAAACAACACAGGTTCTGTCTATGCATCAAGAATGTGGCCTATAACAAACAGACATATTTCACGGGAATTCAGTAACTTAACATCAGCTAAATTTTAGTGCTGTTTTGGTCACATAATACGTACAGACTTGCTCAGCTACATAAAACCAAATTCTATTCTTCTGTGCTTGATTCTTGCTACTGTGACTTTAACTAAATAAAGACTTAAGCTGCCTTAAAGGAATAAAGAATTAAGCCTATGATGTTACGGTCTCCAACAGTACCCTTTCATGAATACACACTTTTGATTCTGACATACACTCAGAGAGGAACTTAAAACTTACTGCCTGCCCTTCAAGGAGGTACATAACATTCTGGTGGATGTGTACTGTGTTCATACGCAGACAGCATCTCTTGAGATTAACTGCCTTGAGGAAATGCTCTCTCCATGGAAACATTGCACAAGAAAACATGTTTTGTCTTGTGTGTGAGCTGGGGAGTATGTTTGTTAGCCCATGGCAACAAATTAAAAAGACTGTTTATATGTCCACCTTGACAATGATTGTTACTAGGCATTTCTCTCTCTCACCTTTTAATAACAGTGACAGTAACTTTGTGCATTTAAGCAATGACAGATTTGTTCCCATGAGGCCAAAAACACACTCAAATGGCAAATAACAAATAAACCTTCTAAAAAAGAAAACAGAAAACAGGAAAATACAATTTGAAACACATTCATGAAAGTGAACAGTCATATCAAATGGGAGGGTATCAAAGACTACTGCTTTTTCAGACAACTTTGCTTGTGTGATTCAGTAAATGCTCATTTACTTTATCTGAGTGTCCTGGTAAAACATAGCTAGGAATTTGCCCCTAGAACCGCTGCTTTACAAGATTTCATTTGCAAGCACAGCTAGACTCCATTTCTTTTTCTACCTGTGCTGAATTATTGCTGTGCGAGATGTATCACCATAAATTTCAAGTGATCCTTAGCTTGGAAGTGATTTCGTTGATGTACTTAAGATAGCCAGTCAAGGTACCTTTGAAATCAAGATTGTACTGGTGTAAAACTGGAACAGAATTAGACCCATTTTCTATCACTTAATATAGTCTTTAAATCCCTCCATGGAATGTGTCCACACTAGACTGAGAAGAAGCCTCTTGGCAATACTGAATTATCATATTGAACTGCTTCCATCCATTTGCTGGGACTGCCAAATTGAAATGATGCATGTCAAGGCAACCTTACACTGAAAAGTAAAAGATAGCCTCTTAAATGTTCCATTTATAAAGCTTTTTATTCACAGTAAAATTTAGTATCCCCTCTGAAATATATCACTTTACAAAATTGATACTTTGCCATTACAAGATTTCCACACCATATTCACTCAGCTTAGTAGTAAAAACAAGCTTTCACTCTTTTCCCTTTGGTGCAGCTGATGAAAACTGAGTTGTTCAAGGTCTGCTTCTTAGATCACCACCACTACACATTCCACAGATCTGTAACTCTGCAAGAAAGGATAAAAAGTCAGCAAAAAGGCAAATTCTTAGGAGTATCAGTAAAATATTACAGGTGCATCATATTGGAATGCAGGAACTATCAAATTTAAAAACAAAAGACGAAGTTAACACTAAAGATGATAAGATGATCTGCAAAACAAATGCATTCATGTAGACTCTGGAGCTCAATCCAAGGAATATCACTCAAGCAAGTAAGCAAAAATGATGGTGTCATGCTAAAGAACATGAACATTTTTTTCCTAGCATGTTACAGTTGATTCTAAAATGATAAACTGCTTTAATTACTCATTATTTCTCTTAAATTACTGTAGCCTAATGTGTTGGTTTTCTGGTTTTGTTGTTGTTGTTTTTGTTTTTAATCCCTGCCGAGTAAATTTTTAACTAAGAATCATATATAAATATTTTTAACAAACGCCCTACTTTGGCATCTTCACATCTCAGTTTAAACTGTACCCACTTAAGATGCAACCAATTTCAATTATTTTGAACTAAAACATTTCTTTGGTTTGAAGTTTGCCAGACTTACTCTGTAGAAGCAAAACACCTCTGCAAAGTCTCATGATTATTTCTCTGATTATATTCTGATTTTGCATATCACTCAAATGTTAGCTGGTGTTTTTTTCAATAGCCAGTTTGCCTAAAAAAGGTATGCTGTTGTTCCCTTACACTTTAACCGTCCAAAGCAGCTATATGTTACTAGCCATCCATCCATGTTTGATGAAAGAAAAATGACATTCCATTCAAAAGCTCTTTCATTTTGATAACCAATTTGGCATATATCACGTTGTAATGATAAAGATCAGAGGATGTTTTTCCTAGGTTTGAGGGGGTTTTGCAGTTGCTTTCAGTAGAAGAGAATCTGTGTAAATTGAGTCAAAAGTTCAGGGAGATCTTGCCAAAAGAAACTTTGCCATAGAACATCACTAACATCAGTGCACCTCCACTTGTGCTTCCAGGTACAGTTTGCTGTTCTCAACTCCTAAAAGCCTTCCTATCGCCACCATCTGCCTTTATGATGAGACGAGGTCTCTCCTTCTGAGATTGCAGAAGCAGGTCTTCATCAGCTCCTGGCCAAAGTATGTCATGTTACATTGGTCACTCCAAAAGCAATGCCTCCTCTTTACATATGGAAATCTAGTTTTTTTCTTTGCATTTGTAATGGTCTCAGCCCTGCAGATTAAAAAAATGGATTTTGGTGTCCCTCTGAATTCCAAAACAATTCTCTATTAATAGTATTCTATAGTAAATATTTTTATAGTAAATTTCCAAGGTAACTTGATCCTTCTTTAGCTTTTATCATTCCAGATAACTATGCTGTGAGGATATTTCCAATGAAACAGGAACGTTAATACTTTCTGACAGGACCTTATGCTAGTATTGATTTTCAAGGCCAGGAGCAATTAGGATGACATAATAAAATATCCACTCTTGAGGATGCAGTTCTCAAATAATAAAAAGACTGGAGGAATAGAAATGAACATCAGTGATATGTTGACTTGCTAACTCACGACTAGCATTTAAAAGAGGGCAAATCAAAGTTGCAGTAAGCATCCTCATTTGCTTGCAGTCACAGTACACTCTATCTTAGAGAAAGATGGGTATTTTCTAGGAGCAGAACTGAGGTAATGCAGGGAGATGTCAAGCTGCTAATAGGGCTGTGGGTCAGTAACAGACACATGGTGATAATCCTCAGTTTCTGGGGTATTCATTGGAGTTATTGTCTTTGCATTAGAAAAGCCACAAACCCAGACTTTGTCATCAGAACTCCCACACAAGCCTTAAGCATTTACAAAGTTGCATTTGCTACACATACATAAACTTCCCTATCACAAATGTCAATTACGTATATATACTTAATTATACCAGATGGATTTCTACTTCAGTAACTCTTCGCTAATATCCTCGCGTTATTGTTGTTTAAACATTTACCAATGAAAGCTGTGTACTTTACTGGACACTGAATTATGATCTTTTTCAGAAATCAACCTTTTATAACAAAAGCTTTAATTAAAGCTTAAGAGGAAAATCATGTAATGGAAACATCCTTCAGTTCCCTTTTAATTAACAGTACTGCACATAAATAGCAGCTGATCTACCTTTTCATCCAGAAAAAGTATGCCAAAATATAAGACATTATATCCTCAAAAGTCTCTGCATTAAAACACTTGTAGCTTCTACTACTTCATACCACGTACATCCTGTTGTCTTACTAACTAGTTCACAGGGCACCTGTTCTTTACATTATATTTTTTTGAGACTAATGTTTTGAACCTTTGCATGTGAAAACATCTACGCTGACACAAAAGTTCACAGGTCTGGTTATAATGTTTTACAGATACAGAACAACACACTTCAAGTCTTCCATAATTTTAACCTTAATCTCAAAAAAAAAGACCCATGAGTCAAACTGTGCTTTTGTTTTGCGTAACTGTGACATTAGCCTGTAGAAATAAAGCATGCTCATCTTACCTTTTAGCTGGCAGAAGTTTCTGCACTTTTGATGTGTATGCTCACGAGTTGCCCCGTAGATCTGAGGCAGCAAAGATAGGTACCAGCATCAGCATCCATAGAAACAAGCTCTTCTTAGCTGGATTGCTTGAACTGGAATGAAGAAATTCTTGTTTGTTCAGAGTTTATCACAAACAAAAATCTGTAAACTCATACCAGTCACTGAAAATGTTTCCAGAAATATACAACAATTATTTGAGTTTGTTAAACTTGACAGTTATTTTATTTCCAAATATTTACTTTTAGATAGTCAACGACAAGAGAATCTTCATTTTAGCACCTCACTGAAATCAATCCATGCTCTGCATATTGCATGATGCAGGACAACACTGAAGACAATACCCATCCACGGTAAATCACTCAGCTTGCAGTACTATAATAGGGGTACTGGATTTATTTGTTTTAATCATTCAGTCTTTTACACTAACTGTATTTCCCAAGACTGCAGTCTGCTACCCAAATGGCATTTTGGTGAAATAAATTGTTTATTTGTCTTTCATAATTAGTTTGCCCCTACTTTTTAAGCAGCTTTTGGACGAATAATTGAGTTTTTCTTTGTAGTGTACTGAAAAATGAACTTCTTAGGTTCTCCTAAAGGAATTAATGTACTCCCTCCCCTAAACCACTAAGCTTCACATTTGAGGGAAGGAGACTATTTTGCAAGGCAGAGCAGTAGTTCAAAGTGTACCCGAGAACAAAGATCTGAAAAACAGCAACCAATGACCACGCTCCTACCACCTCACAGCACATTTATCTCAGAGTCAGCAGTAAGAGATGCACACCACAGCCAAAATTCCAATCAAGTTCCTGCACGTGCTGTTTCCTGTTTGCTGTCCCCTGCCTGCTCCTTTGTTCAGGCCCTACAAAGCACTCATTTGGGCTGTTTCTGTTGTGGTTCCCCCCCTGCGTGGATTAGACACAAGGGCTTAAAGTGGAATTCAGGCTTTTCGCTTGCAGCCCTTGAACCTCAGTTTCTTCAGAGACCACAGAAGTAAGGGAATATGGCATACATGCTATTCCAGAAGCTGAAAACAGAACAGTTCAATATAGTGAATAAACCTTACAATACTTTGTGAACACAAGAACTCACTCAGTAATGTAATGAAAAAGTAAACATGGGTTTTACATAAACACCACAAACTGGACAGCATTGTTTGAGACTGTTTTAATATTCAAGAGATGAAGTACATACAAAAACTTAAGTAAAAAAAATATTTCTTAGACATTATAATCAAAGCAATACCAGTATCTATTACCAACAAGCATTTGGCAAGTCATTATCATTTTAATAATGAAACATTATTTCTGGAGCATTACATGGCACTTACAGATACACATTATTTTTTTTTAAACCTCAGTGCACAGTTATCTCAGAGAGGAGCATCCTGGACAAAATACAACCCTGCAAAGTTTTTTAAGTATAATTTAATCAAGATGTTGCTATACAGCACTTCTGTGAGACTCATACAGTGCAGAAAACACATTTTGATAACTCTAGGTGCCTCTGATAACAAAGGGGGGAAAAAAATTAGTTAATCTTTCTCTTCTTTGCTTTAGCAGGAGTTTGGTCATTTTCAGGGTTTGGTTCCCAGAGTGCATTCCTTACAAATCTGGAAGCTGCTCCTTTATCAAGTTTGGATGCCTTTTTCTTGTCTGCTATTTCTTTTACCTTGTTCATGTATGTTCTTATTCTCTCCTAGAAAAAATAAATATATATAAGGGGTTTTTGTGTTGTTTTTGTTGGTTTTTTTTCCCCCAAAACCATTCTTCCAAGTTTACCACTAAAGTAAAATCAGTGAGCAGGAGCACTCCACATGGTACCTTTCTATAACACACAGAAAAATAGCATCTCCTAAATATATACCAAGCTCTTTGCAAATTTGAGGCTTCCCTTTTAGCAGATTTTCCATCACAGGTACCTACCATACTAATATTTGCATGATATCCATCACCAAAGGAACATGAAGTCCTACAAATTTACTGTGAGACAAGAGAATTTGATTTAATGTTGCTTAAAAAAAAAAAAAAAAAAAAAAAAAAGAACCCAGTTTGGCCTCAGTAAAGATGGCAAAATAAATATATGATGTATTTATAAAATTGCACTACTCACTGTATGAAAGAGGGGAATATGGAGAAGAAAAGAAGGAAGAAGAAATCAGCATAAAGCATCTTACACAAAAGTAAAGAAGTTACAAGCATTAAACGTGCAACTATGCAAAAGCTCTGTAGTCAAGATCCTGAAATGGTTCGTTGCTAAGTCTCCCTTGACATATTCAAAGTGGCCAGATGAATTTCCAGCTGTACTAGAGATATCTTTTATGACCGTAAACAATCAAAAAAGTCTGTTTCCACTGCCATTCTCTAAAGAGAGGGAATACTTCTTTTCTTGTCACCTTCACCTACCATAGTCATTGAGTGTCTCATGTCACGCTGAACAAAGCATGGCTTTGATTCAGCCTCACCTACAGATCCCCACCAGTTTAACTATCTCATTTATGTGCATGCTCACCCAGCCAGTTCTATAATCAATAAAGAAAATTACTTTGAGAGCGTAAACCCTCTAAGATGGGAATCACGTTCTGTTAAGTGCCTGCTTCCCTTCACTTACTAGAGAGAACACTCTCTGTACAGTAATTCTGTACAGTATGTAAAAGTTTGGCTCACGGATTTCACATCTAGATATTTAGCCCAACATGGCTTGAACTGTAGGGCCTTTAGGTGTTACTGTACTACATGCAATAAACAACAGTAATGCGTGCATGTGTGATGCACATATATCGTGCTTTACCCAATGCATGAATTGCAAGAGTGAACTAACAGGACATTTATGGATATTGATAACTACATACATCCTGGTATTACCTAACCCACAAAACTACTGACAGCTTTTGGAATCTGAAACATCAGCTACAAGACCTACACTACAGATCTGATTTTCAGTTCTTCACCAACCCTTACAAGCGACTGATTTGTCAAAAAAATTGGACAATCTTGCCCTATCAAAAATGCAGCTTTAATGAAGAGTGCTTTTCAAGGTCTGAAATCATGATAGACTGCAATATTTTTGTGACTGCGATGGTTAATGAGAACAAGTGGCAAGCCTACATATATCAACATGGGAAGAAGCAGCTGACTAATATCAAAGTGCTAAAAGAAATGAACTCTGATAGCTGGAATGTGAGTTTTATTAATATCACTGGAATCCCGATATACTCCCTGTACATACAGAAAGAGCAATTCTAAAAACAAAACAATCATGATGGAACAGTCTTTTTATTCCCTTTCCACATGAATAAGAATATCACAATGCTCCTGGAAGAAAGGAAAGAGAGCTGATAAGAATCTAGCCTAGAATAAGTCACTCGTTCTTCAAATTTAAAACGACTGGCAATTGTGAAGTAAAATACCAGCATAAAATATCCACAGTAGAAGAGATACAATTTATTTTTAGTCTAACAAAATTAACACAATATTCAGATACGATATAATACAGGAGGAACAAGAAACTGACTGAAAGTTCATGAAATATTCACCAATCCATTTTTTAATGTGATACAGTCTAGACTGCTGAAAACCTCACAAAATTAAAAATAGAAGGATTCTTGTTATTTAAGCTAGCTTTCCACATCTTTCAGTCCTATCTTCTATTCCTCCAGTTACCTAAGGATTACATTTAAGCTAAGTATATTATGATTGCCTAGATTTAATGTTTTCATTTATACCAGAATTAAAAAGAGTAGCTCTAAGTTTTGAAATCTATTTTTTTTTCTTTAAGCTGAATTATTTGATATTTTAAGTCAGCAGAATTTTCAAGATACCATGCCTTCTGTACTGCAGTCATGCATCTAAATGGAATATAAAGACAAACCTAAAAGATTTATTACAGGCTGTAAATATGTCACTAATGCAGAATTACTGGACAATACACATACAACTGGTGCCAAAAAAGCTTTTAGCTTTGTTGCTGAACTGGATTCTTTACTGCTGAGAAAATGAATTAATGGAGGACTTGGAAGAAGGGGGGGCTCTTTCCCGTCTTTGCTAGTAAATCAACCACACTACGCTTTCAGAGTCATACAAAAGTAAGAAAAAGACAGCCTTAGAGATTAACATGATTCCAAGTATTCCTAAGGAAAAAAAAATGCCATACTGGAAGTTATAAATTATTATCAGGCATGTAACATTTTTCTATTCAACAGATACAAGTGAAAAGTTATTCTGTTCAGAATTCAATTCTCAAAAAGAGAAATGGAGAAGCAGAAAGATAAGATGACACTATTCATCTTGTTGCTTTTTCTTATTTCAGTAGGCTCTACAAATGATACTTTAAACTGTGCTGTTTGGAACTAAAAATACAAATTTCTTAATTTAGAGAACCCAGCAGGGCATACTAACAGGCAATTATATAATATTATGTAGCATGTGTGTGCTATTATGGCAATATGCCGATTTTAGAAGTAGATATAAATATACATCTACTTCTATATGAGTTAATGGCCCTGGACAAGTAAAGTATTGAAAGCATGCAATGTAAGAATCTTACCAGTTCCTGTTTCACTGGATGTTCCTTTGGATTGATTCCCTGAGTAGCCAAGTATACTACAAGAAGAAAACGTAGTTTTGATATGGATGGCTGTGATGACTTAGTGCCCAATTAACCAGTCATATAGGAAAACTGTAATTGCCACATGAAACTATTAATCATGGTGTTTAACCACATGGTTAAGTATCTGATGCAATACTGTTATCAAATATTGCTGTAAAAAAATACATACATATAGTAAATAAATATATAAAATACACAGTGCCGTTAAACTCTACCCTTTTAAGCAGGACAGAAAAGGTTGCCAAGAAAAAAAAAAAACCACAAAGATTCTCAGGCATGTACAAAGCCAGCTTTTGTAATTATCAACATCATTTACCTTAAGAATAGTAATAATTTGAGTCCTTAGAGTTAATCATCAGTTTCTATCTATTTGGCTATGAAATACATTTGAAAATAAATTTGATGTTTGCAGCTAGAAAGCATTCAAACAGTGATCATCTGAACCTTGTCCTTCTATCACATACTTACCCCAGAACATTGAATTCAGTGCGTACGCTGAAACCAAATCCAGTTTTGCTTGCTCAAGAGGCTCTAACTAGAATGAAAAAAAAATTCATTTACACATTTTCAAGATATGCACGTATTTTAGCAGTGAGCCTATTTTAGAACTGAGCATTAATGCATTCATAGATACATACTAAATTAGCATATTTTTACTGCACATGTTCACTGAGACAAAGCCTGTATTTTCCTGTCACCACAGGACCATACCCTCCTCTGCAAACATTCATGTCATTTTCCCAGCTTGATCTTAAATGCCACAGTACCACATGGCCAAAATAACAAAATCTCTTAGCATGGAGCTCTTTGACTTGTTCTCACAGCCAGGAAAAAGACCCTATTTTTTCACAAAAAATAGTTTCAAAATAGTTTCTGCTATCACCAGAAAAAAAAAAAAGAATGCCTCAGGATTATTGAAGCTCAGATATGAGTATGCTACAAACAAGTGATGAACATTAATATACGTATAACATATAACATAACATATAGAGTTAGCTTGCGTTTGATGCATGCTAGAACACTTACAGTTGCCCAGCAAAGGAAGAAAAAAGGTAACGCGTTGTTTTTTTCCCCTCAACTGTCAGAGTCAATTTATGGATTTAGTCCTACAGGATTTCCAGAAACTCTGATAAGATCATTGTATAGCTCACTAGTTCTAACATGGATACTGTCAAAAGATCAGCATTGTCAAGACTGTTTTCCTCATAACTCATTTATGTTAGAAACCCTCAGAGGATAAAAAAAAAAAAAAGGGTTCTCATGTTAGCTTTTCCTTGCCCTAAAGAAAGAAGATACATGTAAGATTTTAAATGTTACAAGACAGACAGACTTGTATGAGGTCTTTAGGCAGTACTTGCTGTCTTTATATTCTGAGGGAGGAAAAAAAAAAAAAAACACACCCACAAACTTTACAGGCTTGTGCTTACAACACAGCTAGAAGAGACAACTCAGTTTTTCAGGGACCAGATTCTGCAAGTCAACAGGAGATCAATTCTCAATGTTGTCAATTCATCTTTACGTCCTTCTATATCAACCAAATTTCTGTGATGTTTGTTGTGAAAAGGCCATGGACAACTTCGAATGAGCTGTCTGCTCAGGAAGAGCACTCAGCATGCACTTTTGGGAAGGTCAAGTACAGGATAGAAGCCCGTTACCTAAATGATTCACTGGTAGAATCTTCACTTTTCACCTTTGAAGAATATACATTTCATCGCTTAGTTCATAACATCACCTGGGTGTCTTACAAATGCAGAAGTTTCAAATATTAGATGTGAGAGGTAGGAAGTGTAATATTTGTTATTTCTCTGTGCAGTGGCTAGCCAAACAGACCCTGTATTATTAACAGAAAGGCTATCAAGAGGAAGATGATTTACCTTCTGGAGAAGCTCACTTCTAGAAACTGACATCATTGTCTTCAACATCTCATCTACCGAAGTTAGAGATTTTTCAAACGTTGCAAGATAATCATGAATTTCAGTGGGATATTCTTCTGCATTAATATCTTCTGCCATTTCCATCTAGAGAAAAGCAGCAAAATCAGTAACACTCTCTACAGATTCAAAAGACTATTTTAAAATAGAAACCACTAGCATTTATTCATTAAACGTTATAAAAAGTGCCTCCTCCTGAAGAATTCCAGCAATCAGCATCAGTAGTGACACAGTTAAAGATTCTATAGTTGCAGGGATAACTCCCAACTGCTGTACAAAACAGCATGAAGGAGAATTACAAGTGATACCTATTCTTGTACCAGTCCCAAAGCACTATTTAACTTTTATGGTGTGTGATAGAAGGAAATTATTTGCTTGCTTAAAAGTGCTCTAAATATCTAGTAAATCACAGTACATAAAGAGCTATACCAAGTGCAAACATACAAAAATTAGGGATATAGCTTCAGCCCATCCTAGGAACAGACATTACTTCAGCTTTAGAGTGGTTGTGCAGCACCAGTTATGTCAGGGTCAGTTATCTCTCTCAATCTTAAATTTAGGAGTTGGTCCAAGAAATGCTTCCTGTGAACTCTGCATCCAGTTCTCTGAATTCTCTGTGGGCCACTTTAATCTGAGATATAACTCTACCAGTAATGAAGCTGAGTTGATTTTGATTTCAGAATGCAAATCTTGTAGACACATCCATGCAAAGCAACTGTGAGATCAGCAAAGATGTGAACGATCCCAAGAGCACTCTGGTTTTGATCCCAGCATTTGCAGTAACGGGGCATGGCTACTGCCAAACCATCTGGTCACTGGCTTCCAATCAAGATCTTTAATTCCTCTCCAATCATAAAACACATTATCTCAGAAAGCTGTTGTTACTTAAAGCTGTGTCATTTTCTACAGCTTTTACTGATTGTGCAACAATTTTTTTTTTAATGTTATGAGAAGAAATACATCACTTTCCCACTAGCTTGCAGGGCTTCATCAAGAACAGTGAGAGCATCTGGATCACTGCAGTCCCTTCTGCTTGGGGTCAGTGTGAGACTCTCACTCCCAGCTGCTGAGTGCAGAAGGTGGGAGCACTAGTTGGGGAAACCACACTTTCAAAGTTTGATCTCTGAACACCAAGCCATGCAGCCAGCACAAACTGCAAGGAAACAACAAACAGCTGTCACATCACTGCTGTTTGTTTTAGATAAAGATCTGATCTTTCCCTTTTCCAGGCAAGAACACGGTTTGTGTGAGCGAGCTTTCTTTTTAGTTATATTGTCTCCTGGAGGTCAAACAGGAGGAAGACTGAGAGGAACAACAGTGTTTCCTCAGGTCTGCCTGGAACTCCAGTTTTTAGCCACAACAGTGCAATTCCAAAAACATGAAAAGCCAGTTAACAAGCCCATTTCCATTGCTTTTATTTATATGGTTGAGTTATAATTCTACTCAGATGAGTTTTCACCTTGGTCAGAGATGTGTTACTATACATTGAGGGTCCCCTCCTTACCCCAGCATGTAACTCAAACCACCTAAATACCAACTCAGTCAGCTGCAGCATACCTAAGCCAGAAAGCTAAGCTGAACCTACAGAACACTGCCTGCAAAAAGGCAAATAGCAATATAGTTATTTCTATCCTTTATGATAGCATTGTTTGCATTTCATTCTGTCCTGGCTACTTGCATTACAATCATCCTTCTTAGGCTGACTGAGAGCCCACCAGCTATCTGATAATCTTATAATACAGCACAGAAAATATTTAAAGCTACAGAAGAAACTAGATTTTACCAGCTGTTAACACAGTTAAGCCTGGTTAGAAGATGTCAGGATGTCTGTCAGGATGCATTTACTATACTTACACGTACAGGGAGAGAAGTGTTATCCAATCCAACAACCAAAAACAGGGTTTACTGTTACCTACTATGGTCTTAACATTATGAATGTGCATGAACACGCTGACAAATCCCAACTTTTCTCCCTCTCTTTATCAGGGCAACCAGCATAGGAAAAAAAAACCAAAACAACAGCAACAAACTCCTACAGCAGGAGCACGTTACCAATAAAAAGAATTCAAGCCATTTCACTGCAGTCACATGAAAAAGCAGTCACCAGAACGTACATTACATTCCTCTCAATATCCCAAGGTAATCCTAAAAAATGAGGCAAAGAAAGAATACAGATAGTAGGAAAGAAGAGACACAGCTCAAAGTAAGTTTTTCTACAATTGCTGCCTCATGAACCAGAAAGAGGTACATAACATGAGGTATTTACCTGACACTTAATTAGCAAGGAAAGGAAAAAAATGTGTCAGCCTTCACTGGAACAAGGTTGTGTAGGGCAGTCAGCCTAAGTCTGCTCCTTGTGCCAAGGAAGGGGGGAGAATGTGTCAAACTTGTGTTTGCAGTTCAGCAGGAACCAGAGCAAGTTCCTCCTCCTGCTGTGCAGGGCCCTCTCTCTTTTCATTACACTGTTGTTTCAGCATTACTAATTTCTGAGCAGGATATGTTACAGTGTTGGCACATGCCAACAATAAGGCAGCAGTCAACAGCCTGCAGTAGTTTTGATAGTATTAAATCAACAAGAATAAACTTACACTGCATTAGAAAACGCTCACACCGGAAACTCCACAGAACTGTTTCTGCCAAAACCAACACACACACAGCACAGTCACACCTGCTGAATGACAAAGGCAAGGACTGAGACCGTATCAGTGACTCTGTCAATATGCCTAAAGGTTATACTGCCCTCAATAGTTACGTTTCAGTTATTAAACCACAAAAGAGATTTCCTCAAAGTTCTGCAAGTGTTTCCCTATGTATTTTGAACAAGCAGAAATTCAGTTCCAGGAGTGGACGTTTACTACACTGATTTCTTTTGTTGGATTTGCTGACTTTCAACTGTATTTTATTTGCCACAGAGATCCAACTTAAAAGTACTACAAGTATTCAGATATGTGGAGATACGAAAGTATTTGCTGATCTGGGGAAAATTTGGGAAAATAAGGATAAGAACGTATTTTCATCAGCAAGTAATAACACAATGGTGAACATATAATCCGTGGTTGTGCAATGACAGCAAGACCTTTAATTTTGAGAATGCAACGGAAAGTTCAGAACCCATAAATATAAAATTAAAAAGGCCAGTTTTGATGGAGGACATTGAGAGAAACAAAAAGTATGGACAAGCGTGGTGTGACTTCATGACATCAATCTACCAGGAACAAGTTTCCCTTTTAACCCTATGGCTCAAAAACCAACATAAGCCTCAGCAGTCAGTTGCCTGCTGGCTCAAAAAGAGAAACAAATCAACCCCACTTCCCCTTCTGCCCACCTGGACATCAAAACTGTCCCTCTTATTTTGAAAAACAAACTCTAATTAGGCTGTGGGTGCATAATGAGAGATTTTGCTGCAGAAGCATGGGGAAAGTAACAGAAGCTACAGGTATACATCAACATAGCAACATGAACCTTCAAAAGTCAGAATTAAAATACGTTCAGCGTCACACACATGATTTTCACCCAGAATTAAAATAGCACTTTCAGGATAAAAATGATTTATTTGAAGTAGTTTGTAACAAGTATAAAGACAACCAAAAAAAAAAAAAATTGAGCATCCAGCACTGTGCCTAATATTGCATCTCACTTAGCACTTCCCACTAGTTCTCACCTCTTTTTTAAGCACTGCAAGGCCTTGTTTTCAAACTGAGCTCAGACCTTCTACTTTTTTTCAGATGATTCGCCTAACAAAAAACAGATGAGATTTTCTTGCTTTTCATTGATATCTATAGATTATGTATAGAAAACGAAAAGAAACCCAAACACTTTTAGTCAGGGTATGTAAACAGCTTTCAGATTCAAATCAAATGCATTAGCAACGTGCGTATGACAAACCATCTCTGCCGGTATCTAAAACTTGGCACTGTCCTCCCTCTTTCAAGTTCTGAATCAGAACCTGTAGTGACTATAGGTGATACACAAGCATGGCAGATGTCTATTCTGCACTAACATTAATTCACTGCTGCAACTGTACAGCAACCGAGACACACGGAACAAACATCTAAAATTTAAAGCTACTAGAGACCACAACAAAGCTTCTTAATTACAAATCTCTTTTGGGCAACAAATCCACTTTATTTTGGACAGAGATATCCATTTTATTCCATATTTGCGAAGATGTAAGTACCATAGGCTCTGGTCCATGGCAGACTGCTCAGCACTACTACTGCCTAACAAGTAATTAGGTACTTGCTAGTTGTCACTGTGTCCATAGAGCTGTTTCCTCAAAGCAGCTTGGGGCAGCTGGAGAGCGCATCTACTAAGCACAGTTACAGTGCTCTTCAAACGCCAACTCACAGTCTTGTTTGCAAAAGCAATTAAGCCTATCATGAAATACCAAATATGCAGCAGCAGGCTTCTCCTGATTCCCTTAAAAATATCCCAACCCAAGCCACAGTAGTTATCCAGTGCATCCTTTGCACTGTATTATACATAGGTAACAGCCAAGCAATCACTTTTAACCCTGACATCAAAGCTAAGCTCCTGGCAGTATTCCAACATGCACAGAAAAGTCCTGCAATACAGTCAGCAGCCACCAAGTTCTTGCTGATGCCACTGAGATTTAATCTCTTCAGTCCTAGAGGATCTACAAAGTTTACTGCACTCTGTCTTAAAGGAAGATCAAAATTTAAAGGAAGGGAATAATATTTTTAAGGCTCACTTGCACTTCAATCCATGGGGATACGATGAGAAATCAAGTATCCCATCCTGGCCCTTAATCACTTCTACCCTACCCACATAGGGAGAAACTTTCAACTTGATCCCTATGATTCCCAAAACATTTTTATTCTCTGTACAGTGTCATCAGCTGTACTAGATTCCAGAGCCGATGACAAAGTCATTTCCTCTGCTGAGCAAATCCAATATACACTGGCTCTTGTTCAGCTCAAACCTGTCAGTGCTCCCATCAGCAAGTACAACGATAAAACCAGCTGTCTTTGTGTATGTCCAGAACACCTCTGAGTGAGACACGTTCATAAAAGCTTTCACACTATGTTAGGACAGCTCATTTCAAGACAGGCTTTCAAGTGATGTTAGATCTGAATGTGTCGCACTGAATATCAAGAAGTACTTGTACAGCAAAACACTGTCCCCTAGTATAGTTTGCTGAGTTGCATCCACTTTGATAATGTATCTCTGTATTTCCATGTTGGGTTTGGTTGTTTTTTTTCTTTTTTTTTTTTTTTTTTCAGTTTGTGACAGCAGTCAATAGTTCTGTCCTACCAAATTCCCAGCAAACAGAAATGAACAAGTGCCCCGTCTGCAGCTACTCAACCCTGGAGTTTCCTACTTCTTCCAACACACGCTGTCACTCGTTTCCTCTAGCTACTAGTTCTACATTCCATGAAAAACATACTTCCTTTTACTGGAATTTCATTTTCTACATTTACACTTCATGCAGTACTTTTTTTCTGCTGATCTGAACAGTGATCCTAATCTACTTTTGGCTGTTCGTTAATTGACCATGCTAACAAAACAACCTGAACTGAACTATTTTAACTATGGCCTGTACATGCAAATTGTATCTCCTCTTTGAAAATCAGGTTCTTCTTACAATAGACACTGATTTCTTGATGTTCCTTGTGTTTCAACACCATTTTATAGAACCACCACACAATCGTTGAGTTGAAAGGGACCTTTAAAGGTCATCTGGTCCATTTCTCACGCAATGAACAGGGACACCTACAGCTCAATCAGATGCTCAGAGCTCCATCCAGTCTGACGTTGGATGTATCCAAGGACAGGGCATCCACTCCACTCTGGGCAAACTGTGCCAGTGCCTCACCACCCTTATTGTAAAATCTTTCTTCTTACATTCAAGCTAAACGTACCTTCTTTTAATTTGAAACCATTTCTCCTTGTCCTGTCGGAACAGACCCTGTTAAACAGTCTGTCCCTTTCCTTCTTACAACTCCCCATCAGATATAGAAAGGCTGCTCTCAGGTCTTTTCAGAGCCTTCCCTTCTCCAGGCTGCACAGCCCCAGCTCTCAGCCTGTCCTCGCAGAGAGGTGTTCCACTCCTGGAATTAATTCCGTGGCCCTGCTTTGGATGCACTCCAACAGGTCCATGTCTCTCCTGCACTGAGCATTCCATATCTGGACGCCGTGCTTCAGGTGACGTCTCAGCTCAGAGCAGAGAGGCAGGACCTCCTCTTTCACCCTGCTTGCCACGCTACTCTGGATGCAGCTCAGACTGTGGTTGGCTCTCTGGGCTGCAAGGGCACGGTGCTGGCTCATGTCCAGCTGCCATCCACCAGTACCCCCAGGTTGCTTTCAGTCAGGCCGTGCTCTATCCTTACATCCTCAGCTTGTATTGATAGCACAGGTCGCCACAACCCAGGACTCTTAACAGGAACCCCATGTTTATGCCTACAGCACAACCTGCCTAGGTACAGCCACCCTCAGGGCACGGCTTCAGCTGAAAAGCTCACAGCCCACACTCACTTAACAACTGAAGTTAGGCATATGTCACCCTGTCTGTGCTCACCAACAGAACCAGTGCTGCTTTGGGAAGTCGTGGAGTACTCGCACGGCTGGGACTGCAGAACAACGTGAACCATTTAATGCTGCCTCACAGCTCCCTGAAAGCCTCGGTGGCTGTCGGCCCGCACACAGGTTCTATGACCTCGTGTGTCCTTTGAAATAAGCACGTGCACAACTGAAGGCAGCCTATAACCCCCACCTCCTGCTCTTTGTGAGGGGCGAAATGCCTGACCGAGCCCGCAGGCACCAGGCCACAGAGTTTTAGCATTTTAGAGTCACGATACTGACCTTTTTGCAAACGTCACCTCCACATCTCCTCTGTCACAGACACACGAGGCCGGGATAACGCACTGAACGTCAGAGGCCCGAGTTCCCAAACCGCTGCTCCCGGCGGCTCCAAAAGTCCTTAAATCACACGCAGCGCTGTGATGACGCTTATACCGAAGGGAGGAAGGCCTCGATCCCCCCCTCCTCAGCTCCACTACGGCAGCGCGGCCCCGCTGACGGGCCCGAGGCAGCAGCAGCGCTCGCTGCACGGCGCCGCGCCGGGAAGCGTGCAGAGAGCGGAAAAGCGACGAGGGGCGGGGCCTGCCTCGGCGCGCGCTGATGACGTCACGTCGGCGCCAGTGGGCGGGCAGGGCGGATGTTACCACACGGCCTTTCCCCTCTC
>JAOWBP010001760.1:4720190-4732204 GCA_028571105.1 Tragopan temminckii | reverse complement strand
CTTCTTTTCATGCAGCCAGGATATCAGTGCCTTTCTGGACTGCAAACACACATTGCTGGTTCATGTTCAACTTTTCATCCCCCAGGACCTCCAAGTCTTTCTCCACAGGGCTACTCTCAAGGAGTTTATCTCCCAGTCTGTACACGTATCTGGGACTGCCTTGACCAAGATGCAGCATGTTGCACTTGGCCTTGTCAAACCTCATTAGGTTAACATGGGCCCGCTTTTCCAGCCTGCCCAGGTCCCTCTGCATGGCATCCCTTCCTTATATTAACTGTACCACTCAGCTCAGTGTCATCAGCAAATTTGCTGAGGGTGCATTTGATCTCGCTATCTTGGTCACTGATAAAGATGTTGAAGAGCACTGGTCCCTAGGCAGACCCCTGAGGGACACCACTCATGATCAGCCTCTGCTTGGACATAGAGCCATTGACCACAACCTTCTGGCTGTGGCCATCCAACCAATTCTTTATCCACTGAATAGTCCAACTTTCAAATCCATCTCTCTCCAATTTAGAGGTAAGGATGCGGTGCAGGACCACATCAAAGGCCTTGTACAAGTCCAGGCAGATGACAGCAGTTGCCCCTCCTTTGTCCACTGATACCATCACTCCATCATAGAAGCCACCAGATTGGTCAGGCACGATCTGCCCATAGTAAGCTGTGCTGGCTGTCTCAGGTCACCTCCTCATCTTGCATATGCCTTAACATTACTTCCAATCAGTATGTAAACATGTCATTTTTTACAGCAATCTGTCACTAGAATTGCAGAAGTAAACTGTATTAGAAATTGGTTTTTTTTTTCTAAATGCTTTAGCATTCCACCACTCTCACTTGTCAGCTACTGTGCATATACTTAGTAGAACCACGTATTTCGTTCTCCAACTTCATTTTAGCATGAAACCTAGGACAACTCCAGGAGTAAATCAAAATTAGGACCCAAATTACTGTTGAAAATTTTAAGGACTTTTTCTTTGCATTTATTTACCTGCACATATCCCCTGAAGAGGCAGGGAATGGGGCTGGAAGGCCCTCTGGTCTCATCTCATGTGGCTGCTCTAAGGTTTGCCATACATTCTGCAACAGCAGGATGTGGGAGGAAAAGAATGCGAATATCAGGAAGAGAAAACACTGGTGGATATGAAGATGCCACAGGTCTGTGCTACTGCTCACTTCTGCAAGACAGCAGAAAGGGTCTGCCATCCTGCCTGGTTGTGTTACAGCACAAGGAAACATGAAGTAGAGATTCTGTCAGCTCTGCAGGAAGATTGATGACTCAGAAAATGAAAGTTTTAGCGTGAGATGCAAATGAACTGAACAGATTTTATTAACTATTCTTATATTTTATTGTTATTTTTCATTGTTGTGGCAGTGCTGCCTAGAAACCTGAGGCTTATGGCACTCCAAGCCCAAAATACTCATAAAAAGATTGTCTTTGTTTCAGAAATCTTCTACAGAAGATAACAAAAAATGAAGAGGAGGAAAAAAGCCTTTAATAAACAGAGGACGTAACTAATGTTGGATTATTTCTGATAGATGCAGGACAGACTGGAGCAACATCCCAGCATAATCAGGGCCAGATAGTGCTACAGTGGCAGTAAAAGGAGTGCATTATGCCCTCTGAGATAGGGAAGAGATAAGAAGGTACAGCTTCCTTAGAACCCAGCAAAATCACAAATAAGAATTTAAGGCTTTGCACTATACCTGTAGTCATTCACAACTGTGCAAAGTGAGAATAATGTAGCATTCACACTGTAATGACAGAAATGTTCATGAAAAAAAAGTGTCCTGAGTATTGCTAGTGGTGGGTTTTAATGCAAGCAAACCCTGCCTGTAAGAGGAAGAACTGGAAGCTGCTGGGATTTGGAGACTTCACCATACTTTATTTAAAAGCACTGTAACAGTGAGTCTGAGAGTGAGCAACTACTACAACCCAACCTGGGAAACAGGCTGAGCTACTACCTCTGAGTCACTACCGCTGGAAAAGGACCCATCAGGTCTTGGCTGCTGTGCAGCTCTCTGAGACTTACTGCCATTCTGCAAACCAATAGCTTCAGAGAGAGTCTTGAATGTTTCATAACCTCAAAATCCCAAGCAACCTAGGAGAGCTTGTCTGTGCTTGTTTTATTCATGTTGCTGATGGGCTTTTTATAGTGATGAAAAACATTCAGCTTCACTGCCACTCTTAAGGTCAGGGTTAATGTTGTGATTGGGAAATATCCTGAGAGGCTGGCCCTGCACGCTGACAGGAGAAAAAGTTGTTGTTGTGAGTAGAGAACCTGTCTGTGCATTGTGGACAGGCTGTCCTTACTGTCACGTACAGAGGAGAGAACTTACAGGTGTCTCTGAGGTTCTGTAACCCAGCTGTCCCTGCACGTGGACATGGTGACTAAAGATGGATCAAGATTTACTAACATTCTGTAGGCAGGGAAATGCAGGCAGAACTTCAGGAGGTAAAACTGGTACAGACACATCTGCTTCAGAGGCTGTAGCTGTACTAGTAAGCTAGGCAGCAAGGGGCTTGTTCTCTGACAAATTGGCATATCTTGTTAAATCCAGCAGGTCTCCTGAACAGGGAAGACACACACTGGCTGCCTACTGGGAGCACCTGATGCTATAGACCTGAATCACACCAGCAAATTAGCTGTTTTAATTTTATCAAGGTAAATTCTCAAATACTGATATGATACATCAATTTTCTAGAGTCCTTCCTTTTATCTTATGTTTCCTTCGATGCTGGTTTTGAATACCTTCCATATCATAGCTGAACTCTGGAAAAATAGACAACAGATGATACTTCACCCACTTCAACAGGCCACTGTATTGTGGCTTCTCATACAGAGTAAACATCTGTGATCCTCTGCTTAAAATTCAATCCAAATCATGACTTTACATATTTTTTTTTGGTGATGGAAACAATACACCACAGACCGTACATAGGCTCCCTGCACAGAAAACTTTGGGGGGCTGAAATACCCAACGGCCTGTACAAATGGTGAAACTCAAAGTAACTGATGTGAAGGAAGAAACTGATGTGTAACAGCTGGGGACCTGGGTGACACCTGTAAAAAACGGTGTGACATTCTCATTGCAGTCATGCCCATAAATAGATGCTGCCACGTACATACGAGGATGATTTGCACAGGAAACAAGAAGTAGCTGCCATGAAGGTACGTTTAGTAGATGTGGTTGCTGATGGTAAATAAGACCATGAAACGCACATTCCATTCCTGGACAAAGCTGGAGTTTTGCAGGGCATGCCTCAGTACGGCATCAGAGGGGACTTGTGCATTTCATTTCTGCTGCGTTATGATTTTATTTAGAACATGCTGTAGCTCTTCAGCCTTCAGGCTGCAGAGGCAAGGTGCCAGTCTTCAGCAAGAGGGGGAGGGACTATAAATAGAGCAGACTAGGCTGCCATGGGCTGCTTTTGGTCTGATTAAGTTTCTCGTTTAGCTTGGAAAAAGCAGAAATCCAATGTGCCAAGGAGATAAAGTGTAGTACAGACACTGGCAGCAGCAGTTTCCTCCAACTAGTAACTATCTTCCTTATTTTCAGGTACACAAATATAGCCACTTATCCTTCCTGAGCAAACACAACACTATAATTCATCTGTGCTTTCCTCCAGCTCTCTTAGTTGTTTGTTGTTCGGCTTTTTTTAAACAAACTTTCACCATGAAAAGCTGTCACGTGCAACACGCTTCTCATGAGGGAATCCCATTCCCTATTTCTTAAACAACAAATAAGATTAATATCAAAATTAAGCACTCAGAGGTAATACAAATTTCATCTTTTTGAGTGCATGGAGCATTAAGAAGTGTTGTTTAATTAGTTTTAGCTGTTAGTTTGTATCACTATCATCTAGGCTCACTAGGAGTTCCCCCTGGAGTTGCTTGTATATGGAATGGAAATTGCTGCTGCAGGCCAAGTATATAATAAAAGTATATCACCAAGAGCCCAGTGCTGCACTTGCCATTCTTTGTTTTTGCTTACTGACATCTATACTGAGAGCTTTTTCTTCCCTCATTCTGTGCTTCACCCAGAATTACTATTAAAGAGGTGCCCCCCAAATTCTGCTGCTCAGCATGTCTTTCAGCAAATACATTTCAATTACAGCACATAGCTAATGGAGCTCATCTTTGAATGACACTTTACACTCAAGAGCATGACTTGCTTCTTTGAAGTGCCCATACCTGGCTTTACAAAGAGAGCTACAGTTCCCTTTACTCTCTTCCAGCCCAAAGTACATCCTAAAAGGGACAACATTTAAAATAATTTCAGGATACGCTTTCACTGTTATGCTATGTATATTAGAAGGTACATTACCTGTGTTAAATAGGTATCTATTATACACACATGAGATATTACATTTTCAAGTAAACATCAAGTCTAAGGGAGACAGCTGGATATCAAGTCTTCGCTTTCTGACAAATATTTAGCCTACATACCTTGAAAGAGCACTTGTGGGCCAACATACATCTAACATGCTACACATCCTGCCTTTTGCTTGCCAAGCCAGAATGAAACCTGCATACCTAGAACATACCTGCACAAAGCTAGAAGTTAGTGCTGCACATTTTTGGCAGATGGACAGGCCTCATTAACCTCTGCTCAGGGATCTCAAATTCTGGGCTCAGCCTTAGCAGCTCCGGTGCCTGCCCACAGCACTGGGATGTTTCCTTGCCAGGGCATCCCCACAGTTCCGGCCATGCTGCACGACCTTTCCACTGCCAAGCACAAGGCATCCCCTCCATGCAGGAACAGATGCTACTCATCAAACTTAAGAGCTCTTTTACTAGAAGGAAACCTTTGTTCCAATTTCAGATACCTCCTGGTTTGCTGCTCTCAGTCGTTGTGCTTTTATCTCCACCAGCTCTTGAGAAATGCAGGATACAAGAGGCTCTGAATCTGAAGACGGCCTAGAGCTGAGCGCCAGCCTATTAAAAGCATAGATTCTCACAGATGGGTTTACAATCTATTACGGTTTTCCTGCCAACCCCTAACTGCTACACAGGCATTCATGATTTCTCTGTTTCACAAGGTCTAATAGCCTGTGAGCCTTTTCTGCCCAGAGGTGCCTAAGTTTTTCCTCAGCTGGCTTAATCAATTAACATACCTGGGAGTTAACAGGGACAATTTTGCCTCACTTCCATTTAGCTCAAACCTTCTTAGACCAGAAGAAAAATGTACAGTCTCTCAATCCAACCCTGCTTTCCCACAGCCCCAAAGCAGCTGACTGACCCAGCACAGGCAAATCTGAGTCTCATTTCTCTTTTAAATTTGTGACTTAGTTGATCCAGTTTGGATCCATCAGCACATTCAGACCATTAAGACTTGCCTCCCCCCCAGCACATGACTTGCTGCAGCAGAAAACTCATCAGCCCTCCAGCAAGCAGAGAAATAGCTTTGCTAAGATTTCAGAACTGTTCCCGTGCAGCCTGAAGGCTCCTCAAAGCACGAGCTCTGCACTCCTGCCATCTCTCTCACTACCTGATCCTGGCTTTAGTGTGACCCCTCTGACAGAACTCCTCACCTTTCAGCCCAGTTTCCTTTTCTAATTTCTATAGCCTCTGGCTTCCACACCACTTCCCTTACTTGTCACTTGCCCTACCTTAATGTCCAGTATTATGCAGTTTCCTTTTCTTCCTGCATCTTGCTCAGACAACAGCTGGTGGCAGGACCAGCACAGACATAAGACCTCAGTGCCTCAGCAAAGCAGCCTCTTGTTTTCAGGAGCAGCCCATGGAATACTGGGCTTGAGAAGCAGGGCAGGAGACTTGCCTGAATTTATCAGATAGCAATTCCTCACTCCAAAGCCTGAGAAAACAGAAATTCTTTGCAAATGGACACACAGGAGCTTTCTTCTTGTTAGCATGGGCAAAGCTGTCATATCCCCACCACAATCTGGTTTCAGAAATAGTCAAATCCTTTTAACTGAGACTTGTATCTATACAAACAAGTCAGCTGTAGACTAATATAACCAGACAAAGAATGTGATCAGTGAAACAATTAAAGCTTGCTGAAATTATGAACCACTCCCCTCAGTACACACATAGAGGGCAATAAGCAAATATGCATGTGAAAAACAGCTGGCAGAAACATACTCTGTGAGAAGAAGCATCAGGTAGGCAAGAGGAATCACAGAGAAGTTTAGGCACAATGACAGCAACAAAGCTACCCTGGCAATGCTGGTTTTGAAGAAATACTGAATCTTTATAAGGTTGCCAAAGCATTCTTTCAGTTTTTAAAAAAGGGAGTTAGCTTTAGTAACTTCTGGTGCAAAATAATGGACTTCCAAAGACTACACAGTGTTCTTGGGAGCACATTCTTTCTCCAAGTATCAAAATGTTTGAATAATATACTTTATTCATATTGAAACAATGTCCCAAATGATTTTATTTGTGGAATACAAAGTTAAAAACAGATTTAAAAAAAAAAAAATCAACAGAACATTAAAAACTTATTACAAATCCGAACTAAAATAATAAAACAGTGCATTTTGTGCAAGAGTTTAATTTGGATACCATCTTCAACAAAAACTTTACACCTGGATATTTAGTACTCATTATAGTTTCTATAGTGTATTAAAGAATTCTAAGTCACTTTAACAAACATTCTAACTAACGTATTCCAGTAAGCACAGAGTTTCTATGGGGGAAGCATATAGTAGCTTCCACTGCATGAATGCATACAGACATCACTACATACAAAACAGCCAAACAATTCCACAAGCACAAATGGATTTGCACTGTGGTTAAACGGAACACAAGCAATTCATGTGATTTAAGTGACGGGTTGTGTTAATGGAAAGGCACATTTTATTTTAATGTAAATTTACATTTCCAGAAGGTAAAAGTTTTATGCCCAGGAAACTTCTTCAAGTCATCACAGCACAATCAAACAACTCTTAAGTGCACGTATCTGAACTTTCAATAGAAAGATCTGGTTTCTATTTCTTTAATCCAGTTCTAACAAGGGAGAAATTAAATTAAAAGCAGTAGGACCCTCCCTCCCATATTTACAGACTGCAAACTATATTATTTTCTCATCAGAAATCCCAGTTTTCCTGTCAAACTTTGTTAAGCTTGGTAACTATCAGTACCCTCACAGTTTGGTCAAAGGCACCACAAACACACAGGCCCTTTTTGTCAGGGCTCCAGTCCAGGCTAGAAATCGGCTGTGTTGACAGAGTCACATTCTGCAAGAGGCTGACAGAACCTGCCACCCCCATCTCAGCTCCTTCGGAGTCCTTCTTTGAGCGCTGAGCTGGGTACTCACTGGCAGAAAGAAAAGTAAAACATGCTGTTTGTCTCAGCAAATTCGAAGTGCAATATTGTTTTGCTCTCAAAAGACCACACAGAAAGGTCTCTCCTGTTTTCAAGATAAAGCAAATGCCTTCAAAATAATGAGCCATCATATCCAGGTATAGCCACGCTGCATACTTGTAAGTATTTCATAGCAAAACAATAAGGCAGAAAGTTTTGAGTCCCAATATTTCTCTCCTATAGCCTTTTATTTTTCAACAGTGATGCTTTTGCCACAGGCAAACAGTTCCACCTCAGCAGCCCCCTTGAAACTTGATGCATCTACTTCACTGCATTTAGGATGACTAAATTATTTTGCTATGTAGTGTGAGAAGATACAAAGAATCATTGAAAGTCCAAGCTTTCAATATTTTTCTAAGATGTAATTGCTCCCATATGAGAATTTTAAGAAATCTATTTTCTTCTACTCAGTATTAACTGGGAATATAATTAGATCTTGATTACGTTAAGAAAAGTGAAAAGAGCTAATTTCACTTGTGCTGTTGCAATCCCATTCTTTTAGGAATTAATTCAGGATTCCAGATTGAGTATTGACACCAGAATCACTTTTCCACTGTATTTGTAGCAGTAATTCTAACTACATGTTCTGAGCTTGGAAGTGAGACCCTGCATACCATTTTTAGGACAATTCCTTAAAACAATAAACGGTTGTTTTGTTTCTTATTCCCCCATTATAGACCAGAAGACCTATAACTATCACTGCCTGTACCTATCACTTACTATTTCCAGAGATGAAGGCTCCCAGCTCCTCCACTCGTCATAAATACATCTCTGTTCTGTGGGAGGTGCCGAACCTGCCATATGGTGGATTTGTGTGCCTAGGAAACAATCAGCATTGTACAAGTCATTTACAGGTGAGCTTTGCAAGAAGGGAAGCAAAAATTTTACACTGCAGTTACCTGTATGAAGAGACCACCCTCCGCTGCAGGGGCACTGGAACTTTACGGTCCCTTCCAACCCAATCCATTCTATGATTCTATGACTGCTGTACTTGACACTGGAACAACCATTCTGAGGTACCTTCCCTCCCTCCTGCCTTAACCTTGCTGTCACGGAACAGCCAGTTCCCAGGCAGAAAAAGCCCCACTCCTGTGCAGAGGTCAGGCAGCAGCAGCCCTACCAAGGCCACCACACTACTTCAGCTTCTTCATGACCGGCCATCTAAGCATGGCTAAATAGGTCAAGTGGCTGTAAAAGCATGTCTGGAGCTTTGTAGAAGTACTCAGTTTCCAGGCTCTTAGGTGACATCTTCACCATGGGGCTAATTTCACCATCTGACATCTCTAAATAACATTACTGTAAGTGAGTGTACTACAAACATTGTGCAAACGCAACTGAGCATCTAAAATTCAAATTTAAATCTCAGCCAGGCAACAGAAATCTGTAACATGCATGACCTGACCTGATGCACATCTGTCTACAAACGTCTGAAAGGAAACCTTTAAATGCCATTAATGAAAGGTAAGAACTTCCACTTTCACAGTGTTATTACTACAAACTCTAATTCAATAAATACTTTTGTGCTATCTGATCAAGCCAACATCTTACCTGCTTTGCCTGGGGATGTGGAAAATAGTAAGGTAAAGATATTAAATGGAAACTCAGCCAGTAAGTCTCTCTCCATATGTCCTCACTTACTCACAATACTGCAAATCAAAAATGCTTGGTTCTGAAGGAAAATAAGTATTTCCAAGGCCCACATAAGGCCCATACAGGCAGGACAAAAAAAAAAAGAAAGCATGTTCAGAGGGCTCCCTTTATTTCTGGATATATTTAAGATTTGAATCTGCATGCTCATCACAATTTGATACAGCCTGCAATATACATGACCCCCAGTCTACCGGCACAGCTGAGTGCACAGAGCTGCAACAGGAGCCAAAGACCAGAGGAGCCCAAATAACAGGTTATGAAAGAGAGGAAGCCTTGGGAAGCACTGGCATCAGGATGCACGGGAGTCCTTTCACTGCCTGCTCGAGGGCCATGCTATCACACAGCTTACCCCAGTAACCTGGGATCCTATTGCCTACCAAAGACAATAATTTTAAGCCTGCGGTGCTTCCAGCTACTTAAGAGACAAACTGTAATACATTCTGTAATATATTCTGTAATACAGTTCTGTAATAGATGCTGCTAAAGAAATTATCCATCTCCCCATACCTTCTCTGAAACAGAAGCAAAACCTTTAGTCGGGTGCTGAGTCCTCATGTCGAAAACATGGAATTTTCCCTCCAGTGACGTGGCCACTAGCTTGTTCATATTCACATCTTTTCTGTCAAACTCCACGCTGCAAACCTGGAAATAGAGAAATCAGTACATGCAGCCACTGCTAAAAACATATATTCGTGTGTGTGATTTGCAAATACGTATCTAATCATTGGTTATTCTTACAACATCACCAACTTGGCAATAACACGACTGCCTGAAAACACACACGCACAGAAGTCAGAATGAAGCCATGTTTCCATGGCACCTTACCCCATTCTTAATGTTGGTCTCCCATCGCAGTGACATGGTTTTTAAGTCAAACAATTTAATGTCCCCATTGTCGTATCCAGCACAAACAACACGTTCCTCTTGATTGTAAGCATTGCCTGGACGTGGAGACAGAATTAATCGCAATACAGAAACCCCTCTTAGGCTGTCAATTTGAGACCTCTTCAGTCAGCAATTTCAACTCAGATTTATGCCAGCAAAGCATTACTATAGTAAGATTTAATGAGCAGGCTGTTTTTCAAGCCTGAGAGGTATAGAAAACACAGCTTCAAAACTGGCAGTTCTCTTCTTTAAACAGAGTCAACAAGTTTTTATTCCCCCTGCCAAGCACTGCCTGAGTTACAGTCTGCTTCAACTGCTGCAAACCATGCTCAGCAGTGCTGAGGTGACACTGGGTGTTACCACAGCCATTGCCGGCCATCTCAGCACTGCTTCCCAGCAGCCAGGCTCAGGGAGGCACAGCAGTGTCTGCCAGAAATTCACCTGGATGGAGAGCACAGAGTTTGGGATGGACGTGGCCTGGGCTCAAGCATCCGTAACTCAAAGGTTAATCTAAGGAAGTAAGAGGCCACTTTTCTCTCTGTGAGTCCAAACAGAAGGCAAAGTTCTCAACAGCAACAAGCACTGAAACTGGACCTCCTTGCCAAGAAATGCCATCTCCCTATTTTGTTATTATAATCCATGCATTTGCAGTTTGTAAAACTCACTGCCTGACTCCGGAAGCAGAAATAGAGCTAATCCAGAAACACCTGTTGGTGTACAATGCAAGCAGCTTGCCCTTTTTAAAGGAAAAGTGCTGAGCACAAGTCAAGCATCTCTGCTGCCTTTATTTAGCTCTGAGGATTGTCACTTAAATTAATGTCTTAATGCTTGACAGCTGGAACTACACAACACCAGCTACTGGTTCTCCGTGCACAACCACAGTTAGACCCCTCCAGGACAAAACAGTTTCTTTGCTTTTACATTCCTAGACATAGAAATTTTCAATTCCCATGCTAGGGCTGTAAAAATGCCTAGGAATAAAGCCTCTTCATGAAGCAATTGACCGAAGATGGTAAGAAAATGATGCTTGAGCCAACTACCACAAAATGTGATGAACAGCCTTTAGAACACATTGAAAATAAACAAATTTGGTAACACTGAACAACAAACCCTGCCTTCAGTAGTTTGATAATTGTCAAAAGTCAGTCACGTTAGAGGGGGCTGTTATGATTGGTTACCAAAAGCCACAGTCCAGCAGTCCCTTTTGCTCTCTCCCTGCGCAGGTTCCATGTTAGCAACAGGAGTCTCCTTCTGCCGTGGGTCCCACACCTTCACAGTGCCTGAGGAGGAGTGCAGAGCAGTCAGCCTTACGGATGCACCGCTCTCGTTTCCCCAGGGAAAGGCAGCCTGACCCCTCCGGACTGCTTCCACGTATAAGAAAAAACGAAACAGAATAACAAACAGAAACAAAGGAAAACCACCTGGAAGGCATAAGATCTCCACAGAATGGCCAGGGTTGGAAGGGACCTCAAGGACCACGAATCTCCAACCCCCCTGCCAGACGCAGGGCCACCAACCTCCCCATTTAATACTAGACCAGGTTGCCCAGGACCCCATCCAATCTCCAGCCTCTATTTTCTATTTATTCTGCTTTGTATTCCTTCTATCACTCGCTCAGTGGCAACGGTATCTTTAGCTGCCCTGCAGCTCCAAAAGCAAGGAGAGGAAACCCGTCCCAAGCACGGTTCAATAGAGCAGCCGGGCAGGGCCGCCCTCCAGCCCAGTGCCCACAGACCTCATCCAGGGATGATGGATGGTAAGCTGCGCAGAGCTCACCCACTCACCATCTCGACTGCCCGTCACAATTTCTGGTGCACCTTCCCCAATTCCCAGGCCTCCTACACCATCTATGCTGTTAATGATTTCCTTGTGACCTTTCACGGAATACACGGGTATTTCGGGAGCTTCTAAATTCCTACGTGAGAAAGAACAGATAACACGGCGTCGCCTTCAGCAGTCAGCATCGGTATAACAGCCCAGCTCCCAGCTGCAGCCTCCCCACCAGCCCGGATCTCACGAGCACAAAATCACAGAATGGCCAGGGTTGGAAGGGACCTCAAGGATCATGAGTCTCCAACCGCCCTGCCACATGCAGGGCCACCAGCCTTCCCAGTTAATACTAGACCAGGCTGCCCAGGGCCCCATCCAATCTGG
>JAOWBP010001760.1:4701666-4717962 GCA_028571105.1 Tragopan temminckii | reverse complement strand
GGTGTTCAAGGCCGGGTTGGATGGGGCCCTGGGCAGCCTGGTCTAGTATTAAATGTGGAGGTTGGTGGCCCTGCATGTGGCAGGGCGGTTGGAGACTCATGATCCTCGAGGTCCCTTCCAACCCTGGCCGTTCTGTGATTCTGTGGTGTTACATGAATGTGGCTTTGGCTTTTTTTTATGGCTAGCCTTTATCTCATAGATTTTCCAAGTCCTGATTCTGTTTGCCTGATCTTAATTTGGAAACATAACTACTTCTTCTGCAGACCTGTCTGGAGACAAAGGACCTCAGTGCTCTGACAAAAGCAGCTGACTTTGTGAAAGCATTCATACTTGGCTTTCAGGTGGAGGTGAGTCTCCAAGCAGCCGGGTTGTGGTATTGCTAAAACTTGCTTGAAATCTTCAAGCACTCTGGAAACTACATTAAGAAATCAAAATCTTCACAGTGATTTTCCGTTGTGTTTGAAATTAAGATCGATGTTTGATGCATCAAATAGAGATATATTACTGATGTGATGCTTGGATGTGTAAAGAAAAACTTGAAACTGTGATGGTACTGTAATGCTCATACTGATAACAAATCTCTGAATATTTTAGGATGCTCTTGCTCTCATCAGATTAGACGACCTTTTCCTAGAGTCATTTGAAGTTACAGATGGTGAGTAGTTTCTGCTGTGCTATTCAAGCAGCCACGTGCAGGGCCTGAGATCTTTGCTCTTTTCCTCTTCTCCACATGTGTCACTTAACCTTGGGGATCAGGAAAACCTTGATGCCAATACATAGCATTACTATCTAGGTCCAGGAAGCTTGATCTCCCAGGACAACCCTCCACATTTTCATCCTTGAAAGTGTGTCAGTTTTTCAGATTGTGCAATTGATTGGACTTTTCTCAGCACCAAAAAACTTTTTTTCAAGCTTAAAGGTCAGATGGAATGTTTTGGGGGAACACGTCTGTGTGACTTAAACTGGAACTGGATTCTCTTCCTCCCAGTGCTGTGATAGAGAGCAGTAGGAAACAGACCTATCAAACATTTATGTACTGCTGGGAGTCCCTGGAGATGGTCTCAAGGGGAGCAGCATCTAAAATTGCTGTGTTTCAACACGTGTTGATTGCATGCTTTTCACATTGTTTGAATGGAGGAAACGTTACAGAGGATACACACCGCTGCTGCTTGATTGAGTGCTTTGTTCTCGTTTTAGTCAAACCTTTGAAAGGAGACCATCTGTCAAGAGCAATAGGGAGAATAGCAGGGAAAGGTGGAAAAACAAAATTCACTATAGAAAACGTAACAAGAACACGGATCGTTCTTGCTGACTCGTAAGTACTGACATCCTTCCAGTCACACTGCCATCCCTGAGCTAACCCAGCCAGCTTCCAGGAACTGAAAGAGCTTAAGTTTCTGTAAACTTCTGTAAATCATTTGTCTTGCTGATGCTGAAAGTGCTGTTTTTCATGAGCAGTGTTTGAGTGTTTGACCTTCTGTTCTGAGTATGGTGGGCACATCCAGAACTGCTTCCATGCAGCTGAAGAATTCCTTCCTGTGAATAACAAAGTCGAACCTTCCAACCCTGCAGCTGTCATTGTCCCAGAGCTGCTGCATTGCAAACTGTTAAAGTGTATCCTTAAAAGGATTTAGAAGAGGAGAGGTTCTACTGTGTAGAGGATTTTTTTTTTTATGATGACTGAAAAACAAACCAGTGAATGCAACTTCTGCTTGGTGTGCTTCTGAACTCCAGTGTGAGAGATGCGCTATTTATTAATTACATTCATCACTGCATTTCTTACATTAACTACTATTGCTTTGACTGCTTTTTACAGGAAAATTCATATTTTAGGATCTTTTCAGAACATTAAAATGGCACGAACAGCAATTTGCAATCTAATTTTAGGTAAGTTCTGTTGCCTAACCTTCTCTATTACAGGGAAATAGATTGTTTTGAAAGATGCTTTCTGCAGTCTCACCTTGCTCCCTGCTGTGCTTGCACCCGCATTTGGAGCGGGTCGCTTGCTGGGAGGTGCTGGTTGTGCCTGAGAGGAGGGGGTCAAATTCCCCACACTGACACAGATTTAAACATTAGAGCAGAACAGCATTTCTGTAATACACGTACTAACATCTACTTTCTCTTGCAGGAAGTCCACCATCCAAAGTTTATGGCAATATTAGGGCTGTGGCCAGCAGAGCAGCTGAAAGATTCTGAGGTGCAGTGGTGCTGCTTTACCAAGGACCGTGGCTGGGGAGCGTGGGTACTGTGGGCACAAGCTGTGCAGTCACAGAGGCTATGGAAGCACTCTGCCTTCCGCTGGACTGGGAAGCACAGGAGAATAATGGGACTGTTTGTGCGGTCTGATATACTCCAGGCATACTGTCTGATTTGATCACAATCTGTGTACAGCCATTAAAAACTATTCTAAAAATGATGAAACTGTATACTGAAGTATGGGTGCCTGATTTTGTTTTATTCTCAAGCCAAAACGTGACTGAGAGTGACTTTCTGATTATCCAAGTACTGCAAGACTGTTCACAGGACTTGAGAAAGCCTGTAAGTCTGGAGCTGAAAGCAGTCAGCAGCGTTAAGTGTTCATAACCACAGAGCAGTCAGCATCTTTCTGTAAAAAGGAAACTCCCATTGCAGTGCCAAGTGTAAGAGCAGGCTGCTGGAAGAGTCTCTGCTACTGCAGCAGTGCATCACAGGAAGAGACAATGCAAAGGCCAAGAGGTAAACAGCGTATCTGCACTTAGCTTCAGAATCTGTGCTTACCTCGATTCCTGTTCTCGTGAATGATCTGCAGGGGCATCCTAGCAGTGATGCTAAGAACCTCCAGGTAAGGACGTGCCAGCTCTGGCAGTGCCCACGCACTGGAGCACAGACAGCTGCCAGTGCTGCACATCCTCCCTCTTACAATGCTGCGTGCAGCAGTAGGGGGAGAGACCATGCAGCACGGGCACCTTATTCCTGCCCTTCACCACTTAAACTCATTATCAGGTCTTATGCAAAGCAACTCAGTTTAGGTCTGTGAATCAAAACAGAAAGTGAAATGAGATCCAAAAAAACATTAGCAAATTGAGGAAGTGTTTCTCTCAGTGTTTAAGTTATCTGTGAGCACTTTACAGCTGGATAATACTTACATAGCCTGGTAACATTTTTACAGCCAAATTAATTCAAGCCTTCAATTACTAAGGGATTTAAGATGTGCAGAGCTGTCTGAATTCCCTTTAGTTACCTGTGAAGTCTGATCCGTACAGAGAAAAGGGTCCAAGGTAGCTCAAGGAAAAGCAGTGCACTTATCCAGCAGCATGGTTTGTTCATTCACTGTGTGTGTCAGTTATGTCAGTGAGCTCTAGAGGTAGGAGGGGAAAGCGGGGCATGGATGTAGGAAAGTGATTTAATCTTTCTCCTAAAGCAGGTGTGTGCTGATACTGACCTGAGCACGGGGCTGCAAAAGGCAGCCCAAACCAGGAGGCCACACACTGTCACAGGCTGCATTTAGGGTGCAGGAATCAACATGAAAAGCAACAGCAAACAGCTCCTGGGCTGCCTCTGTGAAGGGCATTCACCAGCAAGAAGGGCTGCCTTCACCAGCAGAGGTCTCGGATTTGCCTTGAGAAAGGAAGCTGGCTGTTTCCACCTGCAGTAAGGTTAGAGGATTTTGTTTGTTTTCAAACAGCACAGCATCAATCACTCTGAGTTTAGCCTCACTTATACAAGGTGTTTGATCTAAGTAGAGATTCAGATGGGTCTTTAAAAAAAAATACAAAAGTTGTCTTGAAACACTACAACAAAGCTTAGAAGTGTTCAGCTAAGGACAAATGCAATGGGCAGCAACTTGCTTTTAGAGCAGGGCACAGAGCTGCCTTAGGTTTACTGGGGAGTGTCCAGGTAAGTACTGAAGCACCCAAAGCAAGGTTCAAATATTTTATTTTGTATTCATATAGTATGAAGGTTCTTATAGTTCCCACAACATATGATGTAGCATGCAGAGGAAAAACTAAACATTCAACATAAATCATTTTTCCCCACACAAACTAAAAAAAAAAAACCTCATCCCTCCCCTTCCAATCCCCCTGAAGGAAATAACGGTAGCACTAATTTCTATAACAACAGCCAAGATATGCACAAGCAAGTAAGAGAAATCAAAAGCATTTGCTAAAATGTTTGTAACAAATACTTATGTACAAAAAATTCACAAAAGACCAGTTCCCCCTTGAAGCAGAGCACATGGCAGTTGACACTGGAACAGATACAACCACTGGCTGGGATTATAAGCCACGTACTGATCCAGAGGAAGAAAGTTACATGTAGTGGAGATTTTTGTTTTGAACATTAACATTTACCAAAGTTTGGCAACATTATCGTTTAAATTATGCAAATTATGTAAACAAGAGGAACATTTCAAATCGATCTACATGCAAAACTTCATGTCATGCAAGGACACCAAGCACCTGGATTTCTCTCACAGACAGAGCCCATGGATGTGCAGCACTCAGTTGAAGGAACAGCTATGGCAGACAGGTGCTCGATAGAAGTAGATTCAGACAACCTGCACTTTCCAATGCTGATTATAAAACAATTCTTTTTTAATAGAAAAACTACTATACAGGAAAGATGTACTGTCCTAAAAAATCTAGCAAATGTTTTTCTTCCAGCCAATAGTACCATTGCAGAAAAGGGAAGGGATGATATAAAGTTGTAAAACATGGCTCGCTACTTTTATATCACACAAATATATCAAGTTACCATCCGTTACAAATTATGATATGGACAAATCTAGAAAAGAAAAAAATTCTCCAGGCAAAGGACTGGAGAACTGCAAGAGGTATCAATTTAGATAGTGTGAAGTTTTCCTCCTCTGTGGCATAGGTTAACAAGATTTTCCCCCGTATGAATCCTATATACATACATTATATATATATATATATAAAATATTACCAGTTATTTATGCTACCTGTAATGTTCTTTAAATGCAGAGGGGAAACTATCACAGTTGAAACAAGAGAATTTAAATGGCAAAAACGCTTTATAATCTACGTACTGTATAAAATAAGTAGATGGGGTTCCTGCAGTTACACAGACCCTAATTTCATTCAGGTAAGCACAAGAGAAAGTCAATGTGTCTAACACCTTGAGCAGCCGTATCTAAAATGACTCCAAAACAGCAGGTGAGCATTAACTTTGGGACAGCCGTGACCACCCCCAGTCTCTAGGTGACAAAATCTAGTGGCCATCGAAGCATTCTGCAGTTACTATTTGCACGTGAGGGCTGGTTCTTGGCAGTAGCATTAAACTATATTAAGTAGAACTGTACTAAGTTATTTAGCAAAGAGACACAGTCCCTGGTAATATATTAACAGGTATAAATAAACTTAGTCTCCTGTGTTACAAAACATGTCATTAAGGTAAATTAATAAGAAGCGATGCTTTGTCAGCCAGTCAATATATAGAAACATCTGAACAGTCACAGGAAAAGGAGAAGAGTTGACCTAACACCCAGTTAAAATTTTACATTCTTCTACTATATATATAAAACTGTGTGAAATAAAAGTAAGGATGTATATCCATATATTGAACTGTTAATATTCTGCTTGGCACTTTGTACTCTAGTTTCGTTTCTGAATCAAGTATATTAAATTAAAGCCCACCTAGCTACTACATATAGAAAGCTACATATATATCTATATATAAATACACACACACATATATATATATAGATAGATATTTCCTTGTTATAAAAGATGAAGAAAAATAAATTAAAAAGCCAACCCCTTCCCTTTCTCCACCACACTGATATGCTCTTTCCATCTTTGCTGTCCTTCAGACTTTAAAGTGCTACACTGAGTTATTGAGAGAATAAAAGTTCAATAACACTTAGTTGGCTTCATGAGGCTCATGTTGGAAAATGTGGCTTCACAGAGAAAAATACTTCCATTTAAATACACAGAGAGCATTGCTGGACGTCTTGAGCAGATCTTCAGAGATGGAGAAGAAAGCAAAAGTGTTGGGTGGTGCCCTACAGAGTCACACATCTACCACCATCTTTTTGTGGATATCTAGGCCTCCTACAACCTGGGAGAAAAACAAGCACTTGTAAGCAAGTTGGAAGGGAAAGTTAGCAAGACAGAAAGTGCACGCTGCATTCAGAAGACATATCTGTGCCCATTACAGTCACTATACTTCCATAACCTCTCCGATCTTAGTCACGTTTCCCAAGTGCAGTGTGCTGTGCAGACAAATTAGGTGTTACCCAAAGTAATTACACGGGCACCAATCACACCATCGGGCCCGGCAGAACGGTGCAGGTTACACCAGTTTGGTTTCCCTCCTCCTCATCTTCTGTTCTGGCTTTGTATTGTGTTTCCACACCTTGGCTGAAACGCTGTCTTCTAAAACAGCATTTAAGGCAGTGCATCTTTGGAAGGGGAAGTTAGGAGCCCTAGCGCAGCAGCATTCACCAGTCTTAGGATGTGCCTGCTTGTCCTTCAAGAGCAGCACTCTGGGGTTACTCTCCCCATAAGTGACACAAATCCCACCATCCTGGCCTTTGTACAATCCCTGTCTTCTGCAGAGGGTGATAATCTCCCCAGGCTCTCTCCCTGCAGAAAGATAAACCTTTCTAAGGAGTGATTTGGAGCAGACACCTACTTTAGAGACAGGGAGATTAACCTGAAGTTAACCCCTGCAGAACACTCCAGCTGCCACCTCTGAGAGAAGTGTTTTAAAGAGAGACCTGCTGTAAAATACTGTTCTTACAGTTTCCAGCTAATTTGAAGCATTTCTTCACTCAGCAGACTGAGTACGCTTGCCCACTGTTCTTGATTTTTTTCACTCAGTCTATTCTGTTAAGCAGCTAGGGACTATGAGAACAACTGAAAGCTCTGTTTCTTTTTTATCATCGAAAACAGATAAATCCAACCTCCTGTGAAAAGCCACTAAATTGCAAGTTATCTTTAAAGCTTCTTTTTTCTTAACCAGCATGAAGACTGGAATCCAACATACATCCTCATAACAAGCTAGCATGTATCTCTGTATTAAAAAGCGTTAAGGTCTGGTCTTGTGTTCAGTCCATCATACTGAGCTGAGTTTTCCCGAGAGGTTACTTACAGCACAGAATTCTTCAAAGGATATTCTTCCATCACCATCCTTATCTGCATTAATTATGGTTTTATCTACAATTTGCTGTAACTGAGTGTCTTTGAGATTGTTCCCCACCATCATCTTCAGCACCTGGAAGAGCTCACCATTTGAGATATAACCATCTTTGTCCATATCATAGATGCGAAAAGCAACTGGAGAAGTAAAACAGACATGAAAAAAACTGTCAGCAACAAATGAGGTCAGAGGAGAGCAATACACATTTATCACTGAGAAAAAAATACTGCATTTTAAGTCAGCGTGAGCTTTCTGAAAAGCACAGAACACCAAAAACAATATAGTGAATAGGACTAGTAGAGAGTTTGGAAGAAAATAGTTCAGAAGTGTTAGTTAAGACTGTTTTAGTAATAGTAATCTATCAACACTAAACTGGCAAATCTTCACTGTCCCAATTAAAGTACCCAGGTACCCAGGTCGATTTGCAAGGGAGACAAAAATTACAACAGATGAATCAAAACCTCACCTGGGTATTTTGCTGCAAACTATTTCATGTAAGACTGCATTTGTTTTCAGCATTTCAACATAGCAAATTTCTTTCCTAAACTTATATTGTGTCTCAGATACTGCAGGCTGCATCCATGACTGAACCCATTCCCTCCTCACACCAAAGGCTGGGTCACGAGTTCCTGAGATGCAGTTCTCAAACAAGATGAACACAGTGCTGTTCTACCAAACTACCAGAAATCCATCGTATTTTTAAGCTCCTGTGAAGTACAACACACTGTTAACAGGACTGTGAATTAAGTATCCTTAAATATTTTTGACTTTTTTTTTTTAATATGGGAAGCAACTGAAGATACTCAACCTCCTGAGCCCTCCCTGCAGAAAAGAGTGCAGCCTAATGCTTCACACTAATGAAGAAGTGATCAAGAACTCCCCAGCCACCACGATGGTTTACCACTATGAAGACGATTCCAGCCTTAATGTTTTCTTAGCGTTACCAAACAAGAGTATATTTTGGAGGAATCGAGTTTTGTTTAGGAAAAAAGAAGTCAAAATACTTACACCTCAACTTCTGTTCCTTATCTCCTTTGACACTGAACTGGGAGACTCCTTCTATAAATTCTAAAATACAGTACAGAAAATGATTTTAAAAAACAGTGTATTTTTAAATAAACCACAGAAAACTTCACCATGCAGAACTGATACTGACAGCTTCCTGCTCCCGCCCAAGAGAAGCAGCTCTTGATAATTCTGTTAATCACAGCTCACCATCACACAAAGCACAGCGTGATCTTTCCTCACTGCCTCTTTTTCACAAGGGGATTTTGAACAGCAACACACAGCACTTGGAAACGGATACAAAGGAAAAAGCCACAAGAAATCAGTGTTTCAGTTACCCTATAATTCTCCCCACACAAGTCTGAGTGGGTTTGTAAAGTCCAACTCTTTGGCTTTAGCAGCTTTTTCCATATTCATTAACATTCTAGAAGTCAGCTCTGTTAATAAAAATGAGATTTACTAACATTCTCCAAATAAAAGCAAAAACCATGAACAACCTTTTCTAGTGATGAGCTGTAAGAGAGATCCGTATTAGCTCAAATGGATGTTAGATGTTCTGACCTGCTAATCTATTTAAAGAGATATTTAAGATACGTTCTTTGATTTAAAGTGAAAACTTTTGTTTTTCACTTGAAGTGTCTATCTAAAACCATTAAAAAGATGACTCCCATAAAGGAGATGTCAGCAGAAAAATGTGGACCTCTCACAATTCAGAGAACTGTTCTCAAAATACTTCAGAAGATCTCAGAGCAGGTTTACAAGTCAGCTTGTGCACAGACATACAGACACACCACTTACCATCTAGCCCACTTGTTCGTTGTTTCCTCAACCCAAGAATATACTTTAGCTAGCATCACAACTGCAAGTCTGAATGAGTGCATTCAAGAGTCACTGAATGGGTACTCATTAAGCAGTACAACCTGGAAAGCACTGTTACTGAAGACATCGTCCTTTTCAGCATTTAGAGCAAGAGCTGCCCAGGCATGCTAAAGAATCTCGCTGACTTGCATAGTTCTGCTGACACTCAAGGTATTAATTAATTCCCCGTGGAATTATTTTCTTATTCTAATTAACAAGTTGTTTTCACCCATCCTTTTTCTACTGAATGTACATCTAGTTCCAAGGCTCCAGGAATTCTGATAAAATGCCACCACTTTTCACAAAGCATTGTATCTTACCTTTGAAGTCCACTTCTCCATTGCCGTCTGTGTCAAATATATCTATTACTCGCTGTACCAACGGGTTCTGTTGCAATTCAGGTAAAGACATGAACTCTTCCACACTCAAAGAACCAGAGTTGTCCAAATCAAGCTTCTTAAATCTCTTTCCTAGCCGTTTAATCTCATCAGCATCAACTGAAAGGAAAAAAAACACCTATTCTCAGTAAGGCTTCCCAGTAACCCCTCTGACAGTTAAACTGCTCTCTGACCAGTATCCTTCCCACAGCATTACAGCTACTTAATGTTTGCATGGAAGGTTATGAAGATAATGTCAATCTCTGAAGACAAATACAAGCCTCTCATTTTAATCAAAACTTACCTTTTTTCCTCCCTGCAGCGGCCATAGCACAGTCAGTCGGCCCTGTGACTCACTGAGTGCCACGTGCTGACAGAGCACTCTGAAGGATTGCAGGTACTTAGCTCATTCTAAGGCAGGCAGCTCTTATGAGTGCCAGGTATGAAGAAATTTTAAAAAAGAACCCAAATTTTCTTAGGAGTTAGCATTATGTTTACATTGGACTGACATATAAACATTAAAGAGCAAATAGAAGGTACTACCTATGATGTATGTAATGCACCAACCCTCTCTTAGCAGACCAGTGAAATCTCACTTCCAGTCTTTATGGAAAGAATAGCACTGACTAAAACTGGAAGACTTGCTTCCTAAGCAACCTCAAATGCTTTATAGTTCTGTAATTTCACTGGAGAAAATCCAAACAGTCCACAGTCCTCAAAAGTATATAAGCAGTGACTGAAAATGAATCCTGCAACGAGTCCTGAGTGTGCTCACGACCACACATACAAGTCAGCTCCACGCTGCTACAGCTTTACACTCTCTTATTACACTCAACACTGACTGAAGCAATTCTGCCTTCACACTGGGCTGCTCCAAAAGCCAGAGAAGGTCTCCCTAAGCTGTGCTAAGAAAGCAAGCTAGGAATGTATTTTACCTGAAGCTGGTCTGTAGCTATAACAGGACCTACAAATATGAACTCAAGAAGTACACTTTGTTGGGACGTTCAGCAGAGACCGACTCACAGCACACAATGCTAACAAGTGGCACTGCACTGAAAAAACATGATCCATCATCATCTGATGGACATAAGAACCACAAGTAAAAGTTAAATGCAAATGCACAACTGATTGAACACTGTTACAAAACTGCAGTGCTTAAGAGAAGAAGCACTACTACTTTAATTTTGAGGGTCATCATCAGAAGGATTTTTTTCTTGAAGAAGGAAAGATATTGGGTACCTTTTTAAACAGTTGGAATTAAAAAGCATACAGTCATATTTCAGTGACACTTTGTTTTGGTAAAATAGCTTTCAAAATAAAATCATTAAATAATAAATTAAACAAAGGGGTACATTCATTCACAATATGACTTATTTTAAACGTGGAGAGTTTTTGTCTGTCCTTTCTCCCTTCAATTCAGTCATCAGCTGTGACAGTTCTCTCCTGCTGAGCTACTCAAGGATTTTGTTTCCTTGACTTTTAAGGAAAAAAAAAAAAATCCAACAGTTATGTACAGGAGCAAATTCCAATACTATCCAATAATTTTTTGTTCAGATTTCCTCTATAGATACACACACACACAACAATCATCACCTGTGTGTTCCCTTCTTACCAGGCTGCTTTTCCTACAGTATTTAGCAGAAGGCTGACTTCCTAAAAACTTCACACAGCAATCACCAAGAACTGACTTCAGTTATCAGAGACTGAAAAATCAATCAATAAATAAGCAAATATTTCTTTCCTTCTCTAACATCTCCTTACAGGCAACCTAATGCTCACACAAACACCCTGGAGCTGCAAGGCGCAGGATAATGCAGATACAGCAAAGGTATTTGAACCAGAAGGACTGATGGTGGCAGCAGTAGGCAGCACTTTACAACACTCAAGCTCAGGAGCTCAGGATACAGAAGAAAACACTGGGCAATCCAAGGAGGTCCAAGTCACAATAGTGTAAACAGGGTGATACAATCACTGAGCAAAATAAGGAGGATCAAGCTTTGTTTACATCACTTGAGACAGAGCTTGCCTGTGACTCATCGCAGTGGTCTGAGCTCCCTTGAGCTCTGGCTGCAGCGAGCGTTCCTCTAACCTCATGCTCAAGTTTGCCTTTTTTGTGCTCTGCTCCCCAGCTGATGTAAGGCTCTGCGTTTCCTTTACTTTCAAGCAGCCAGGCATCCCATCAGCTTATCACGCCTTACACAAGGACTAACAGGCAGAAATAATACCAGCTATGTGATTTTCTTGAAAGGGCTTTGCTGGCAGTTTGCTAAAAACATCAAATAATTCTATTTTAAAGCATAACATTATTTATGTCTGTTTCATAATCGATTCTGAATTCTTTTCACCTTGTAACTAAATAACAGTATTTTCAAATGACTCTTTATCTTAGCATTAAGATTCCTGAGCCAACCAGACCTGCTTCTTATCCTGAACCCATTTGCATACATCCAGACATGTGATGAATAGGTTGAAGGGCAACAAATACTCGCTTCCACAGACCAGCACACAACGACTGTGCAGCTCCATTTCAGCACAGCAGCTGTATCTTTTAGCTGGTCACTCACTCATATTTCATACACACCACTGAATGTAACACTTCTCCCAGCACAGAACCTTGGGGAGGATGATTCACTTGTGTGCATGTGTGTTTGTTTTTGAAAGTTTGTTTCGAGCTGTTACTCACATTGCTGATGCTCAGGCAGTATTATAAAGAGTTGGCAACTCCTAAAGCTTCACTAAAAGCAAATCTCAGGTGCAACACACTCTGCTTTAAAAACAAAAGTTGTTTTTCAGTGAAAGTAAAAGAGCACATGCATGGTTAGATTGCTAGCAAGTGAAAGCTACAAGTAAAAGAATGCCTTAAGAATACAGATCTTTAATTGCTTTCATATTCAGATGTGCCATCCCTCCATTGTTGCTGAGTACACAATACTTACAGAGGCACCTGCACGGAGTACTGACCTCAGAAAAACTGCACTTCTCAGCACTGAGCACTTCTGAAGTGTGTTTATCTAAACGTTGAAAGATGTATTTCAAAGATAGGCTTTGCAGACCTTATTAAAATACTGGCTCAAAGCTGTAGCTAACCAAAAACAGACCAGTAAATGTGGTCACTGAAAGCCTAGCCTACGCTTAAAAAACAACTGTATGAGCAAGGATATTAAGGCATTAGAAAAAAATAACTTCTGGTAAAGAGAACATGCTCTAAAATGTTACATTCCTAGATAGAACACTCATTTTCCATAAGAATGGACTGTAGAGGTCTCAAAATAAAATAGAGGCGAGAGCTTTAGCTGAAGGTCTCTCCACAGCCCGCTCTGCTGCATGAATATAATGTTTCAGAGTAGCAACCAAGACTGCCATGTCAGTCTTGGGGATCACATTTCAAAAAGATGACGCCCTTGAGGACACATTCAGCCACTTGTCTTGTATATGCTTACACACAGCTGGTCTAATCCTTTTCATGACTTCAGATGTGTCAATTATAATTTCCTAACTTAGAAAAGATACGAGTCTCCTTAACCCAGAACCAAAACACAGGTATAAAACATGGTCTTTGCAGCTTTTTGCCATGGTAAATTTTTCTTATGTTTTCCACAATTTGGCTAACATCAATTTTTTTTGTCATCTGCTCAAACAACACAGCTGTGGAAAAAAAAAATCTATATTTTAGGGAATTTGACAATGCTTATTCAACAATGCTGAAAAAAAAAAATTAAATGAAAAAAAATAAAATGAAAGGCAGAGTTAAAGAAATACTCGTGACTAGTTAATGGTGTGCTTCCCATAGGTAATGTCCTGAATTTGCTTTTTGTAATGTCAGATTTTAAAACAAAAATATTCTTATAAAATCAGACACTGGGATAGCAGTCAGTGCAGTGTTGGGGAGGGCTACCACCAAACACCACCAGTGCAGACAGCATAGATTTGTTATTGCTAACTACCAGGCGCCTAACAATCAAGTCTAACCATTCAAAATCTTTATCAAATGATCTTTAAAAACACCTTCTGGTCTTTCCTGAAAAGTTTTCATCTTGTCAGCTGACAGCTGCTTGGAAGCAGCACGTACACACAGCATCTGAAGAACAGGGTGAATGCCTTCCTAGCGGAGTCACTCACAGATGTGCTGCAGGAGCATCCCTGTGCCACCCCAAAACCCCGACATCCTCCTCGTTATTCAGGCACGCAGTGCAACTGTCCCACTGACCAGTCACAATCAAGAAAAGGGGCATCTATAACTACGTCTTCCTTATAGTTTTTCTCCTCTGCAATAAAAAGGGGCGAACAAGCTCAGTAATGAACCTTCAGGTACATAGCTGCTGCAAGTAAGAACAACTTGTCCTAGAATCAGCAGTTTAGAATACCAACCTGCTGCTTACAACTCAGGCAGAGATAAGCTAGTGAATAAAAGTATCAGACACCAACTTGTCCCTAAGGAAAATCTGACCAGGGGAGCAGCAGCATAAGAACACATGTGTATGATTTAGAAAAAGGCTGCTAATGTCTTCACTGACTACGAAAATCTACCCACATACCCAAATTTAACAACGCATATTGAGAACACGAGGCAGCAATGTAATGCTTTACTGAAGGGTGTAAGCTGCTTCTCACACATAGCTCTTTGCTAGCTGATGACTACTTAACGTGGCATAGAGGACTTGCTAATTACTAGTAAAAGCCTGAGTTCTCTGAAAAACATTTAGAAAAAGATCCCTCTGCATTTACTTCTGTGTTTCTGTTGGACAGCTGATGAGCACTGCAGATCAGGTATGACCAGCACTGTGAAAGCAGTCAAGAAGGTAGCCCCTATTTTGAAGAATTTATTATCCTGTTCAAAAGCAAGAACTTAGGAACTTAGGAAGAATGGTAACTTTAATTAGCAGTCCATGCACACATGCACAGCTCTACACATGATTTAGTGCTGAAGAAAATACCCAAGGGAAAGAAGAAGAAAAAAAAGAGTTACAAATAAGCACATCCAGCATAGTACCACAGGGACACTTCATGAGACAATGCTTTCTTGAGTTGGTTTTAACCAAGAAATAGGTCAGTATTTTCATAGCGTAGCCTAAATGCATGAGACAGAGCAATTTTATGCTCACATGGCCAAAAGCAAGTAACACCAACTTAGTGAACTTAGTGGCTTCTCACCTACGTGCCTGCTGCAAGCACACACAGGAAGGAGAAAAAAAAAATTCTCTTTCAGCCTCGACTTCTCTTTTCTCCCAGGGTGCCAAGACAGCTTGGGCAATATACTTAGCTCCTGAGATAGCACATCCTGCTCCACAAGCTGTTCCATATCCCTGAGGAACTGGCATTAGGACTGAGAGAAAAGCCTGACTGTTTGTACTAAGTTATAACACTTTACTGCATAGACAAAGAAATATGAAGCAGACTTCTGATAGCTTTAATGGAAAAACTGCAGAATAAAAATTAGTCCAACAGAAAAACCCTACATTTTTCAAGGACAATCTTTCACTTTTCTTTTTCTTTTTTGTTATTATATAAACCGAGTAACTTTTCAAGCAGCAAATTCAGTAGATTCATTTGTGGAAAGTTGTATGCTATCTCCAAATAAGATTAACCTCTATCAATATAACAGTCATTAAAACACTTACAGTGTGAGCACATTTCCAAAGGGTAGCTTGCCTCATTTCCCTGTAACACAGAAAAGAACAAAGACAATTATTCCCAGGCTAACTCGGAGCAATTATTTTAAGTTTCAGCATTGTAAAGATCTCAAACAATACAATTTATCCAGTAATTTAAATACGTTTTTTTTTTTTTAACCCAACAGCCTACTACAGTATTTTACTTGGAAAGTTCTGTTACCAAAGCACACAAAGTAATATAAAACCACTGAGAGGTCTCCTCTGATGAGAATTCCCATGGAAATATCAGGTGGCCACATGATAGGGATTAGTAACATCAATCCAGTATTGCAAAAACAAAAACAGAAGTCACCAATTATTTATAAATTATACAAATGCTTCTTTTCAAGGTAAGATAGGATTTAAGTTAATTTCAAGACTTCACACGTGCACACAAGCAGCTTTACCATTTTATTTTAAAAGCAAGGACATATCCTTAAGATTCACCATACAAAACTTTACTTAACAAGCAAAGAAAACCCCAGCATGTTCTCCCATTCCCCAAAGGTTTCACACAGGAAGAATGACAGGAGAGTGGTTTACATGTCCAGAAATTCAGACGCCATAGTTCAAAGTGCTATCATAATATGCTCCTGCATTGTAGCTAAATGAGAGTTAAGATTTTAAAACCACGCTGAATCCCAGTAATTACAGCAATGGAAACAACAGCTATGAGGGTGCAGTCTCTTTGAACTTACACAAATCATATGGACACACGTGGAACTTAAAGGAGATCTGCAACTGCTATGACATGAACTCCAAAGACTAGAAATGAAAGCTGGTATTATTCCTCAAATGCCCCACTTTGAGCCAGAGGGCAACACACACATATTTTGGCTTTATTTAGATTCAGTTAGCAAAGAAGTGACCAGATAACTGAAGACATTCACAACCAAACCTTCTCAAAAGATATCTGTGAGTGTTTTACAGAAGAAAAACCATAGTTGAGCCTGTAACACGTTCTGTTCATAAGAGGTCCTCTTATGGTGTGGAGCATTAGGGATTCCACAGCTGAGCACTGGCACAGAAAAAGTCCTCAGAATTATGCAAATTGCACACAAACAGAAATCACTTGACAAAAGAAAAAAGAAGGACATTTAGCCTGGAAGCATGCGACTGCATTTCCTAATAAGGACAGAAAGGGGCAGAACAAACGTCTCATGAATTTAAGCATGTCTGAGAAGTGTTGGGGTGTGTGTGTGTGTGTTTTATTTGCTTTTTTCTTTACATCCAGAAGATAAATATATTCAGCATTCTTACCC
>JAOWBP010001760.1:4681244-4699946 GCA_028571105.1 Tragopan temminckii | reverse complement strand
CTGGTCTGGTGGTTGGCAACCCTGCACATAGCAGGGGGTTGAAACTAGATGAGCATTGTGGTCCTTTTCAACCCAGGACATTCTATGATCCTATGATATTTTATCTCTGATGCAGAGATAACTTACACATGTGTAGAGAAACAACATTCTGACAAAACTTTAAGATTGCCAACTTAAAAAAAAAATCATTATGAGCATTTCCTGCCAGATCTACATTTAGCATGCCTCACACAAGTGAGTAGCCTCTCACGTACACCATATTAGCACATCCAGAAATGAGTGACATATGGCTTCTTGAAGAAATGCAGCCTGTATAACATCAGCACTCCACAACGTATTTGGCACTTACACCCAGTATGAAACATGCTCTCCTCAGCTGCATCTGGGTATTACTACCGTACTGCTGGAATTCAACTCTTTTCTCTTGAGTTACATGATTAAAAACAAGCAGCTGGAACATAAGTGGTATTTTGAATAGCCTTATCCTTCTTTAATGGTCCTGAGATTTTCTTCAGTGCTCTAAGATCCCTACAAGTTGCTTCCTGGTTAATCAGCAGTAAGATCTTGACTTTTAGACTGAAATAATTACCAGTCAAGGAACAGCGCAGAGTCTAGTAACAGAAGGCTAACCAAATTCTGACTGCTGAACAAATATCAGTTCACTTGAGATAAAATACGCCACAAAAGTCATTTCAGAAGTTTGCATGGCAAGCAGCTTGCTCCTTTAACAAAGTGTTGTTTGTAATTATATTCTTCACTAATCTTCCTCCTTCCAGCAGCTGTGCCTTTTTACTGGTTAAGGATAACCTATTAATGGCCTTTAGTCTTTTCTTCTTCTGTAGATTACCCATAAATCGTGCTTTGGTTTCTTTCTTCAACAGTTACTTCAAATACTGTTCAGTCTCTCTGCTTGAGATCAGTGCTGTACACGCTCACCCAAGGCAGGTTGGTTAAAGGCAACTATCTTGACAAGTCTCCTCTTACTGAGACAGCTCTGGACAGGGAAAAATAAAATGAAAATTGCATATGAATTAAACAATCTGAACCTCACAGCTGCAGTTATTTATACAAAAAAAGCTAGTATACAGCAAGACATCAAACTGCAAAACTGTTCTACATATAGTAAAAGAGATCTAGAAGGTATATTTTGCTAATGTATGTTACTTATCAGCGTATCTTTTCATAAGCTGTTAGAGGCTTAAATCTAAGCATCAGCCTTCAGGTAGTTTTCTGCTCTTAGAAAAGCAGACCTAAATGTGTTTAAATGTCAGCAAACCACAATGTCAGCTTAGGCCTCATCACAAATTAGTCCTCAAAAGGTTATACATGAGTGACTACACCTAGAGCAGATGAAAGTTTGATTGTTTCAAAGCTTTTTATTTATTTTCACAACCAGACAGCGCATTAATTCAGTGCCAAGAGCAGGCTCTTAAAATGAGTTAAGTACATACAGGAATATTTGTCTGGCATTCGCTACAACTTCTGCAGCAAGTACAAACAAAATCCCTCATCCTTGTTGTAAATGGCCTTAAGAAGTGCACGCTGCCTTGATGCTAAAGTTGGCTACTATTCCTCCGTACCAAAGCCTCCCCCAGAAAGGCAGCATCACCAGTGTTCCTGCATTTGTGTTTGATGCATGGGCACATCATGAGGCACTGTCAACGTGACATACAGTGCACTTACTGCATTTGTTCCTGCACTTTGTAAATTACTACAGGAACGAACCCACGTGGAAGTAAACAGTTAACCAAAGTATGCCACTTGGGGGTCAAAATTAGAGATTAATCAACTGCAAGCCTCAAATTACACAGAAAGCTGTTTTCTATCATTTATTTTGAAAACTAAAGAATGACATGAGTGTTATAAGGTAAGACAGCAGAGTCTTGCAGTGAGCATTTAAAAAGCCTCCACAAACGTGCAAAATGCTTCTATCTCATTCTTCATACCACAAAAATTAACAATTAGTAAAATTACCTGTTGCAGAGAATTCTTCTTCCTTAGATCTTGTTTTCCACGTATTGCTGCTTCCAAAGGTTTAACAGTGAAGAACTGTCAGCTTGGTGAAGAGTTTTGGTGTTGGGTTTTTTTTTGTTTGTTTGTTTTGATAAGTGACCATTAATGAGTCATTAGAGCTTTGGCTGTTACGTAGGTTCATTCCATATTCTTCATTAACAGGGAAATTGGCAAGCTAAATTAAGGACGGTGTTTATTATGAAAAAACTTCTGCATAAATAGAACACAGCACACAGACATATCCATAGTTGCTTAAACATTTGTTAAGACGAGTTTCAGACCGAGGCCAGGAGGCTTTGAGCCACATTAATACTCAACTATCTGAATGCATGATCAAAAAAATTTCAATATCTCACCAACTGTAATTTGTACTTTTAATACGTGACTTACTGGAGCAATTAAAACCTACAAGGAGTTTACCAGAGCACAGATGAAAGACCTGCCCAAAGTTTCTGTAGATACCACAACAAATACGGCTTAAAACAAGTCATGCAGGAATAACACACAACTGGAAAAAAAAGCAGCAAGAACGTCTCCGGCCATGCTGTTAGAGAAACAGCATGAATATGCTGTTTGAAATCAAGTTCATGAGGTTTGTGAGGTTTTTCTTTGCTTGCTTTTTTGTTTGTTTCCTCGTTGTTGGTTTTAAAACAAATTCCTCAATCCAGAAAAGTAGAGTCACAACCAGAGAGCAGCCTGTAATACCATGAAGATCAGTGAATTCAAACAAAGCACCTTACTGATGATCACAAGCAAACTTGTGAAGATGTCACTATAGATAAGATCACTAGCAATGCAGCATTTGTGTTTAACTCAAAGGGCAATCGGGCTGCTTTTAAGCTTTTCACTGCAGCCACTAAGGAAAGAATTCTATTTAAGGATATCACAGCGCAGTTACCAGCAAACAATGACTAAACTAAAATTAAGAGCTGATAATAGGGCAGACTAACTGCCAAAATATAGAAGTTAACTTCTTGCACTGCTACACAGTACTTGCTTTGAGTAAATACAAAGGACTTGCTTTCCACAGATGTATTCCCAACACCCAGTGCAACTCCCCAAACACTCACTCCTCAGAATTAGAGGCTGTCTCCTTTAATAGTGAAATAAATCCACCCCGATGTTCTCGCAACCACCCTCATGTCAGTTAGATGTTGTGATTCAAAAGGATTAAGTGAAGCCAAGAACTCAGATGGCTTAATGAGGCACACAAAAGTTGGAGCAACTCAACTGTTGCACTGTCTAGCCCAGGTTTTCAACCACATTTCAATGAGTCCGACCACAGAAAGAACTAAGAGGGTACAACCTAAGTTTAAGGTGCATTACTTCCAAGCTGAATCCAACTCAGAAGATTATTGAGCCTACTGAGCCATCATATGAATTGGTATTTTTAGAGCTTCAGCTCTGCTTGTGTCCCACTCATTCATATATATCTATATATATTCACAACCATCATCTTGTCTGTCCAAAATTCCAATACAGCATCTGAAATCTGGGAATCACCTCATTTATCTTCTGCAGTTTGGATGTCGAATCTGATCTCCATGTTACACTTCAGTGTTATCCACGTAAGCAATAGCAGGAATGAAACAGCAAGGAAACACAAGCAACAAATTCTCAAAAGGTATCCAAGGAATTACAGAAAAACTTGAGGGGCAAGAGGAAGGGGCAAGAAAGCAAACCATAAAAGCAGCAGTAATGGTACCAGGTTAGTAGCACAGACTCCAGTAAAGGACTGAGGCATTTGGCTGCTACTTAAAAATCATGCTCTCTTCCTCTTCTCTGGATAAAGTTTCCCCTAAAATTGAAAAAATATTATTCACAAAATTCCAATGTCTGGAGTTGCCATTAAATCTTGAATTTACAGAACTGCATCAGTCATGAAAGAAATAAAATGGAGTATTTCTCAAATAAATCTTGTAAGATTACGTTAGCAAAACAAACAGGATTTTTATGGGAGCGTGAACCATTTGTTCCTTTCTTCTTTACTCAAGCAGAAATGAGGTGCAAATTTCAGCAACTGAAGATATTTTTCTCCTGGACATTTGAACATAAATAGCATCTACAGAAATCAACTACGATGTTTGTATTTTGACTGTAAATCTTGGTATTTAGTTAGCACATCCTATGAGATGTTGTATGAGTTTTCTAGGTATACAGAGACAAGGAATGGATTTAAAACCTCATTTCAGGATGTATCCCAAGCATTAAAATACAAAGATTAGACTTTTACAGTGACTTGCTTTTAAGTTACTGCTTTTATGATACATTTGTTTTCCAAATTATGAGTGTGAGTCATTAGGAGAAGTCCATGAAGAAAAAGTTACAGAAAGGCATTCTGTATTTTGTATCTTATTCTACTACAGGAGTTATTTTATTTAGGAATTTCTCTATCAATTTTAACTTCTTTGACTCAGCTGCAGCACAAGTTCTTGAAGCTTCTCATGTTGAGGACACTAAGCCACCCGCATCCCACAGTAAAGAAAAACAGAAAGCAAGAACTGTTATCATGTCGTTCTTCCATCTTAATGCAAAAAAATGCTTATTTTTACACTTTAAATCTGCTGAGGTAAAGGCAGTATGTTCTTCTTTGCTTTGTATTCAACTAACACAAACGTTCTCCAGATGCTGATTCTACTATTGTGGAAAATGCTGATAAATGTTTCCAATGGCTCAGATAGTAACTAACCAATCCAGTGCTTTAGAATCTAACAACCTTTTCCTTTCCCCAGTCTACAAGAGATGGATATAATTGAGAGGTTTTGTCATCTCAAATACTATACCAGTTTCATTTGAAAATAAAATTTTATAAAAAGAAGAAAAAAGTACACTCTTCCATTCTACCATCATATTTTGCTACAGACTATTCAAGGACTTCAGCATAAACTGTGGCCACCCATACATCCACCAAGTGTAACCATCATTTCTCACAGCCACGTTATTACTTGGACTCAACACTTTCAGTTTAGCTGCTTGGAAGGTTTATCAGAATTGTGAAAAGCCACTGAACTTTCTGTGCTCAGTTTTCATCCTCTTAACTCAAAGGGGAAGACTACTTGCAAGGGACAGGTCTTACAGCTCATGCTAGTGCTAACCAAGAGCAAGCGTCAAGAAAGTCTACAAGCATTTTGTAGTCAGAAAAGCACACTGGCAGGAAAAGATGCAGCTTGTTTCAACTTACCTTTGGAAGATTTCAAATTGTAAATCTGTTATTCGTTAAATGGCCTCCATTCATTAATCCTGCCTCTGAAGAGAGCACTCAGTACTGAAGGAACTCAAAAAAAGATAAATATCTAAATCTTGAGCATGACATTTAAATTGCAGACATCAGAGATAATGAAGCAAGGCAAAGGGGATTGCCGGATTGGGGATTACTGTAGGGATCAAGTCAGGCTAAAGCAGTTACAGTATCCTGGCATTGTTCTTTGCAAGTCTGCAAAAAATGTCTGAGCTCACTCTGACACATTTAAAAAGACATATTTATGAAAAAGGTATTTTGGATACGTTTATTGTATCTGCTGGTAGCAGAAAAAGTGATGAGTCCTAAGAAGCTTCTGCCCTGATTAGCACATGGGGCTCCACCACATGGCCCCTCAGCCCAAAGTGCAGGAGGTGAGGAAGGCTGCACACGTCTCTGGCAGAGCCTGCCCAGCCCTCCTTAGTCACCACCTAATGCAGTCAGGGCTGTGCTCAAGCTCTGTCAGGCATTTTAAGGGAAGCCACTTGTCCTCTGGCTGGCAGCGAGCCAGTCACTTGGGCTATGCTTTATTTAAACCCTACGCTGTTCAGGGGTCTCCTCCAAAATGAGATATTAATGGCTTAAGGCCATCGCAGTCAAATATCTATTCTAGGATATCATAGGGAAGCCCTAAGCCAATGAAGCAAGAAGTGAAATTAGAGAAAGCTACTCTTGCCAAAATCTCTATCAGACAGGAAAGCTAAAGGAAACAGGGGCACAGTTATAAAAATTCAATATCTTCAGTGTGCCCTTTCACTTAATTACTATCAAAGGAAAGACAGAAACAAAAGTACATGTACTCAGAACAAAACCACTTGGTTTAGATTTTAATGTTTTGAAGTGTTGAGGATCAAAGATCAACGTTGTAAAATCTGGCCAGTTGTGACAGCAACTGTGATTCATATTTGTATAAATTGATGCCATAGCCTTTCCAATCTGAAATCAGTTACAGCCGTAGAGCTTTCAGAAGAGATAAAAGGTTTCATGATCTTGAAGGTAAAATGAAGTATGTGATTTAATCACGAGTCTATACCATACACACACAACAGTGCAGCTGCTCATCTGCAGACAAACTAAAGGTGTCTGCAAGAAAAAAGTTGTCACCTAAGACAGACTGATTCCTAAGGACACAAGAGAAACACCAGGAAGCAGTTTGCAAAGTAGAAAGAATAGAGACAGAAAACAACTTTACTGCAAAGTCCTTTTGCCACAGCTGTATGTGAAAAGGAGCCATGAAGTCCAAGGGTACAGTTAGCATCGCCAATAGCATGCATGGGATAGGTGCCTACTCCCAAGGCACCTTAGGCAGGTTGGACATAGATATAAAAACAGAAAGGATAATTGGGTTGCTTTGAGCCTACTGTAACTTGATTGTTGTATCTGTAGTGTGTTTTGAATATTAAAGTTTACTGTTTCATTTGATGAATTCCCTGACAGTATTTGTAAGATGTCAAGTAGAGAGATATTTAGCAGCACTGGAGACAAACACAGCACAGTCTTTAAAACAAGGTAAGGAAGAGGCAAGATTGTACCATTTAGAAAAGAAAGAAATAATCCTTTTATCTGCAGGAGAGGAGCAAAACCTCATATGTATGAAAAACCACAAACTTCCATACAAAATAGCAAGACATGTCACTGTCAAAACCTACATAAATACTGCAACCTGCAAATAAAACTTCAGAGACAACAGTGTCAGGAACAGACGTGCTAACTTCGGGAGCTAAGGCACCATTCCCTGTGAGCCATGGGACGACTTCACTTTTGGCAGATCCCAGCTATGGCTGCTGAGAGGACACAACCCCATCTACGCAATCACTGCAGAGCTGGCATTTCTAAAGCTTGCATGAGTATTGAAAATTCCCCAAGTGCTATAATTTGCTGAACATAAATGAATAATGAACTCTCCCAAAGCCAAGGACAGGAAAGTTTCTCAGAAAGATGCTGAAGTAACTTAACCTTTTGTAGGTAAAGGTTCTGACAGCAATGCACTTAAGTTCTAATGCAAGTGAGCACACGTTAGGAAGCAGGATGGTTCTCTGTACCTTCAAGATAAGTAACAAAAAATTTACAAGGCAGTGATTTAACTGCTCCATTTACATTAACACACTGGTTTCACCCATAAAACCTCTTACTAGGTTTACTAGTGTAACTGGCAACAGCAGAGAACTTCCTGGCACACAAGTTCAAGCCCAAAAAATGGAAGAACTTATCAGGTACGTACCATGTTGTCACTGGCTCTTCGCAAGTATTTTAGCCATCAGAAGGCCTGAAAACTCTTGGCAAATAGAGGTAATTCCCAGTGACAAGTAAGATGTGGTCTCCAGTAAAGTGATTTTTCACAAGGAACAATCTCTGTTTTCAAACCACATAAATCAAATTTGCACTATCTGAAAAACTGTTGGGGGTCTGTACTCTCAAGCAATATTCTAGGTTACTGCACGTTCAGAAACCTGGCACTGGACACTCTTTCGGATGCATTCAAAGTTAAGCTTAAGACAGGGACCAAAAAAAGACAGCATCAAGATAGCATCCCAGCCCCCACTACAATTGCATAAGCCTTACTCAGACATTCTCAGTAGCTCTAAGAGAGATGGTCAGAATCAGCAAACCTGTAGTGACAGAACAGCATTAACAGTCCTGCCTGTTCAGGAATATTATTGCAGTGGAAACAAGCACACAAAACTCTTCTGTGAAGTTCATTCAGTGCCCCCAGCTAGAGAAGAGACCACAGCAGACTTCTCTGGGGACTCACAAGAAGAATGCAATGAGCTGCCTAACCAAGCCACCCCAAAGCACTGCCTTAACACGGACAGACACCTTGTGCCACACGCTAGTGACAACAAGAACAAGACTGTGCTGCCCGACCAGTAATCCAAGTACAAAACCAGCTACAAGACATACAGGTGACGTAAGCTTAAAAACTACACCGACCTTTATGAATAGCAAAAGTGGAGTTGAAGAGTTTTATAGAGCATCTCAAGGAAGTCAGTAATTTTCCCATGCAGAAAAAGTAGAAAGCATGACTGAAGATTGTAACCAACAACTATGGTGTTACATTATCAGAGTTAAGGATCGGCATCTTAAAGAAATGACAGCACGGCATCCAATAGATCAAAAATTCCTTGCAAAGCAAGAGCAACTGAAAGGGAGAACTGAAAGGGGAGAAGCACAAAAACCAAAACATATCACATTTATCTTAGAGACATTACGGGATACATATCAACAATTAACAGCCATTTAAAATCTTTTGTTTAAGGCTGATCGATATTGAGGAATGTTCTCTTTTCATTGATAAATACCAGCATAGAAAACCCAAGCAACTGCAAGCAGTGTGTGGCTGTGTGAAAGAAAAGCAACTACAGATTACTTTATGTTTCCAAATCCGAAGGGCAAAGGAAACCAAACCTCATTTTGCATTAAGGCAACGCATGCAAGCATCGCCAAAAATCTAGAAGGACTTGGGACAGTTCACGCTTAAGCCACTATCTAACATCTCACAGGCTGTCAAATGATGAAACATGAAACTACCATGAGTCAAACCACCAGTTCTACCAGTAAAATACTGAGCAGGCTCTTAAGGCTCCCTTAGCTTCTCTCCCTTCCTCTGCAACAAATTGGAGGTAAAAGTTTTTGTCTGAAGTACCCAGAAAACAGCGTTCAAAGCTTCCACACCAATACAAAGCCATGGAACAGCAGTCCAACCAAACTGAGAACTAACCCTTGGCTGACCTACATAAAAATAGGAAGAGTTACTTTATTAAAAGATATTCATTTGACCTAAAGCCATATTGAACTCTAATTTGCTCTATATAGATACTCTCACAAGGCTGCTTTCAAGTACGCCAATTTAATCATCGGCACTTCCAGGTACTATAAAAACAAGATAAACTAGGGAGTTTCAGCAAAGAGCTCTCCAGAACAACTGAGCAAGAACTCAATTCATTGCAATACACCCCTCCAAAGTTAAAACAGAATAAAAAAATAACATACATATATTCTCTGTAGTACTTCCAGCCAAACACTATTGTCACTGAGCCCAGAGGGGTGTAAAGATAGTTTGCCTTCTCTCTGCCATGCATGTAAATGTGCTTTAGCGTGTTATGGAAATTACGATTCCTTGTTACTCCGCTTGGAAATTTAAACTGATTTCTGAAATATTTTTGAAAAAACCTCAAGGTAAGCATTTGCATTACCTGTAGAATGAACAACCCTGCCTCTTCAAAGCATGAGCTGGGACAATACAAAAGCAAGTGAGCAAAGCTAACAGCGGCTGTCTTCTGAAGCCTCTGAACTCCCTTAGTTTGCTTGCACCAAAATCAGATACAGCACTGAAAGACAGAGCAGGCAGCAAGAAAACTAATAATCATTAGATCAGTTTCACACAACTAATACCCAAAGCTACAAGCATTAGAAAGGAGAAATACTACTACTCTTTGCAGAGGGTTTTCCAAAAGCACCAAATGAGTTATAGCAATCAGGCAACACCCAGTAGGAAAAACAAATCTTTTCCTAATTTCAGCATAGAAAGGCAACAAGGCCTGCTTAGGACTATACAGATGTATCTGAGGTATGTATTAGACTGAGGCAAATATAACAGATGAGAATCAGCTGGAAATCAAACAGAGCATGTTATCATCTAACAGCAAAGGAAAATACAAGTTAATCTATTTGCTCCAGAATTATCTGGTAAATTTCCCTTACCATAAACAGTTAACTGAACTGTGCAAGTGAAGAATAGAAGATCAGTATCAAGAAAACAGTTATCAAGGCTGCTTTATGGGGGGAGATGGGTTAGACACAGCATTCACTGTCCTGCTGCAGGAAGTAAAAAAAAAATAGCAAAGATACATTCTATATTACAAGAAATCAAGATAACCTTATGTACTACATCATGTAATAGTATCAATCAGTATAGATACTATTATTATGTATTACAGTTGACTGTAATTCTCTTTTCACGGAAATAGGTGAGGAACACTCAAAGCAATGTGACCAGTGGATCTCCCTCTATCAACTGATTCTCCTAAGTCGCTAGATTTTAACAGGTTATTCAGCAATGTGCTAATCACAAAGATTAAGGCTATGGGAACAGTTGCATGGATATTTTTAAATGGATCTGAGATGGCCTAGGAGAAAAAGAAAGCTGATGCAGTCAGCAGTGACAGTTTAAAAGAGTCAAATGTCCTTTAGTGGAGAAGTTTAAGTGTCAATTGGAGAGTATCATCAATTCACACAGTCTAAGTTTCAAGACAGTCGCACAGGTCAATGCACAGTACTTACTCGAGTATAGAGAAGTGTAAGAGCACTGAAACAAGTGGCATAAATAGATGCTGTCATCAGCCCCTCCTCCTCATTTAAGCAGCTTATAAGGAGTTTGATACCACTTAGTGCAAAAAAGGGAAGTCTGAATTTAAGAGAAGGGAGATAAGAGTCTTACGGCTGCCAGCAACTAGAGCCAAAATGGAAAGAGCACTTCAAAAAAGATCATAAAGAAAAGTAGATAACAAATAGAGCATCCCTCATGATCTATCGCAAAAAGGGCTGGAAAATGTTACAAAGAACTGTGTCAAGGACACACATCCAGAAACTGAGACAATCGTTCAAAAATGGGACTCGATGTCATGAACTGACAAGAACAGAAACTCAGGGAGCCAAAGATGCTGAATTGGAGAAGATGTGCGAAGCAAAGGAAGAGGCAGGCTGTGCTGAAGGGAAGTGGTTGCATAGATACAGAATCTGAAAAATAGATATTGTACTCTGGCATTCTTAACTGCGTCTAATAGTCGATACCAATCTTAATACTTAGCTCTTCTTTTCCCCAAAAAAGAAAATAATTTAATCAGAACTTACAGCTGACAGATATTGAGACATTTTAACAAGCTCTGCTTTGGTTTATGACACTCAGGGATGCATGAAGAATTTATTCAGTCAAGAAGAAAGATGAGTCACGGTTTGAAAACAGGCCCTTCCAACACAGTGATCCAAAACACACTGATCAAAACCCGTTATAATTAAAATATCAAGAATTTTGTAATACATTAAATAGGTATCTGGGGCATTACAATTCTAAGGGGACGGTCCGAATTTCTAACACTGCTACTAGCGAAGAAGATGCCATGCAAGCTTCCAAAGTCTTCCAGTTACGATCACCACAGACTTTCACATCAGAGAATGCAAACTGACAGTGAAACACAAAAATGCCACACCGCTTTCGATTCGCCTTCTTATTGCTAAGAAATACTGCGAAGCCTTGAACAGTTTTCTTCACATGACTTGCACGACGGAGGAAATGCTGACTTCTTCCATATCTCAATGGTGAGGTGACACCCATCCAGGAGTTGGTTATGTGACATATACAAATGCAATTAAAAAGCAGTATTTTAGGTGCAAATATTTGGCACTCAGTAGCCAACAGAGACGTGTAGCACTTTTACTACAAGCTAATAGAGGGAGGATACTCAAAAGATAGAATCAAAATTCAAACCCAGTTTTGGTAGTTTTTAACAGTAACAGATACATCAGATACTTGAACAACTATCCAAAATCTTACTTTGGCTTGCATTTTTTGTAAGATTCATAGTATGTGCGAAAGAACAAATTCCTTCATCCTTTCAGAAATCAAAGCTCATTAATTGTTCTAATTAGCAATCAGGTTAACATCAGTTGGCCCAAGAAGAGCTGTAAATTTACATTAAAAGTACATAAAAGCAAGCGTGACAGTACACACAAAGCAGCACTAAAAGAATTACTGCTATTGATAGGGTCCACAGCCTCCCAAAATAAGCCCAGTAGCCACACACCTGCACAGCCCCAGGGAATTCCAGTTGCTCTGGAGGCTCACAACCCAGAATCCAGTCATCCCACTTCAAGGCACAGCCCCAGTCATTGCACCCATCCACCAAAGGCTTTGACACAACTGTGCATGCATACACAATCTACCCGCAGACCACAGGCTACTGCTTTCTACAGCTTCCCACCTCACCTCTTCATAGGCTAAGCTTTCTAAAGTTTACTGCTTGCAAACTCGGAGACATATGATACACATACATTCGTACACCAGTCTGTAAATCAAAGAATGTAATTTTAAAATGAGTATTTTTAGTGCTGTTTTGAGAGATGCTGGGAAACATGGGTTCATTGACTTGACGAAACAACAGCACAAATGCTAAATGACACCCCCGAGAAATAACCCACAACCAAACTACTGTTAAAAATCACTTCACCTGTCACTCAAATCAACTTTTCTCAATTCTTTGGGAATCCTTATCTACTCTGCATCCTATTACGGAACATTCCAGCACTTTGTTATTACATACAACATCTATGGATTAAAAACCATCATCATCTACTTCCTGTCAATTTGAGGCCCTTCCTCTCACATGACTCTTTGTTTTCTCACCAGCAAAGGGAAGGTAACCTGCTAGCTATCTCAGGCCTCTCAAAAGAGAATGTTTCACGGTTGAACTCCAGACAAACTCAGGTCTAACAACATTAGAACTGCACTCAAATGTTCAAGACTATATAAGATACAAAGTTATTAACTTCTCATACTTCATGAATGTTTTTTGTCACTAACAACATTTTTCAATATGCTGTCTGACATCCTAACAGCAGTGGTGCCCTGTGCAAATGCCTCCAGCTGTATGATTGCTGAAGGAATCAAACCACGTTTTGAGCAAGGTACTTCAGGGAAAACTACCTGAACTTTTCTTACAACTCCTGAAAAAATGCTTTAACACCAGGTAATGAACTGCCATTTTATTTAGATATCCTGATCTAATACAGTGGTTAGCGTGCTAAGATAATCAACTGAAATCAAACATAGAAATCAAGTCTACTTAATTCATACAGATTTTTTTCAGGTTGGCAGACCTACAGGCAACCAAGCTGTGATCTGTGAAAACTGTCAAGTGCTCTTCCAGTGTTATCAGCACTGACTCAGTAGCAACAACACCACACAGACACCAGACCTGTTAAGCAGTGGCTCAGTAGTAAATTAAATTTGGGGAAATGGTTTCAAACCTGAAGAGGAGAGATTTAGATTGGATATAAGTAAAAAATTTCTTGCAATAAGGATAGGACAAGAGGTGATAGCCTCAAGTTGTGCCAGAGGAGGTTCAGGTTGGCTATTAGGAAAAAGATCTTCTCAGAAAGAGCGGTGAGGCAGTGGCACAGGCTGCCCAGGGGGTGGTGGAGTCACCATCCCTGCAGGCATTTGAGAAAAGGGCAGATATGGCACTGAGGGACACGGTTTATTGGGCCTGGTGGGGGTGGGTTGACATTTGGACTGTGTGATCTCATAGGTCTTTTCCACCCTTAGCAATTCTATGATTCTATCCTTAAGCCTTTAATAGTTGGGGAATGCACTAAGATCGTATTTTTGTGCAAATCACAGCTGAATACTACTCTTCCAGCTGGTAGCCGGGTTCTTCATAAAAGCATACTCCTAGTCTTCATTTCTGGGCTTTCCATCTCTTATCCTACCGTATCCCATCACACCTCCTCCTCCCAAAATCTGGCTGAAGTTCTTTAGCCAACAAATGTCTTAATACATTTTTTATTCCAACTTTAACTTACTTAGGTAATGATATAATTGTGCTTGTGATCTTCAGGCTGACTACAGAAGCTTTTTAAAGGCACAGTATCAGCTTACTGGGGGAGTTCCGGTTCTTTGCCTTAACAGTTTGCTTAGAAATGTCCATCAACGCAGACTCCACAAACATTCACCTGAGTGTATTAGCTCTCATAACCTGTTTACAGCTTGGAAGACAAGATTTTTGTTGACACTTCCTGAGCAATGCTGTCCTTTAATCCAAAGCATCTAAAAGATTTCTAAGACTTCTTTAACATAGCTAAGTATTATTTATATCATTAGGGTTTCCTTCATTACTTGTGGAACAGAGTGTCAGCAGAGCTTGTAAATGCCAAGTTACAGACAAGACAGAGAGTTCTCTTTTGCTGGATAGCTTTCATGGGATATAACAGGCAGTTTCCAGGTCTGATTTCTGAAAGAAGCTTCTCTATATGGTTAACACAGTGCTACAAAGATGCTGAAAGAAGGTAATGCACAACTAAGCTTTTTAGGTACAGCACACCATCAAGTGCCTGAACGGACATCGTACTGCCAGGTGGCTGCATGCAAACTAAACCATTAACCCCAAGACCTCAAAATTGCGAGCAGTTCATTTGATTGACACTTGATATTTATTTTCAGATTTACAAACACATTGTGTATTTCTCAGATCACACCTAGTTAACTTCTACGTAACAAAAAGCCTTGGATAAGTTCTTATCCCTCATCTCAATATTTTTCATTGGTAGAACAAGGGCAGTATTTACCAGCTTCATGACAGCACAGCAAGATAAGTGCTCATGGTTTTGGGCAAAGAAAGAACGTGTAGAAGCAATTCAGATAATCAAGTCAGTCAGTAAGATTTTTACCATTTACAGAGGTAAGGAGTCAGAATCTTCTTCTCATTTTAACAGGAACATGAAAGTAAAAATGAGATACTTATTTTCTTGCAACATACATCTGCATAGCACAAGCACCTTCCACTCTTCTGTCCCGATGTAGACCAAGGCCTTACATCATTCCTTCCCCATCACTTCAATCTTTACTCTCCCACCCTTTCACCATTTGCTCCTCCAGAAGCAGAGGAGTTTAACTGTGATAGGGCCACTGCACAGGAGCACCTTCCCTATTCCTGATGGTGATTCTGGGAAAGAACTAACATATAGCAAGCACGGGAACAAATAGCTCCCTCTGTTTTTGTGGCCTTTCTGTAGGAATAAACAAGCTTAGGAGAAGAGAAAAACATAAGTCAGAAGATCGAAAGGGTGCAAAATAGGAAAAAGTGTCACTAAGCAAATTGGCTGCTAAACTACAAGTAACAGTGCAACTTTTAAGTTCACAAAAGATACTACCCAGAGTAGGGACAACAGGCCTGGGAGGAAGAAGGAGGGGTAAGGAAATAAAGAGCAAATGGCTTTCAAAAAATCACACATTAGATCAAATTACAAAAAATAAAATAAAATAAAATAAAAATTGAAAAGTTCTTCCATGAACTCAACTCTGGATCATCATTTCCTGCAATTAAATCAAGGTCTTAAGAGTTTCATGCTCTACTACCATTCAGACTTCAAACACTTTAGGAGAGGATGCAATTTTCTTTAACCAAAGTCAGCTAATCACAGGCAGCAAAAAGGAAAGGGGAAGGGATTCTTTTGCTAGCTGGGAAATCAAGGCCATGTCAAAAAATCTTGTGTAACTGATGACATACTGTAACACTATTAACCATATCTACAGCTGAAAGATCTTCACTTTTTCCTAGAAGTATCTATTACATCAAACAAACTGGATTGAAATTCTCTTAGAGCAACCTGGCAACACCTCAGTAATGTGGTATGTCTGTATGACATGATGAAGCAGAAGCAGAGCAAGAAACAGTTCAGCACCAAAATGCATATATCTGCCTTGTTTCCTCAGAAATACTGTAATTACTGAGGCTGCCTTTTCCAGCAGCATGCATGGTCAGAAGACAGCCTCATCTTCTTGAACATACCTATAAAAGTCCTAATTTAGATGTTGTTAATCTCACTCCCTCAAAGCTTCTCTTTCAGTGCTATGTCAAATACCTCAGAAGATAAATAAAGATCCCAAGGCACTCCCATCACAAGTCATTTTCCCTTAAATGACTCAGTTTTCACTCCCTCCAAAACCCATCTTCCACTGCATAAACACAAAATTCCACCTTCACTCCATCAGTGGAACATTATAATTGTTTTTAAAAGTTTCCTTCCTCGTTCATCAACAGTCTCCATCTTCCTCTGTAGATCACAGACCTAAGTAAACTTAAATATTCAAACTGACTTCAAAACTATAGACCTGAAAATTTATTTCTAAAACAAAATCATATACTAAGTAGAATGCTTGAGGTAAGCCTACCCCAAACCCTCTATTTTCTAAAGACCTACACACACATTTCACATGTTGGATTCCAGATTGGTTAGTTTCTGTGTGACAGCTGACCTCGAGTTTGCTGTCAGATGTAATGGGAGGGAATACTGAACACTTCTCAGTCCATATCACCTGGACTTAAGCAGCAGGTAAAGCTGAAATGACTTCCTGAGAGTTCAGAATGATAGCAGTCAAACTGTGATTTGGTAGCAGAATAACTGTTGGTTGTTTTGTTTTGTTTTTCCTTCAACTAATGATTTATTTAGCAACCTCCCTGAAAACCAGTAAAGAAGCACTCAAGACAGCCTTGTGGTGTTTGTTTTGTTTTTATTTCAGAAAGAAATGTTTTGGTGGTTCTTGGCTTCAGTCATTCAGAAACACTGTTTTATATCAGCCTGGAAATGAATGGCTTCATCTGGAAAGGATGCTCAAGTGCCAGAAGCACCAACACTGCTCAAGTGAAGAAAGTCACATCTAAGCAGAGACCAGCAATAGCAGTGTCCAAATTCGGACTGGCTCCTTTAATTTCCCAAAGACTCCCTCAGCTTGCTAGAAAGATGCATTATATAACATGGTCTGGGTGACTCCTGCGTATTTCTGTCCTACAACCACAAAGCTCAAGAGCTAAATACAAATCAGAGAGGCCACTGTGAGGCCCCCTCTGCTTGAATACAGGTGACCCCAACAAAACAGATTTAACCAAACTCAAGATTGTTTATTAGCATCTATCTGTGGTATTTACCTTTTCGTAATACATTTTTCTAGGAACAGTATTTTCTAAGTCAACTCTGACAGAATACAGCAACACTTCTAGTATTATGTAATGGAAGTATCATACTCTGCTCTCTGCTTGGTAGGATTTTAAACTAGCTATACCAAAATACCCAGGGCTACGTTCTTTTACTTACTAGACACTGATGTTATATCTTAAGCTACCTTCTATGAACATGTTCACCTTTTGTTCTGCACTACAGCCGTCAGCCCCCTGGCCCTGTAACAACACAGAAGAAAAAGCAAAGAACTTCAAACCACAAAAATAAGATTGCTCTACTGAAATTAAATAAAGACTGAAACAATATCTGCTCTATTTTGCTATTTAAAGCAAATGCTTTCAGTGAGAATATCCACAAGGTAACAACACGAAGGACAGCAACTAAAACGATGCTTGTGGTAAAAAGTATTAAAAAACACACTGATCTGACAACTGCTTAGTTTTCACATGATTTTCTCTACGCATCTACAATCAGGTGTTACCTGAAATGATACTGATGCAGTCACAGTCAGTGCTCTCCACACTGCTTGTTCTTGCAAAGATGCACCTTTGCTGACTGAGGTAACATCTGGAGTATCTTTTTCACTCATCAGCATTTACACGTGGCAGTTGATTAAAAAGAAATACTGTTCAAGAAGCCAAAGTAATAACCAACATGATTATATATCAGCAGGAGATGTCACGGCAGCTTCATTTAAGGCAGAACAAAGGAAAAAAATGGAAGTTATCATACACAAAAGTCCGATTCCTTACAGGCTGCTAATACACTCATGGGCATCACTGCCAAATAACGTTTCCTTTCCTTTTATGCATGCTGGCATCAAGCAAGTCCTGGAGAGCAAGATTTTCACAGAAGCCCCAGCTAATGGCAGTGTGAGCATAGCTGGTATCTGGAAGGTGGCAAGAGTTCACCTGGATCTTCACAGCACCATCAGCAGTACCACAACCGCGATATCATTTCTAATTTCAACTGTCTGGTTCTTTTAAGCTTCCAACCTCACTAATTCTCGCTCTCTGCCTTCCAAGGAGGATGTGTAGCCATTCGTTACTCACATTGTTTTAGGCCACAGCTGACAACAAACCCAGCCTCTGCTTCTTCAAATTCACATCTAACAGCCGCTGAGGCGCAACGAGCGTGCCACGTAGCTCAGTTTTTAAGGCAGAGACCACAAACCCCAGCTTAAAAACAAGAGAGGAGCCCCTTCTGAGCCGCTGGGCCCTGCGGGGCGGTGACAGACAGCTGGCCTCGCTCTTGGGGAGAAGAATGGAAAAGCTTAAGCCATCAGCAGCCCTCCAACTGCAAAGCCAGAACGCTGCCACAGCCCGGGAGAGGAGAATTGGGGCTAAAATACGTGTTTGTTAAAACAGGGCGTTGATTTCTTGGCAGCGGCGGCAGGCAGGAGACACCCCTAGTGTCGGCGCGCAATACTACACGGCTCCGCGCCGTATCTCCGGGTTAATTTTACGGCAGTAAAAGGGAAATTTAAATCGCCATGATTAAAGGGAGACGAGAGGCTTCGACACGGAGCTCCCAGCACCCAGCCGCCACGGGCTACGTGCCTCACGGCTCCCCGGGCCGGAGACGGGCAGAGCGAGGCGCGGGGCGGGGGGCAGCGGCGGCACCTGGGGAGGGGAGAGCAGAGGAGGAAGGGAGCAGAGGAGGAAGGCAGGGAGAGCCGCGCGGGAGGCGGCGCTGAGGGCCGCGAGGGGCGGCGCGAACCC
>JAOWBP010001760.1:4661772-4677088 GCA_028571105.1 Tragopan temminckii | reverse complement strand
GCTTAAGTGTGTTTTACCAAGTGGTCTTCTGATTTCCTAAACTTACTGTCAGTGCTGGCTAGGATAAGCTGAGGATAAGAATGCTTTCTGTATCTGTGACCCTGTACCTGTAGTTGTATCACTGTATCAGATAGCTCTCTGCAGAACAAATATATATATATGGAAATAATTTGTAAGGAAGACTGAAAGGTTACTTTTTTTTTTTTGGGACTATACTGTTGGCATAATAATTTAATATGGTGATATTACTTGGCTAATTAATGGCATCTAACTGTAGCTGGACTTAGTATTATTGATTGCTTTGTTTTGTTTTGAAGATATTTGTTCCGGGGAATTTTGATAAGAAGCATGAGCTGACTACTCAAAGACTGCATAAAGTGCTGCAAGCATGAGTACAGTGTTTGATTTTTCACTGATATCCTCATCTCCCACCGTTGTAGAGGGTTATTGCTTTTATTCAACTCTACTATGGATACCCAGGCATTGGTCTATGTTGTGAAGGTTTTATCTTCTTGCAGGAACTGATTAAACAACAGAGATTGGCCTGCACAGGATATTAACGAGCTATTAATGTACATAACTTCAATCTTGTGGAAATAATCACTTGAATTATCTTAAAGCAGTACCTGTTTTTATCACTGGCTGACTGTTTCAGGCACTGGCCAGTACAGACTCTGAAGGTGATGACTGAAATAGCAAACAGACTGATAATTCAGTAGTGAAACAATGGCATCTTAACCAAAATAATGCCAAAATGTCTTAGTATTTTACTTGTTTCTCTTGTAGCAGAGAGAAAGCAGGGGAGCTGCTTGATTGTTGATCCCCTAACAGTTCGAGTTGGAACAACAGTTGAATACCAGTGAGGAACTTGACTCTTTCAAAACTAACCAAAATAGGTGTTGCTGTCACGTTGAATGTCCTTTAGCATAGCGGTTTTGTACGTTTGTGTTGTGGGGAGTTTAAGTAATGTAGTGTGGAGTTGTGTGTGTTAACCCTTTCTGTTCGTCATGGAGGAGTAAATGAATGGCATTAAGAAACTCTATGGTATCATACAGTAAATCGTGTCCATCTTAGCTGTGCATCTTTATGTGGCTTTGGTTGCTGTGATCTCAGCGCTCATAAAATCCGTTTTAGTTTGCAGTGCCATCGTGTGTGAAATGAAATGTTGTTAGAGCTTTCAAGGAAAATGTGATGCAGCACAATCAGATATATCCATGCAAATGAACAGTCAAGGCCCTCTCTGCTGAGAACATGGGACTATGCTGAGGTAAGTAATATTCCTACATTTTCTGAGCACTGTGCTTGTGTGATTTATTTTTTTTCTCTATGTACTTCTGCTCCATGCAGGCACTTTCTCAGAAGCTTATTTTGAGGGCTCTGTGGTTTGTGGTTTCAATTTGAGAAACAGGAGGGAGTATAACCCTAAATGCCAATTGAGTCTGACTGGCACAGGATGTGATTTTTGCTATGGAAGTTCAATGTGCATCTAAGAATTCAAAGAACTTTCATTTGGTGCTAATATAGAATACCACTTGTATATTTATAGCTGTGAGAGGTTTTACTACTCCACACGTTGCATGGCAAAGCTGGTTTTGGAGATGCTCTTTTCTTGGACTCCAGAGCACCTCGTTTATCATTGTATCATCACTGGGTACAACGCTTTTCTTACTCCAGTAGTCTTGAGATGTTTTGTGTTTGCAGCACAGGACTAGAAAATTGCCTCAGTTTCTCTTTAGTGATGTCTATCATTTCATTCCTGCTCTGCTGCTTTTGGTAGAAGAGTGAGGTTATTCTCATGCTTCTGGATGGGCTGTCTGCATTTGTTTTGTTATGTTTTGTTGTTTTTTGTTGTTTTTCCCTGTAAAGCACATTCAGATTCTCAATCCAAAATGTTTGGACATCCTAGGTATTATCCTTTCACGCTGATGCTGGGAGGGTTAGATTCTGCTAATTTGTGCTTAGAATAGAACAGTCACCTAAAGAACCATTAGAAGATTTAGCTTCCTTGTATCATCCTTTTTCTTGGAGGAGATATGAGTTTGTGCACTGTTTTGTGCACAGTTGTAACAGTTGCTGGAATCTCTTGCTCTGCACAGAAGGTAAAGAATCCCTTACAGGACTTGCAGCTTGACTGGACTCACTGTTAAACTCTGCTAATCTGAGGATTTTATGTGCTCTAAGTCTTTGGGCCTTCATGTTGCAAAAAGATTTCTAATAAAGAGGGGCACTTGCCAGCTTGTTTCTGTGGTACACTATTAAGCCCTGAGTCTTCTGCTTCCTTTCTGATGGCAAGGCACTGGTGTAGAATGAATTTATAAATCAGTGGATTTTAAATTAGTTTCTGATCAGTCATGCTGTTGCTGAGGTCTCCTACAAGAATTTGCTAGAATGGGGGCTTTTCTTTTACAGAAAGACCTACCTGGGGGGAGGAGAACAAACAAAGCAAACAGGAACAACAGAGCCTCCAGTCTTTGTTGGTTGTGGATAAAATATGACCAGTAGTGATTCTAATGCTTTTTAGCAGAATCTTTTGTGATGTAAGTGGTGTATGTGCAGATGATTATAACTAAATAGTATCATCTCATTGATGTTGTGCTCAGGGGGAAGAGGAGGGGGAAGCAATTATCTTTAAAAGAACTTAAAATTTTTCATGCCTTTTCCTATTCAGCTGAAGTTGATTTGTGAACACTTTTTTGCGGTCATATGGATAGCTGGTAAAACTGCTAATGCACACGCAGGTGAAGTACACACCTGTACTTCCCAGTGCTGTGAGAGCTGTGCAATGCATGTAAATCTTGTTTGCTTTCTTTTTTTTTTTTAATAATCTTGTTTAATGCTATTATAAGCACGTTACTTCTGAGTTATGCCACAGCTGCATACAACCCAGCTGGATAAAGATTTAATGCGGTGTGTACAGTTCTGGTGGACCAAGTGTTCTGCACATAATAGCAGCCCACCTTTCTGACAAGCCTTCTTGGTGAAGGTGCAGGCAGTGTTCTTTCCCTTTTACAACTCACACCAAGTTAGGACTAGAATAAACAGCACTGTAGTGGCTTCCTGGTCAGTTTAACTTGCTGTTTTCTGCCTGACTTGGGCTCTCAGGATGATCTTGCTACCTCCCTACTGCTAACCACCAGAGCTAAAAGTGTGGCCCATGTCTGGGAAATGTTTATGTTTTGGCCCTCTTTCAAATAGGAACAATTCTGAGAAATACTCCCTCTTCACATGGTGAAGCAGGAAGCATGCTACTTACTGATTTTGGTATACATAGCCAAGAATAAAAATACAGGTCACAGATACTACCTTGCCCTTCTAGCTATCAAGTCTATTGCTCTAGCAGTATTTTGAGCAAAACCTCAGTAGCAATCATCCAGCAACTTTCATTCCCTGTGTCTGAACACAGTAATCCTACACCAGAGTGACAGACTCAATACCTCTGTGCTAGGGAACACATGCCTAGTCCTCGTCTGATCAAATGCATTGCATTAGGTTTAGCTTAGAATGTGGGGGAAAAGAGTACTGCTGTAAGGGAGGGGTATGTATATATAATCCTCTTGGAAGTAAACCCTGTTCTCCCTCTGCTGACAAGGACAGTCTTGATCAGTAGCATGCCAGTTGTGGATACATCTGGTATAGTGAGAATTTGGCCAGCCTGAATGAAGGCATCCTCTATATTTTTTTCACTCAGATATATAAACGATGCTGAACCTTTGATGCTGAACAACCTGCAGCCCTCGTGTGGGCTGTTAGCTTTTTTTTAAGCACTGCTGTTCTGAGTGCAATAAATAGATCATACTTCAGATTAATTCTTCAGGGAACCTATTTTCATTATAAACTGGTTGTCTGCACGCAGAAACCTTTGAGTATGGCCTAAAACTGTTTGTTTGTTGCAAGCCTTAGGAGGTCAGAGCCTTTAAACTAGTTTTGTGGAGTAAGCAGTCTTCTAAAAATAAGGACAAAGAGTTCCCTAAATCTGGGCTTTGTTGCTTTCAGGGCTTCCCAATTCCTGTGAAGTCTGAGTGATCCTTGGCACAGTCTTTTAAAGAGGAAATGCTGCTAGCTGATCAAGGTCCCTGAAATAGCTGGAGAAGGGCAAGGAATGTCTAAAGCCTGTAAAGCTTTTAGTATTAAAGTAAAAAACAAACAAGAAAACCAACATCTATCATCAAAGCAGTCATAGCTGGAGCTCTCTAAAGTGCTTGGCATCAGTGAATAAAGAAGTAGATTCTTAGAGGTTCTTTAACTGAACTAAAATACAACTTAACCAGGGGCTATACTGTATTTGAATTCATGTTAATGTAGAGTGAATTATAAATAAGAATTAATAAGAACCTGCCCTAGTGTGCAAGCTTTGGGAATGCACAGGTTCACTTCTGCATAGTTTAAGTATCTTGTTTGTGTAATATCTAAGGAAAAACACACTTCCCCAATGGTAAATGCTTACATTTATTGGTATTTTTCTAAAGCTTAGTTTGCATTTTACTGCTCAGTTGATTAATTTTGTTAGTCATCAAACAAGCAGATTTAACCTGCTCGGAATATGTGACCACATACATCTGTCTCATCCTATAGAATGCAACAGGAGGTTATAACAGTTCTTGGAATCACAGGTAGCCATTTTGAACACATTCTCAAGATCTTCATTCATAGGTATTCAGTCTTTGTGTCATTCTTTCTTCTCCAATGTGCTCCGGACAGTCTGGGGATGGGTGGGGGGGAAACTCTGCAGATAGGAGATGTGAATGGTTTCCTGTGGATTGTCCTGTTCCACCAAGGTGTGAGATTGAGTTGGAAGTGTTTTGAATCTCTGGGCAGAGCAATGAGAGCTTGTTGCTCGCAGCAGGCAGCCCCTGCTGCCCCATCCTTACAGCTGGCTTACATGCTTTCCAGCATCCTCAGTTTGTGTGTATGGTGTGGTCCTGTTCAGGAACCACACACTGGCCAACATTTCCTTATGTATCCTGTGGTAACGTTCCTACCTGATGCTGTAGCACTGAAGAGTAAAGAAGGTTGGTTTTTGATTATTTTCAGAAGATGATAAAAGCTAAACAGAATAGCTCACACAATTTCAGGTGTTTAAAAAAAAAAAAAAAAAGAAAAATCTTAAGCTACATATTTTCTTCAATCCTATACCCTGCAACTATGGTGAATCTGTTTTTTTTTTTTAATTAAAGATCTGAACTTTTACAATTACTGTTCATTGCTTAACTGAAAATAGGTTCTCTAAGGCTGTGTGCTTTAAGAGTTTGAAGACAACACAGTTTGAATACATCAATAAGAAAATGTACTTTGAGACTGCTGGTCAGTACAATAAGCAGTTTAGCTGGCTCTCAGCTCAGCTATTAGCTCTAGTATCAGTGTTTGGGGATGTCTGGTACTTCACTATGAATTATCTTGCAGACTTTCATGAGTGCTTTGGGAATTGATAATTGTGTTTTAAAGGATAAATGGAGATTGTTTGACCTTATTGTCTCCCTTTGCAGTGATGTTCTTTTCCTAACATCTGTAACTAAGTACTCAGTGGATACAAGGATCACTTTGATAAATATGTAAATATTTGTCACTTAAAAATTTTTAGACAGAAAAGGGCTGCTTAAGATCTTCTTTGATTCCAGTGGTCCCTTGAGAGATTCCAATTCTAAGCTGAATTTCTTCCATCAAATACATCCATTGTCTTCAGTAATAAATTTGCATACAAACTGGAGGAAGCAGCTTGGCCTATTCTTAGAGCAAGTCAAGATTACACTCTGCTTCTTCATGAACAGCTGTACCTCTTCCTTTATTTCTTGTGTACCAACAGTGTATGCAAGGCAGGAAAGTCTTTGCCGTGGAGCAGTTTGCAGCCTAAATGCAGAGGCTGAATAGTTATTCAGTTCCTTCATTAGGGTTAAGATCCCCTATTTTTTACTTCTAGGTTGTAATATGCAGAAAATATGCTAAACATGAAGACATGTATATCAGCTCATGCTATGCTTCAGGAAGAGTGTCCACTAACTGTTGTTGCTGCCTCTCCTATTGGATGTTTTCCCCATATGATATATTTATGTGAACTGGTGTGTGGCTGCTCCCTTACTCAGTTCTTAAAATGTTACCTGTGTTAGCTTAAACACTTTATGTAGCTGAAGATTTTCTAAAGGTTTGACAGTTGGATTGGGGAATGGATGCATGTTTGTGGACTGAGGAGAATGGGGGAGAAAAAAAAATCAGTGAAAGAGTGGTAATAGTAATTGGCTGGGAGCAAAAGCCTCTTTACTTTGCCTACTGTCACCAAAGCCCCACCTCCAATCACAGTTGTAGTTATTAACGTCCATCGAGTGGTTAAAGCTGGATTTGATTCTCAGACTTCTGACAGCAGCGTTAGATCTGGGTCAGGCTGAGATTCAGAGGGAGTTCAGTGCACACGGACAGGGAAGAGCTGGCTACAGATGGCATCATAGTGGAAAGAATGAGGCAGCTCATCAGCTGGCAACACTTCCACCGTGTTTTGCCAATCATTTGTTTTTGTTCAGGAAGGAATTCAGGGTTTGGTTAAATTTTGTCGTCATTTTTTATAGTCACTTATCCTAGGAAACCATCTTGTCTACTCTGAATTTAATATCTTTTTGCCAAATAGTTCTACTGTAATTACTGATTCATAAGCTTTTGAAAAAGGAAGTAAACTATTTGAGTTTTTGAACTGCGTATTTAAATTCATTTATTTCAGCTTACTGCTTTTACAGTAATCTTAGTTAGGAAATAAAGCTTCTGTTTTGCAAGCAGGGGTGATTAAATTTAGTAGTTGCATAGAAGTAAAGGACTTATTCATTTTTGATTCAAATAAGAGGTATCACTTAAGTTTTATTAAGCAATGAAATCCAGTTCCTGTAATCATTCCAGTTTTTCATAAGCAAGAACTTAAAACACATAAAGCCAAGCATTATCTTCATCTCTAGGGAGCTGGGAACTTTCGTTCTCAGAAGAGCTGGGATTCTCTTTGACTAATTTTCCATGTGCTTTTTGTTAGTTCTTACCATAGGCTTAAATCATCACTAATTTACTAATGCCTAATAATGCTCATTAAGCTTTAATATATTAATAAACTTTCTTTTTACATCTACTTAGATTAAAAAAAAAAAAAAAATTAGGAATAACTTCTTGTGAGAAGGACAGCTATTTTCTTGAAGAGAAAATTTACCTAATTTATATATAAACATTTATTCCATGCTCATCACCATAGTAACTGAGGCCTCAAGTCAGTGTGCTTTGCTGAGCAGGGTTGCAAGCGCTGTGGTGAGCCAAAGCCTGAACTTCAGTATGAAAGTGGAGTTCCTCAGTTGGTTAAGGCACAGCTCATTCTTGCTGTGTGTTCCTGACCTCTTCCTTCTGCTAGTATTTGTATTCCTGTGGCTGTGAGCGTGGTGGGATTCGGAAGCTGATCTGACTGAAAAATAACCCTTCAAGTCATTGTGTGCCAGATCAGCCTTCTGATGTGACTGACCTGGTGACTGCCTGAGTGCTGGCAAGGCACAGTGGGAAGGGGCAAGAATGAGCGACTGTGAGAAATGTGGGGAGAGACAGTGCCCTTCCCTGACAGCGGTAAGTTAAGCTGATTATAGAACTGCTGGTAGAGTTCAGGGCTTGATGATGTTGGAGCTAGAATAATTGAAAACCAGGGATTGGCTTGGGCGTTCTGTCACTGAGTGAGGAGGTGATTGAATCCATATTCAATTTGAAGTGTTTTTATGGCTTCAGCAATGTATTCCTGAGCCAAGCATACATTCTGCCTACAGTGAAATGTTGCCTTGGGAAAGGAAAATGCTAAAAGGATGGAAATTCAATGTCTCTTTCCTGATGGGACCTGTCTTCTGTTCATCTCTGAGAAGTAGCTATGGGATTTTAACTGGATGTTCACTTCTGGAGGTGGATTCACTATGTTACAGTCAATTTTTCAGCTTTTTTAGCTTTTTCTTTTTATCTCTATCTAAACAGTTGCTTTCAGGAAAGCCTTTTCTTTTTACTGTAGTTTTCTTTGCAACAGCAACAAAGTTTGTAGCTAGTTATTTCTATAGCTTATTTGTAAATACATCTCAGATGTATTCATTTCTTGGCTGTTCACTCTGTCTTATGAAGCACTGCAGTTGAATGTGTTTTATAACTACACTTTATTGAACAGAACTTTATAGATCAAGCTTTTAAAACAGGTTTCTCCTAAAAAAGCTTGATGATGGCTCTTTTTTTTTTTTTTAATCTTTTTTTTTTTTAATCTGCTGTGTTATCCAGGCCTTCATTTTGAGCCTTTGAAATCATGGTGCCATTTTGTTTTTCAGCACACTTTGGCTCAGTTTACCATCCAAGGTCCTGATGCTACAGGAAGCTGCAAGTGCACTCAGTGCTTGTTTCTAGTGGTACCACTGATTTATTGCTCTTGATGTACTGTTAGATGATTGGAAGATGATCAGGTATAAGAACATTTAAGTTACTTCTGCAGAATCTGCAAAAAGATAAATGATTTGCAGGTGTAACACTGCGCTATGGTTAATCACACTTGCAAGCCACAATGTGAAATATATTCTTGTATAGCCATTTATAGTCTTGAGTTTTTAAGAGCTGTAACTCTGCTTTTGGCTTGGTTAGCTCCTGTGGCTGTTGGTGATTACAGCTGCAATCACGTTGTTGCCAAGCTTCCACTCTAGCTTAAGGTCATGTTTACTACTGCGCAACTGCATAGTGAAGAGTTGCAGTAAAAGCAAAATAAACTTAAAGACTTTTGACAAAGCAGCTTAGTGTCATACTGTGGGAGCCGCATAGCTAGTGGATATTGGGCAGAAACTCAACTGACTGTAGACCAGTGCAGAATGTTGTTGGCAGCAGTTAAATTTTACTGCTTCATTATAGCTGATGTGTCCTTGACTGCAGCTCTAATAAAAACATTTTGTGCATGATCGGAGCACTGTTTAAAAAAGACCATAGATGTAAGAAAATGGGATTCTACAACTTTCCATATGTGGAGTTAGAACTGTGCAAGGTTTTCATCTCATGGTTGGATTGAGTGATTTGGTAGCCTCCTAGAAGATGTCTGCGTTTTAAATTTCTGGCACTGCTGCTGAAAGGAATGCTATTGTTGGGACACTTGAGTTGCTGTAACTTTTCTAGGGAATGGACACAAAGGCTAAATGTGGTCCTCCTAGGTACAGGTTAAGGTATGGTGGCAGGGAATTGAAGTAGAGCTTACCTTATGGCTGTAACTGTAGCTATTTGCAATTTAAAACAAACAAAAGAAGCTCCCCAGCCAGAGAAAGACTATTACTCCCGATGACATTTTGAGAAGCATTTTATAGCTAGCTTTAGTGAGGAAGGCGTATGCAATCATCTTGTGTAAGTCCTTCTAATAAATTTGGACTCATTATTCAATTTCGTCTGTGTTTGTCAAACACAGGTGAAAATTCTCCAAAATAATAGATTTTATTTTCCAATTTTCAATTCCTGAAAGGCTGAGAAAACTGGTATTTGGTGGAGATGATTTTGCTGACTTTCTGAATGTGTTGCAAATTAATGTGTGAAAAGCTCACAGAAGAGTGTTAGAACTGGAGATATAACAAAGTTCTGTCTTGACTGAGTATGGTTTGTGTGCTTTCACATCCCAGTTAACCTGACATGATTTAAAACCATTCTTCACAACTGGACTGAGCTCTTTCTTCCACAGTAGGTTACTTTTGCTAATCTTTTATGTGTTATTTCCTAGTATAGACAAGATTGAAAGCACTTTAATGACTTTGATCCTCATGTATTAGGGAGGAATTTAAGTACCAAACAGGAATAAATTTGAGTTCCTCTGTTTCAATGTGATATACTTCAAATCTCAGTAAAGGTTCCCATATGCTGTTTAAATAAACTTTCTTAAATATCAGGTATCTTTGGGGAGGTTTTTCTACTCTAATGCAGGTCCTGCTCACATTTAATTGTTCCAAATATGGAAAGTAAGAACACTTTTTTGTTTCCATTGATTCTTCACAGTTGCAAATTATTTAGAAATGGTAGTGCATTACACTGTGTATTCTTTCTTCCAGCAGGGAGACAAATACCTTAAATAAAGCTGTTCTGGATCATAAAAGATTGAAAAGGATTGAATGCCTTCCATAAAGCTTCATGCATGTTATAATGATGTCCAAGTATCATGCAAGCGTTTCATGTTTTACACATGAGCTTCCAAATCCATGTATTGACTTTATTGCTCTGGATTGGGAAGCAATGTAGTTGCCCAAGTTCAAGTTTCATACTCAGACAGCATTGTAAATCCAGTGAGCTGTGATTTGTGTAGAAACTGAAGCAGAAAAGCCCTGGTAAGTGTTCTGTTTTGCTGTGTTTGTATTCTGCGCTTGGACTGCCAGGCAGGAGTTAAATCTTGCCCTCTGGAGACTGCAGTTGGACTCTCCAGTCACATTTCTGTTCTTTAATTAAAATTGCGGTATGCTTCCTATGCGAGAGTATCACAGAGAGGAACCATATTGGGAGTAAAGATCTGGTACTCATAAATGATCAGGGTTAAATAGACACGTAGCTTACTGAGGATCATACTCTATCATTTGTTTTTGTTAATTTGGAATAAGTGGTAATTCTGTATAATAGGCTTGAGGGCTGCAGAGGCAAATAATTGTTTTAACCCTTCATCTTATTAGAAAGCAATGCTTAGTAGAGGAAAGCATATTCTTAATGGTTATCAGTCCCATGTCTATGGAGCATACTGATTTTACAAGAACAATACAGAGATAAATAGTCTACAGTATCACTTCCAGTACAATCTTAGTTATGAAATACTTCTTACAGAGAAATAACTCTTTAGGCCAAAATAGTTTTTGTGAAAAATGCTTTATAAGGTTTTCCAATGACTCGATCAGGCAAATTGTGTTCAGTGCTTCTAGTCAATTTTGTGTGTGTGTGTGTTAGTATTCAATTTCTGCTAAATATGCTTGAAAATAGAAGGGTTTTGGTAAAGTTTGAGTTGGCATGTGTTCTGCTAAACTTTATTTGAAGAAATAACTCTTCTTTTTTTTCCAGACATCATTATGATTAGGGAGTACTTTAAGTAACAGGAGACCACTGCTCCCTTTCTGGACTTGCCTGAGAATTTTCTATTTCTTAAATTGTCCAATGTCCCTTTTTCTTTCAACTCAGCTAAACCAGAGGATGTTTAGCAACTTTGAAATTCGAGCTATGTATCTAAGTTTCCAACTTTGACCAGAACATTTTGGATCACTTTATAAGGTGATTGCTGGAACTGGAGTTAACCCAAGTAATTTGTGTTTAACAACCTTGACTTCTAATTACCCACTTTGTATTCTGTCATTTGCCTTTTTTGTCTTAGAATAAAATATACTCCAGTGTTTTATGTTACTCAGTTGCAGTTTCAAGTTGTACACAAATGATTCTTCTCAGGAAGATCTTTAAAAGGTCCATGATTTCTCTTTAAAATTTGGAGGTGGGGAGGGGAAAACTAGAAGAATAGTCATGGAATGAGTATAAACATTGGAGCTGCCTTTGTAAGCTGCAAGTCTTGCTGAGATACTTGATGTCAAGTTTGCTTTTTAAGTTATGACAAAATGGACCTCATGAATGCTGCAAAATGCTCAGAGAAGATTTTTAGTTGATGTAAAGAGAATTATCCTTCCAAGATCTTGGCTACGTTGCAAAATGTACTTCCGAGAATGCTTTTTTAATTTGCTTCCTATGTTAAAGCTTTATCAAATGCATGCTGAAGTTTCAGGAGGATCTCTGAATATTTGATTTTTCTGAAACATCAGTAACATGTAATTATGGTGGGGGAAAAAATTTGGACAGCTTCACATAGCTGTCTCTTTTCTCTCTGGGACTTATTAAGTGTTATACAAACAACTCTCTTCAGTTGCCTTAGGTTGTATTGGGACTTGCAGTCTTTTCTCAAACTATGCTGTCTGGCCTGTTTTGTTTGGTTATTAATATTCTGTTAGCTATTTACATTTGCCAAATAACGTGGTAACCTTGTAAGGTTTATCATGTATGAGCAGGAAAAGTTTTTTGTTCTGAAAAATTACTGTGAGCACAGAGTGTGATCTGACATGGCCTGCAGATTGTTTGGATGATTTGTTCCCAAAATGTTACGGCTTTGATTAAAGAAGATTGAATGCTAAGTTGTCAACCCAGAGCTGGCCTTTCTGACCTACCACTTCTGGCTTTCTGTTTAAATGGTTGTGTTGTGCAACTGAATCTATCTTTGCTAGAGTTAATTACGTGTAAGCCAAAGCACAGCAAGCACGCTTATAGGACAGAAAGCTTTGAAGTAATAGCAAGTATTGAAGGCAGTGAAGAGTTGTAGCGTTTTTTAAGCCATTACTTCAGTTGTTTGGAGGAGAGAGTTCTGAGCAGCAGGTGCTGTTTTTCATGTGCCTAGTCATCAATCAAGATAGCGAGGCCTTTGGAGCAGGTGTATTTCACCTGATCCTTACCCCCACATTTGGTTCTGCGGAGCTTTGATCTGTGTTTAGATCAGCGTGTATATATTTGTATATATAGATCTGTATAAATAGCAATTAGGTATTCACAGCAGAACTGTTCCTCCGAACTCAGAGCAAAGCTGGGACTAGGCAACTAGGCTGTCTCCAGTTTATCATGTGTTCTGAGTGCACAGACTCACAATGCATTCTGAAACACAGGATCTGGTGCCCGTGCTTATTACTGATCTCATACAAAATATGTTTACTCTGATATTTTGAAGTAGTACCACAACAGGTCTCAAGGGCTCACTGTCCCCTTTGTGTGTTATTTGAATGCCACTATTGACAATGGCAATAAGCTGTACCCAGGAGGAGGAGGATATACCTGTTGTGCTGTAAGTTAGACAGCAGGGAACATGGAAGTCCCTAGCTGCTAGGTGATGTGAACAGCACAGCTTCAGCATCGCTCCCTGCTGGCTTGCCACCTGTGCACTTTGTGTTCTTTGCTAAGGAAACAGTAGTGGAAGCAGCAGCTGTGAAAGGTGGTGATAGCACAGTGCTACCTTGACAGAAACTGCTGCTCAGAGCTCCAAGTCAAGCGTGAGACAGAAATTTGAGCAGTGGAGGAAACTGCCATCTGGGTTAACCTCAGTGAAAGCTGAATTTCACTTGTAGCTGAATTAGTAAGTGGCTGTCAGAGAGAAAATCGGGTTCGTTTCTTTCCTTAGAATTCTATTTTCAAATTCGAATTCAGTTACTTCTTTCAGTTGTTAGGCCACATTTAATCTGAAGATGTTCTGTTCTTTGAACTGCTGTGATTTATTGTTCCCCTTAAGGTCTGGTCAGCTGATCGCTTCACTCGTGTGAGTCAAGTTTATGTGAGTCAGACGTGTGCGGACATAAATGGTGCTGTTGGACTTGAAATTCTGAGATTTATCTGCTCTGTGTACTCTCTAGTTTTCTGTATTACGGAGGAGGAGGATGGGGAGCAGTAATAATGTGACAGAACACAGGGGGCTGAGAAAGGGTTGAGCTTATGAACGCATGATCTTTGATTTTCGTTTTTTTCCCACATTTTCTGAATCTGCTTTGCTAATCCTGTGTGGAAGCTGTCAGGCGTGGGGCCCTCCAGAACTGTTTGGAGCTCCTACACGTTTCCAAAACGAGAACTGCCAAAGAGCTTGTCATCCTTGCGAGAGAAAGCTCCCTCGTGTGGATGAGAGGAACTGCTGCAGTGATGAGCAGCAACGTTAGGGTCTCGCACTGTGATTGTAAGTTCTTAGGATTTTTTTCCCCAAGGCAAGTCATTCAAGTTCTGTATGCACTGCTTTCTAAAGCTGTGTATCAACACCTAGCTGTCTGCTATATGTATGCAAGTCCAAACAGTTTAAATGATGTGACCATGAAGGGAGCTAAGGCAGTTGATTATTATATCAAATTCTATGTAATGATTATGAATACAACTGTATATTTTACATACATACAAATCCCTCAGTATTATGGAAGTTACTGTAAATTATACTTAATGGAACTTGTATTAAACTTCAGGGTTTTTCTTTTTCCCTTTCCTGAGTGTGTATCCCAAAGTGTATTTATGTATTTCAGAAATCTCTATCAAAGTGATTTTGGATCTTGCTGCAGTTCAGAGTCCTTGACTCAAAGCCCTATCTGATTTACCAAGTACAGCTGCACAGTAAGTATGAAGATGAATTTGTGATGGAGGAGAATTCATCTTGTTACCAAATTTCTTTTAGAAATTTACTTCTGGGCTGAGTAGGATTCATGCTTGTGATCTGAAGGCAGAAGGCTGTATCTCATTAGCAAAACCCGGAGGCATTTACTTCCATAAATGCTAATACTGTTCCCCTGAGAATGAAGTACTTAGTGCGGGTGAAGAGAGGCACATAATTTAGAGTTACAGTGGAGGTTTACATTTATCAGCTCAGATTCATTGCTAGGTAGAGGACTGAGCACAGAGTGTGCTGACCCACTGCAAAGAAAAAAAAAAAAAATGCTGCACTGACATTTGCTATTGGGTCCTGTTAACTGGTAAAAATGCTAAAGTAAGAGCTTGTTCAGAGCTATCTGGATTCTAGCTTGTGGAACATGGCTCTATAGACATAACTGAACTTAGGGAAGCATGGGATCTGAGATTTTTAACAATACACAATGGTGAAATGAGATTTGTGTCTGTCTTCATAAATTCTGCTCATTTTGAGATAGTTTGGAGTTATCTTTAAAGTGAGAGATAGTTACTCTAGTGAGAAAATAGCATTCTCCTTTGAGAGCTGTGTATGAGGAACAGTTGGATGAGCAGTTCTTATGGTTGTGCTTGTCAAGAAATGCATGAGCCTGAACTTGTGGGTAAGCAGGAACTTCTCAGGAGGCTGCGCATATTGGAGGCTGGTAAACAGGAGAATGAGGAGTGCTGGGAGAAGCACCCTGATAGTGAGGTTTGGAGCTGTGCCAGCTCACCAGATCTCTGACTGTGATACACTGCTGGATCAGCACAGCAAATGCTGCTCCTCAGCTATCAGTTTGAATCAAAAGATACTCAGCAGTACTGAAAGGATGTTCCTTCTGCATGTAAGTACTTGGACTACACTTCGTGAGGTCACAGGGTGTGCTGTGTGTGTGGGAGAAGTGGCCTATGCAGTCACAAATGGGGTGGGGAATCTTTTTAAGGTAGTTTACACCTTATGTATAACTTCTGCATTTTTGAAGTTCCTTAATGGTAGGTACTTTCTCTCAGTAGCACCTTTGCCTGGTATATTTTTGATGGTTGCTTTTATTCTTTGTCAGCTCTAGTCTGGATTCTTAAGAAACTGAAACTTGTGTTGGAGTGTATTTTGTCCTGTTTTTCTTCCTCT
>JAOWBP010001760.1:4628625-4644032 GCA_028571105.1 Tragopan temminckii | reverse complement strand
CTATCACCAGTTACATGAGAGAAGAGGCTGACCCCCAGCTCACTACAACCTCCCTTCAGGTAGTTATAGAGAGCAATAAGGTCTACCCTGAGCCTCCTCTCCTCCAGACTGAACAATCCCAGCTCCTTCAGCCACTCCTCATAAGGAGAGGTAAGATGGGCCTTGGAGAAACCCATCCCCTACCAGTTCTCATGGAGATTTTCACAGGAAGGTGCTATTATGCACGATTCCCTGCTGGTAAGTTCTTCATGTTTTGTACACAGTAAGATAACTGAAGGGAGAAAGAGGCACTGTAGATTTTGCTGGGAGCACAGAGCAAATGGAGTGACCCTTACAAGGCTGAAAGCTAAATAGATGTTTCATAGGACTTGAACCAATATCTGATTTCTCTTAAGCCATAGCAGTAGCTTAGTAGTACAGGTGGATGGACTTATCTGTTTTTCCTTCCATTTATTTTTTCAGTCTTTCAAGTCTACTTTTTGTTTCCCTCACATCTGAGACTTCCCAGTCTGTTGTCCAGGGTCAGTAAGGTGTTTTAAGCTAATTCCCTTCCCTTGGGATGGGAATACTGAACTATTCTTGTGTGTACTGTTGAGCCCCTTAACGCTCTTGAGGAGAGCAGTAAACTTTCTCATGTGATCTGCTGCCAGCATGCTCAGTCATCCTCATCTCTCTTTCCAGATCTACAAAGGTCTTCTCACACTGCTTCATCCTCCTACATCTCTCTCTCGTGTTTTGGCTGCATCACATACATGTATCACTGATCTAAGTCACAGATGAGGTTGGATGTATTCTGTGCCAAGTCAGAGCTAATGTGCATGCAAGCCGTGGTATATGCGATGTGCTGATCCAAGTTGCCTAGGAAACATTCTGGTTAAGTCCATTTGGTGTTTTCGATCCACCTTATGTAATCTTTCTATGCAGGGCATGCCAAGTGCATTAATTTTTCAGTATTACTATTTATGCAGGAGTTCCTGTTTTCCTGCTAGTGCATTAATCCTGCTGCACAGCTCTGCAAGACTTAAATATATGAAACGTGCCTTAAGGTCAGAACAAGATGCCTTGTTTGTGACAGTGAACACGCAGTATTTAATTTCCAAGGTGACACGGATGATCTTCTCCCACTTTCTTCTCCTTGATTACTTTTTTAATATCATGCTGAATTTGGAAGTGTCCTGATTTTGGGTTTCTTTTTGAGAAATGGATGTAAAGCCACAGTCTCTTGTTCACTAAAAATAGCCATACGTGTGATGCCATATGGAGTGAATTGTGCTGAGACTTGCACTCGCCAGATCTCAGTACTGTAATTCTTTTGAAACCTCTGCTCTTGAGTGTAAGCAAGAAAAGGTTTTACTTCTACTGGCAGCTGGACTGGATCTTTATCACCTTTGCAAACCACTTCTATTATTTTTCATGTACAGTCATCTTGAGCATATGGCATTTGATTTAATTTCTACTGGAAATTCAGCTTGATTTGCTGGAGAGCTGCGTATTTCTGGAGAACTCAACCACTCTTTTACAGATGAAGTGGGCTTATGGCACTTATTTGGAAGAAAAAAAAAAAGATCATGCAAGGGTGGCACAGAGCAGCAAAGTTGATGTAACAGGCTGAGAAACTACCTGTATTCCTTGCAGCTTACACATTTGTTTGCAATGAGATGGCTCATGATCTTGGTGTAAATGCACATCACTCTTTCAACTCGATTCCTCACTCACGTAAATGCAGATGATTACTTTTTTTAATGCTTGCAGGAGGGAGTCCTGAAGTGGCAGGAGAAAAGGTATTCTAAGGAATTAGAGCAGCAAGATCTCTCTTACGAGAATGGGCACTTGCTAATAAACTGAGCTAGACTATGAACCTGTGTTGCAGACTGTGCTGCTGTGGCGAATGTAATCCAGCATCACATACCTTTATCTACTTTGCACAGAAATGAGAACAGGGTAACTTCCAGCAGGTTTACACAATGCATGTTACAATCTTTTTGCCAGAAATCATCCCTTCTTTGAAGAGACACAAGAAAAACAGACTCTCCTCTCTCTTACGCCAAATGCTGCTTTTTAGGAGTAGCTCATCATTCACTGGCATCCATCCTGTCCCTCACACTTGCTACGGCCACTGCAATGTTGAGGACCTTTGTGCTTTGCTTGAGTGACTTAGCTGATCAGCACATTTCTGTCTGGGCAAGGTGAAATGCGGTTTCGCCTGTGGCAATGGGTGATAAATGAAACCAAGTCAGAAGGACAAAAGGAATAGCTGACCTTTGAAGATGAGATATATATATCTGCAGTGTATATATATATTTATGAAGTTATAAAAGAGAGTGATTCCAACTAATACTAGATAAAGATAATTCTGTACTTTGATAGTGCATTGCTTAGGTAGCTAATGGTAAATTCTGGAGTCATTGGGTTGGTGCCACCATATCTGTAATTGCATTTCACACATCCCTAGGGGCTCTTCTCACAGATAAATGAGAAATTGAGCTTCCTTTGTTTAATGATAGTGTCAGCACCCTTTTCTATTCACAGTAAACAATTTCTTAATATAAGGTCATATAGACAGTTCTTTTTCCAAGAACAGTCCCTGGACACTTTCTATCATAGTTTATCATGGAGGACGCTATTCCTGACTCAGCATAAACACTGAACTAGCAGGAGCAGCAGGTAAGCAGAGCTGCCAAAGGGAAAATCTGTGCCTGCAGAGAGAAAGATGCTGACAGATTCCTCTGTCTTTGTTCCCATAAGCCCTTCCAGCTTTCTTTTTCTCAGCTGAGGAAGAGAAAGAAGTAGGAGCTGTGAGCCAGTTTTTGGTCTTTCGTGTTCATCCTCAGGCTCCATAGTTTTATGTCCTTGAGGCCTTCAGTTAAAAAAAAAATTAAAAAGGGCTTCCAGGAATGCGATGAAAGATATTTAAGTTGTCATTGTTAATTACTTGTACTGGCAGTTATCCATTCGAGGAGGAAAAAAGTGCACCTTTCAGAAAGATGGAAAGAGCAAAATGGAAGGAAATTATTCCCATTCTTAAAGCAAAAGGAATCACTTAGCACAGAAGGACTACACAGGAGGATGCCCTGAAGTATGCTAAATATCACAGTGGGGATGGAGTAATCACATAAACAGCAGGTAGATGGGAATGGTTAGGAACACTGCAGTGACTTCATAAAGAGCTAACAGGATTGCTGACCTGATCCTGGATCTCAGAGGAGCATCCCAGCCAGCAGAAGACCTGTTTATATTGTAATAATGATGCTGCTATTTGGAAGAAGCTCCAGGCCTTGTGCCTGTCAGGTCAGGGAACCTTTGCAAGTAGCTGAGGTTAAGTTAACCCTGGGCTTAGCCCCAGCCTAAGTGGGCTTAGCTGTGAACGTGATTGGAAATCTTGTTCAGGACAGAATTGCTCTTGGCAGTGCATCAGCCTCTTCATTGTCTCCCATGTAACACCATCCTTCCTTCTGTATGGGAAAGAGGGAGTGTGACTGCTCTAATACCCAATGTTGGAAAATGTTTTTATCTTATTTTTTTAACAAACATTACCAAATGGGCTGTGTAACAAGTAAAAGATGCACGTAGAAAGTGATATTTTGACATCTAACCAGTTTGGGAAGTCTCAGTATTAAAATCCAGATTTCTTGTATCAGCAGAGGGCGCAGCATCATCAACCAAGCAAAGGCTTTGGTGCTTGCTGCCAAACCCTACCTGCTTGTGCCTCAGGAATAAGGCTTCAAAGGTGGGATGAAGTGACAGAGTTAGTGAGTTAGAAACGTAGAGATCCTTTTGGTAAGCACAAAGCCATATGTTACACCACTCTCCACTGTTTTGCCAGAGTTCATGTATTTGTGGAGTGCACTTTCTTCATTGGGATTAGGCATTAAAGTGCTTATTTAATTTCCCAGGACTCTGTCATCAAAGCTGGCAGTGCTTGATAGAGTTGAGCATTTTGTTGTGCTGTTGCCTGTTCTGTCAGAGGCAACCTATAAATACGCTCATGCTTCTGTGTTTCCCTATCTCTCACTCTGTAAGAGGAAATGGGCTTGTTTTCATGTGATTAGCAGGCAGAGGAACTTGTGAAAGTGACACAGCTGTACTGTAAAAAAAAATAATAAAAAAAACAAAAAACAAAAAACCCCACCCCACAGAGTTTGTTACCAGAGGAGCTTAACTGCTGCCTCTGACAGATCTGAGAGCAGGACTGCCTGCAACATGGAGCGAGAGCCGATGCGCATAAGGGAGGGCTACTTGGTTAAGAAGGTAAGCAGGCAGCCTTGGATGGAGTGGAGGAGAGAGCTGACTGAGCAGACTGGGGAAGTGTAGGGAAATGTGCTTTGCTTTCAGTTATTTAAAACTAAAAAGGCTTTTTTTTTTTTTTTTTTTTCTCCTAAAAAATAAGGTGAATGAAGACAGTTCTGTGAGTAGCAAAACAATGTGATTACAGAAGTGCTGCTAGCAGTTATATCTTGTTACAGTACTATATGATGAGGCATTTCTGTGTTTATCCTACAGTACTTCTGGATCAAAAATATATATATATGTATTTTTTTTTTACTAAGAAACACAAATGCCTGGTTGGAAGCTTGGTAAAATAGGTAATAGCTCAAAATGACCAGAGCCTATTCTACTGTGCTTTATCAGAGAGTTAAATATTAGAGAAGCACACTGCTATCCCTAAAATAGGGAGAGCTTGTGGGACCATGCACAATCCCGTGCACAAGGATTAGGTCACAACTTTTATTGAAATCCTTAGTGAGATCAGTCTGGTGTCCAGCAGTTTAAACCAAGTCAGTTCTGGAGCAAGGGAGGAGCTCTGCTGTGGGGTCTCTGCTCATCAGAACCAGAATTCTGCTCCTAAGAGCTGCTGGCTGGAGAGCTCTCTAGTCTGCAGCCACTGTTGCATAGAGACCACTCCTCGATCTTATTTCCGTTGACACTGGAAGTAGGCAAGTTCATACAGTAATCTCAAAGCTGCACTGATGCTGCCGTGAGGAAGGAGATGACCAAATTCACTCACGGCAGATTGCAGTTCTCTCTAGTTCTCATGGCCCAATACTTAGAGCAAGTGGCTCCCAATCTGTATTTTTCCGTGGCAAGGGAATGGCTAGAAACTTGGACACAAACACTGTGTCTGGCTAGGCATGCCACAGAAAAGATGTGTGCAGGTATCCGGTGTGAGTTCCTGCCATTCCTGTGGGTACTGGGTCCCCAGGTGTCTCTGTGTGGGTACTGCTAATGGAAAATTGCTGCTGCATGCTGTTTCAGTAGCAACAGAGAAGTGGAAATTGTGCCCCTTTTCTGTAAGGTGGTTCTGTCCTTGCTGAAGTGAGTTTGTGTTGATGGTGAAGAGCAGCAGTGTGCCAAATGGAAGCTGGAGGGCAAAAGGAGAAGATGCAGACCAGACTGGTAGCAGCTGTTTGATCTACCAGTAAGACTGCAGTGGATTCTGTAACCAGAGCTTCCAGCCAGGATGGGCAAGGTCCTAATCAATCTTACCTGCTACTGAAGTACTCTCCTCTTTTGTTATGCTTCTAAAGTGAAGCTGTGGAACACACCTCCCAGACAAGTCACTCACACAGCCACAGTTGTCTTTGCCAAGGGTGAAGGCTGTTTTTCACTGGCTCTCTTCTTTTCTAATTTACATCATGGGAACATGCTTGAGGGTCAGTGTTTTAGCTGGTACAACGTGACTTCTATTACACATGCATTCAGTGTTGGTTTTATGTCATCTTAAGCTGCTAGCTTAAGCACAGAAAACAGCTTCATGTTCTACTCATGTAGTACTGCAGAAGTTTTGTTGTTTTTTTTTAAATTGTTCTACCAAAGAGAGATTGTATGAATTTTTAGAGCAGCGAATGATTTGAGAGACCAATTCAGAGAACATCCGTCTTTATATGAAGTTTTTGGAGCAGGGGAGTCGATTTGATTTTTAGTACAAGAAAATGAAATGCAGCATCCTTCTTGTCCGTCTTTCATGAGCTGTTTTAGCTGAGACCACCATGACCACATTTGGGCTTGCTGACGGTGGACGTGAAGCTGCCGGTTTAACCCAGCTGTGCAGTGGCTTCCGTTGGCAGGGCACGTCAGAATCTTCAGGAAGTTTTAGCAGAAATATCAAAAGACGTGGTAGACTGGCAAATAAAAGGATTGTGCGGTGGTTCAAGTCTTGGCTCACCATCTTACTTGATTCCTTAGCAGAAGTTTAACCTATGGGTCCACTCACGTTCTCCAGAAATGATAAATTCATACAGCTTAAACGAGCAAAAAACCAAACTAAAGGAAACAGCATTCAATCCCTATGTGCAATCCACATCCAAGACAAACTCTTCTTTGTAACTCCTTGTTCAGCTGGGTTTCTAGAAAGCCCCCAGCGCAGTGATTTTTTTCCTTTGGATGGTAGCATTCACTTGTAGGGATCCTTCTGCCTCCAGTGAGGGCTGCAGAGGCTGGGAGCAGGTCCCACTCTCAGTAACATCTCTAGTAGTTTTCCCTCTTTACCCTGTCGCTGAATGTAAAATCTGATTCAGTGTGAAAGGCCATGGAAGGTAGAGTAGGAAGAAGGATGTGATAGAGAAAGGCTGTATTTGGGGAGTGGTGGGGTGGGAAAAAAGGAAGATGGTTTTTCTGTCCCATTCACATGTGTAGAAATGCAAATGCAGCTAGTGCAGTCCATCTCTCATGTTTGAAGATCAAAACAAGCCATTCTGCACAGTGTGATGGTGTCTGCCTTGCTTCTATCTGCAGCTTTAACAGTGTCCAGCCACCATGGCAGGGGGGGGAGGATAAACTGGGGTCTCTCTTTGTGCTGGGAAGTCTAAGCACAACTAATATTTCTGAAGAATTCGGGACCCATGTATGTCTGGTTCTCTTCAGTAATTCTTCAGAGAAGCTGCTGATATTCAGCCTATCTAAATGTTCATTTGAATGAGAAGTAAGTCACTTCGGTGTCTGGGATTGTGACTGTTTTTAAAGCTGTTTGCAGGCAGGCTGAGCTAGCTAGAGCACCAGATTCTTAATTCTAGTGCTTAATCGTGCTAACTGAGCACAGAGAAACAGATTGTTTCTCTTTGAGGCCCTGAGACTTCGGCCATTTATTTCACTATATGTAGGTTTTGGCCCTGGCTTTCTCTATATTTCACTTGTATAAAAACTGTGATTCAGAAACAGGAAGTAAAAGCTTCAAGAGATGAAATGAAGCACCTCAAATTTTCACCACAGCAGTTAGGGATCTGCACCCTAAGAACCTTAAACTACTCATTGCTATTTGCTGAAGTCAGGAAATCCTCTGCAAACTTAGAATCATGGTATCACTTGAGTTGGAAGGGACCATTAAAGTTCACCTAGTTGAACACCCCTGCAATGAACAGAGACCTCTACAGCTAGATCAGATTGCCCAGGGCCTGGCCCAGCCTTGCCTTGAAAGTCTCCAGGTTGGGGCATCTATGGCATCTCTGGGCAACTTCTTCCACTGCCTTGCCACTTCTATTGTAAAAAAAACTTCTTCCTTATATCCCATGTAAATCTCCCCTCTTCTAGTTTGAAACCATTTCCCTCTGCCCTACCACAATAGACCCTGCTAAAGAGTCTGTCCCCTTCCTTCTTACAGCCCCCCATCAGATATTGAAAGGCTGCTCTCAGGTCTCCTGGAGCCTTTCTTTCTCCAGGCTGCACAGTCCAGCTCTCAGCCTGTCCTTTCAGGGAGGTGTTCCATCCCTGGGCTCATTTTTGTGGCCCTCGCTGGATGCGCTCCAGCAGCTCCGTGTCTCTCCTGTACTGAGCACTCCCCATCTGGATGCAGTGCTCCAGGTGAGGTCTCACAGTGCAGAGCAGAGGGGCACGATCACCTCCCTCACCCTGCTGGCTGTCATCTTGAATCAATGTGGCTGGGACAAACTGATTCTGAAAAGAAATGCCTACAGGGAAAATGTTGGAAAAACTCACAGGTGGGGCCACTGGAAGAGGAAGTGAATGGTGGACAGAAGAATAACAACAGTGTGTTTTAACTGCATAGTAAGATGGGTGCGGTTGTGGTTTAGTGTTCCCCTTGAGATGTGATAATTAATTTAGAGTCAGACGTTCTGTGGAAGATCATGTCTTCAATGGATATTATGTGAACAGTGATTTCTCAATGCAGGGTAGCATGTTTAATACCTGGAAGCCAATGTGGGTTGTGCTCTTAGAAGATGGAATTGAATTCTACAAGCGGAAGTCTGACAGCAGCCCCAAAGGGATGATTCCACTAAAAGGAAGCACCATCAACAGCCCATGCCAAGATTTTGGCAAAAGAATGGTAAGTACTTCTTTTTCTAATAACTATGATTGACAGTATACTTAAACTCCTGAAGGCTGGTAGTTAGATTCCTTATTCATATCACTCTCATATCACTCTCATGATCACTCTCATTTGTCTTAGAAGGTCACAAGCAGGCTTGGACTTTTGTGTAGTGTTTGAAAGGTGTGACTGCTTGAGGAACAACTCAAGGTATTTCAAGAGGAGCAGTTCAGAAAGCAGTTGTTTGGATTTCTGACTCTATGGTAGTGGATCTAAATTGTATTTTCATGGTGCCAATAGCCACAGAATAAAATTGTGGTAAGCTGTCTCATGAGCTCTGGAGAAATGTAATTATTGCCAAAGAGCACTGACTAGCTTTCTTGGGTGGGAGGGACATAAATGCTGTGATACAGATGCCCTAAAAAAGCTGTGATTCCAAACTGTTTCGTTACCATTCAGTAAGTACATGAGGTCAGGTAGTTCATATCCATATAATCTGTTTTATTTGTGTGTTGTGTAGCTATATGTAGAGCTTTTACCTATGACTAAGAGCTACGTGTTCACTCAGAGTGAAAAACCAAAACTGATTTGGAGAAATCAGTTTAAATGATGCTAGGCATTTGGGCTGTCTGTGGGAAAGCATAGCAAGTAAAAGGGTAAGGTCCAAGTTCCCAATGAGGTACGCTTATCATGATATTGATAAATTCAAAGTCTTGTTTGAAAGAAAATTAAAAGCATGAAAATGAATGTGTAAGAATACTTGTTTTGTCAGAGGGTTCCTGAAATATGTGTGTTGGTAAAACAGGATTTCCAGGATCAAAGAGTGATGCATTTAGTCCAGAAGGAGACTGTACTGTTGTGTCTGGAAGGAAAATTTTATGATTGTGCATCCTTATCCCATGCTCATCATAGATACTGCAATACCTGAGCTGGCAAGGGAGAGCATTCAGTTGATTCAGAAACATTTGAGACCAAAGCCATCTACTCCTTCTTGCTGACAGCTTCTGCCCTACTCAGCCTCTGGCAAGGCTGGGTAAGTCTTACTGGTAACCCCTGCAACTTTGGATCTGATCTTCTGCTTCAGCAAGCATACATGCAAGCCAGAGCTCTGCATTACTTGACTTCACCTCTTTTGCAAACCCTGAACAATAAAGGTGAAGTATGATTACATCCAGGGACTAGAGCACGGGGGAAGAACATTAAATAACCAAATGAAGGAACACAGTATATCTGTACACATTTGGTTCTAATTCTGTTAGTTTGAAACTATGTCCCTACATTATCTAATTAAAAACCCTCTGTACAGCTCTCCTTGCTCTATATGTGGGAGGAGGATGAGGAGGATACTACGTTCTGGAGTATCAGATCCTACAATACAGTACTAGACATTCATTTTTTCCTCATAAAGCATTTTTTTCTGGACAGATTTTTTTTGTGTTTGAAGTCCTGATAAAATCGCTGTTGTTCTGTAGTGGTTGCATGTGCAATCCCAAAATAGGCAGAGGGGTCTGAAGTGTTCAGTGTCAGATCAGGAAGACAAGGCACGTGCTTTTTCAGAAGTAAAATCTGATGCAGTTTGTTGAAGTCAGTGGAAGTGGTCCCAATGACTTCGTTAGGTGTTGGAGCAGATCCTTTTTGCTAGGTCAGTGAGATCCCTCTGCAAGTCCATAGACCAGCAGCCCTGAAGAAGTGCAAATTTGCACTTCTCAAACAGTCAAAACTGCAACATACTCATTCATACAAGCAGTGCTGTTATTGGGATTGTTCTTACTAGTAGTTACTGCCCAACGTGATTAAATTACTGCATGTATTCCTTGAAAATATAGGAACTTTATTTTTTGATATTTTACATCTTTATTACGCAGCTGAATTCAAAGCCTCTGTATTGCATTGTGCGTTCTAGTTAATGGCATGCTAAAACATACAGTTGTGCTGCTTATGGGAATTATTCTGGTTCATAGTGGCTTGACTGCATTTTTAGCACTAAAAATGGAAGTATAGTTTTGGCTTTACTGTAGGGTAAGAAGTGGGATAATTGTAATTAGGTCTGTTTTAAGTCTAGTCTTATTTGGATTCACACTGGGGCAGGGAATATTGAGCTGTGAGCAGACTTCCATGTTCATCTGGTCGGATTTCAGCTGTTTGAGTCAGGTAGGCCTCAGTGCAGTGATACAGTCTGAAACCTCAAGGGTGCATATCACCAGCACACGAGTTTGGTAAATCCGTTGCAAAAAGCAGATGTTGAGGGGAAAGGAAGTAATCTTGGATTTGTTAAACAGATAAAGCTTGTTCCCATGAGGCTGTGACTGCATATTTAGTGATTTTCATTGCAAAATGCACTCACCACTGTTTACTGGTCTTGATCTGAATCTTTATCATTGCTCAGTGTGATGTTAATTCTGCTATATTCTTTCTTCCTCTCTCTTCCTCTGGATGACATTATCATGTATGGTTCCTTATAGTGGGATTCATTTATCTAAAGTGTTGGTGTTTAGTTCAAGCTAATGCTCTGATTTTCTCAAAAGCACAAATAGATATACATCTCCAGAAAGGAGTTTGTTCACTTCTAGGGCTGGATACAGCTGATGATTCAGTGGAATCATTCAGAGTCTTGATTTCATTGCTGTAGATCCACTGTTCTGTGCTCTCTGATGATAGTCTCTACTTGTCCCTATGGATCTTTGCTTCCTTATTAGCTTGATGTTTCCAGTTTGATGCCTACAGAGTCTTTTTATTCTCGTACAGCTATGGAAAACATAACAGTTCCTCTTATGGGGAGTTGTATTTTAGAGGAAATGGAAGCCCTCTTGACTGAGTAATTTGACCTGGATTTTCCATCCAAAAGGTCACTGGATGAAAGCAAGATCAAACAGTCTGAACTTTGAGAGTTTTTTTTTCCAAGTTGGTGTTTTGTTGTTTTTTTTTTTCTCTGCCTTGTCCTGCATTTAAAAGATCTGTTCTCATTTTGTGTGAGTACAGGCTTTCCAATGGGGTCAGTGTATTTAGAGAGGCAGTAATCATGATGTGTATCTAAGAGCTGGATTTATCATTTCCCTACCAAACCCTTAGAAGTGTGCTAGACTGCAAACAGGTGCAGCTACTCTCTGATGTGACTGTTTTCTTACCTCTAAGCAATATGGTGTGGTTTGTTTTTTTTGTTATTGTCTCTCCTCCAGACTGACCACATTTCTAAATAGTAAGACAGGTTTACACCCATGTAATTTTGCAGGGAATGGGTACTTCAGTCTTTCAGCTATGTTGAACTTGCTAGCAAATGTTAAAATTGTGAGCTATATCAGTGCCACTCGCTTTTGCTGATGTTAGCTCTAGCTGGAATGTAACAAAAGTTCATTATCTGAACTGCCTGTCCATGCTTTTCTTTAGAATTATTTTATTTGACTGTGGCTCTAAGGCACTCTCCAAAGCCCCTGAGGTAGATTGCATGCCATGGTGACACCAGGTTAATCATACCCAACTAGCTATACTAAAGTAACTTGAAAAAAACATTGCTTATCTTCCCAGTTTGTCTTCAAGCTCACTGCAGCTAAGCAACAGGACCACTTTTTTCAAGCCTCCTACCTGGAAGAGAGAGATGCTTGGGTACGGGATATCAAAAAGGCAATTCAGTGCATAGAGGGAGGTCAAAGATTTGCCAGGAAATCCACAAGAAAATCCATCAGACTGCCTGAAACAATCAACTTGAGGTATGTTCTTGTAGCTCTGCTCCTCTGCTTACTTCCCTCTGCAGACAATGGCAGATATGTAACCTCAGCATGGAAGAGCTATTAGCATGTCTGTCTGTTCTACTTATCCAGTTTCCCTTGGAGTCCTTTCTGCATAACTGACAGTTTCAGCATGGCAAAAAATAACTTGTGGTGAGAACTGGGAAGAGCTTTTTTTTAAAGTATCATTTTTTATAAAAACAAGCTAATTTGTCAAAGGATTTTGCTTATGAGCAGGCTTCTGAGCACACTGCAGCACAACATGTGATTCTTTTAGGAGAAACGTTTTCACACAGCATAGAACTCAGAGTAAAAATGTTTTTATATTTATTTTATCTCTGGACAAATGCTACTGTTAGCAGTGGTTTTTGCATGATGAAGAGAGTGCCTGCCAGAGTACTTGGAGTTGGTAAAGGGAGAAGGAGATATAAAGGTCACACTCAAGATGCCATCTGTTTGTCAGTACAGGTCAGTGTGATATTTGTCTCTGAGCAGCAAATACAAAGATGCAAGTGAGCCTGTGGTCCTTCTTAGAGGACAGTGAAACGATAAGGGGCAAAGATCCAACTAAATGTCTTCACTGGATTCATCAGGGGATCACCCTGATTGAATAAAAAGCCGAAGAATTTAGCCTGTGACACTTAGTGTTTGTCCTTCTGATTTCAGAACCTCAGAGAATTACTTTTGAGCAAGTGAAAAGCAGATGGGAGGGAGGAAGTAAGATCAGGAGTCACTGAGGTTACTCGGGGCCTCTGAGAGCGTATAGGCTTTAGGGATGTCCCAGTCACAGGCCTTGTGCTCAAGTAGCCTTCACAGTACGTATTCCTGTTTTCAAACTACAGTCATCACAAGCTGGAACAGTATCAAAATGGAGGTAATTAATGACGAGCCCTTTGTGCACCGTTCTTGTATTTGTGATGGCGATGGTGAAGCCTCCATGATTTGCACAGAAAGCTTTTCAGGAGAAAAATAGTAAGCCATGCTGTAGCACTGCAGAGAGCACTATGCTAGCAAAATATGAAAATCCTGTGAAAGAATATTTCTATAACAGCTGGATATAACTTTTTATATGCTAACAGTTTTTGTTGTTTGTTTGGTTTATGCACAGTGCTTTGTACCTCTCAATGAAAGATCCTGAAAAGGGAATAAAGGAATTGAAGCTGGAAAAAGATAAAAAAGTGTTCAATCACTGCTTTACGGGTAAGAAGCTCTTGTCCTGTTTTTTTTTTTTTTGTTTGTTTGTTTTTCATTCAATAAAAAGAGCACAGGGCTAAGAGTCTAAAGATAGACTAAAACAGCTCTAAGCTATTTAGAGTACAGTTTGTGAAGAAAGTTTGAGAGGGAAGCCTGGCAGAGGTCATCTTGACCATTGTGGGACATGCTCAAAGGATGAAGCTTGAGAGTGTTCAGATGCAGTCACAGTGAAGGAGAGAAAATCAAATGAGTGCCAGCAAGATTGAAATAGATCTTTCTAGAAAGCTGTGTGAAACAATTCCAGAAGAACTGTTTCTCACTGAATTTTTCTGCAACAAACTGTGTCATGTTTTAATTCCTGTCTTGCTCCAAGTCAAATCTGTGGATGCTAAGCTTGAATGTCAGCTTCTGTCTACAGCACTGCATTAGTGCTTTCCCAGTCCCTCCTGCTGAAGCTTTCCAGCTCAGCCCTGCATCTTTTCCCAGCTCTTTTCTCCTGGAAGTACAGTGTTCAGGAGTTGTATTGGCCCATGACATCACTTGGATTAGCTGAACCTCACTGAATGACACGGGCACCTTTGCAGATTAATTCTCTGCATTGTCACTGAGAATATCTTTCAGGAGATTTATGTTTAGATGGAGTGGACTTGTTGCCTGTGGTGGTGTTTATTTCTTGTTGTGGCTGATAGTCATATTGTTAATTCCTTTATAACCAGGCACTGCTGTGATTGACTGGCTGGTGTCTAGCAACTCCATCCGAAATCGCAAAGAAGGCCTCATGCTTGCCTCCTCTCTCTTGAATGAAGGCTACCTACAGCCTGCAGGAGATACATCCAAGGCTGCAGCTGAGGGACTGTCAGATACCCCTTTCCTGGATCTCAGTGATGCTTATTACTACTTTGTGAGTGCTGTCCTGGTTTTCCTTTGTTTCTGGTTTGCAGATACTCTTCTCAGGCCTGAGCCTTGTTTTTTAAGTCCTGGAGGAAAGGTTGTCAGAAATTGAGAATTCCATGTTAAATATCTTTCTCTGTGTGATGCTCGGAATAAACTGACTCACTTTAACATTTGTAAGGTCAGTTCTTCTGTCGCTCTGTGTGAACTGAGCGCAGAGATCAAACTGGATTCTTTTTAGCTTAGACTTTGTTCCCAGTAATTTCAGCAGTAACCAAGACTTGGCCACCAGCTCCCCTGATGATGATTCAGTAGAAGGGAAGAGAGTAATTCATCATCATGAGGCTTCTTAGAGCAGCTCAAGCTGGAAACACATTTTTGTGCTCAGAGCCATCAGATGTGACTCAGTTCACATGCACGCAAGCAGAGCTTGCCTGTGAGCCAAGAAGCAAAAGTTTTCAGTATCTACCTCGTAACCCCTGTCCTGGGTAGCTTAACCAATCTTTTCAGTTTATTTCTTCAAATCAGTCCACAGAATATGAAGAATTTGCAATATTGCAATCACAGACAAATACTGCTTTTAAAAATGCTTGGCTTATGAACTTATGCTTGCAAAAAGTATTCTTACCATCATGTAAAATTGCTTCAGTTTTACAGTTCTGTTTATACTTACCACATAGAATCGCCCTGCTTCACCAAAATGAATTTCCCATCGCTTGCTTTGTTTTCCTAGAGTATCTCTGTGGTACCTGTGCAGAAGCACTGGCAGTGCTGGCGAAGGCAGCCATGTAGCCATTGTGGTTCCTGGCTAGGCAGGACACTGCGCTCTGCTTGCTTTCAGCTTGCTTTTAGTTTGGTTCAGTACCAGTGTGGTCTGAGGGAGGAAACTCCAGGTCAGCACCTGGCATGTTATCACGTGAATTGGAAGTGCAAAAGTTTACTATATGCAGTACAAATGGTTACCTTCATTCGTACCATTTGAACTATGTAGTTTCGCTAAGCAGCATCACAAATTATCTGGTGTAGACAAGACAGCCTAGATGGAAACATTTCGTCTTCTTTCCAAAGAAGATGCTGGATGTAGGAAGAGGAGAGGTACATTGGATTGGGAATGGGCAGCCCAAAATGTATTGGCTGTGCCAGCTTTGCTTCATATAAATTGCGATGCATGCAGGTGTTGCAGCTCTCTTCAGGTGCCCAAAGACCTGTTTTCATAGTCCTCAAGCTGAAATGCTTCCAGTGTGATGTGGAGAGGTCCTCAACTTTACTGGAATGCTTTTCAGTAAAAGAGTTGGGTTTTTTAGGTATCAAAAACAGAGTGGAAGAAAAGCAAAGAAGCA
>JAOWBP010001760.1:4610412-4620660 GCA_028571105.1 Tragopan temminckii | reverse complement strand
TGCAAAGGCTACTGCAGTGGATGTCTACAAAGGAAAAAAAGAGGATTAGTTTTATGCCAGTACAATTTCCAGACATACCAAACAGATTTTGTCCAAGGAAATTAAATATTAAAATGCAATTATATCATAAATTATGAGGCAAGTCCTGTTACTCAGAAGATGGGGAAGGGAAGAGGCATACCGAATGGTAGCAATAGAGGAGAGAGCAGGCCTAGTACAAGGCCAAGTAAAAAAAGAAAGAAAGAAGAGCAGATGCTCGCAATCCACACTTCTTCCAACTGTTTTCACCTTCTATTTAAATCATCATTCCATGCACTCAGTAAATACTACTTCAACACTAATTACTTTTTTTTCCTTTTAAGATGATTTAGTTTGTTCTAGGATACTGGAAAGCAAAAGAAACCACTGAGAATAAGGATTATATTTATAACCTTCGTTTACTGTAAGATATGTACAACATCTCGTACAGCGAAGATCCTCATATGTTTGATTTGCCATAATTTTCTCTCCCCTGGCATGCTACCCACGTACTCATCAGAGCTGGTTTTCAGGGATATCTATTAATGATACACCTACAAAAACACACTTAAAAGCATGAACCTCCTTCTTCCATGGTTTAAAAGAAAACTGAACAAAACAAACCATCCACTTGTACATACATTGAAAAATATAACATCTATAAGAACTGCAACAGCCTACTAATTGTTCAGCCACATTATCTATCCCATTATCTAATAGTCCCTTCCCCAGGTGCAGCTGGTTCTGTCTTAATGAGTTTCCAGCAGTGGTTGTCAAAAGATTTTTACTTTTTTCTGTGTTCTGGCTTTCTCTTGGAGGGTAAGGTTAGTGTTCTTCTGTCTTTGTTTTCAGGGTGAAATAAAGTGTATTTTGTTGATGTAAAGTTTGTTCATAAGGAAGACAGAAAAATAGTTATGGCTTCTGAGGTGCAATCTAGTATGTTGTCATACTTTTCTTCCAGACAAAGCCATTAGCTGTGCTTGCTGTGCTGTAAATAATGCCTTCGTGGAGTAATCCTGCTTGTGGTATTAGGCTTCATTTTATTACAAATGTTATACAAGTATTTTTTGCTAATTTGTTCTCAAAAGCTTCAGAAGGTTGTAGAGGCTATTTAAGTGTCAAACACTCGTACAAGGGTCTGGGTAAGCTCTGTCATACATCTCTATTTCTTCTGAGATTCAGGCTTGGGCAGCACCAAAACTCCCCTTAGGAATCCTTTTTGAGAATCAAAAAAATTTAGTTTTTCTTTTTTAGAGCCATAAAAGAACATGGGACTGGACTTTCAAAGAGTGAGAAAAGTAGGTAAAAGTCCTTCGTTTTTTGTAGTTGGTATTTCTTCTAACATCTTTCATTTATGTTTCAAAAAGCGTGTATAGATTTGTTTGTGACCTGTGGTCATAATGTTGCTATATGGAGATCTAATTGTGCTCAGTATGCGCTTTTGTGTGCAGTAGAAAGCTTGAAGCCGGGCTTCTAAATTTCCTCTCTTGTTTGGGTTTCCTGCAGGCTGTGAGGGCGACGCGTGCTCTGGGCCTTTCCTCTCCCCACGCCGCCTCTTTTGGAGGAGTGCGGGGGTTTGACAGCTTTGGCAGCATGAGAAAGCTGCGTGCAGCACGCAGAGAACTGCTACAAGTTCTTTAGTAAACCTGTTTGACTTATACCTAAATAAATGCACTGTGTTGAGTTTGTCTTAGAGGAGGTAAAAGTGGAATAAATGTGCTCGTACATATTGATGACATGCCACAATATGCAAAGTGCTTCTTTTCAAAGGCTAAAATGTGAGGCTGTTCACACAGCCTGTGTTTTGAAGGTTTGCTTTCAGATTATATGTAAGTAATTATATTTATATTGCTTAGACTCTATGCAGTTATTAATGAATAAAGTGCCAGATCTTTTCCCTCCAGCAGCAGGGTTCAGGATGGAAAAGTCAGTCCTGCTTCTCACGGATAAGCGTTGATAAACTCCTCTCCCTTGCTTTCTCTCCTACCAGTGTGGTTCCTGAGTAACTATGACCTTTCTGATTTGACTTGCGTGATGCTGAGGAGCACAAAGGAGACTTAAGAAGCATGTGATAGAGGCAGGATCAGTGTTCAGAATGATGAAGTGCTGCTGCCTTTCCAGATGACTTTACCTGCTAATCACGTGTGGCTTGGAGCGCTCCTGGTCTCTGCAGTTAGTGGATTGGAACCTCAAAGAGGAGAGCATCTCTTGCCGACTTTGAAAATGTTCATCAGTGAACAAGGAAATAGAAATATAGAATATGAGACATAGTCCTGGGTGATTTGCAAAATGAGTGTGAAAGGGAGCCAACGTGCAGCCATGTGTATCGTCAGGTTTTTTGTTGTTGTTGTATGGGATGATAGTATGACTGAAGTTCGAATCTGATGCATGAAAATAATTTGAATATGGTTGTTTCATGACCCTTTAATGCTATAGCTTATTTTAGGAACTCCTTTACATTTTAAAATGGAGATTGGTAATCTGCAGGCCAACTAAACAGAGAACAACCTCGATAATCTTTGACCGAAGCCAAGCTTCTTCTGTTGCTACTCATGGGACTTCTTGAAATAGAACTTCTGACAAAATAAGTGTTGTTTTTTTCCTAGATTAGAACATATAACTTCTTGCTTTGTGTTTAGAAGCAGAACTGTGGCTTTCCCCTCTGTGTTTCTGGCTCTGATTTCTTTTTTTTTTTTTTTCTTTCCCCTTTCTGTTTAGTTGAAAAGAGAGTAAAACTATATGAAAGCTGAGAAAACTGCTTCTCGTACGTCAGCTGACTTTCATTTTAAGTGAGGTATAGTCAAACTCTTCCCCTTCCTTGCGTAGATTCAGCCTTTAAGATGGCAACATTTCCCTCTCATGCTCCATCACGTTACAAGAAGATGACTGAGAACAAGGGAGGAAAAGAGTGAGAGAGAGATGCTGATGAAAAGAATAGGTTTTCATTTGAGCAGTTCAAAGAGATGGAATTCATTAGGTTTGTTTGTTTAATTTTTATTCTGTATGTTTATCACTGAGATCTACCTCCTCTTCCCTGACTCTGGTGTATTAAAGAATGGGAGATTAAATAGTTTAGTTCTGTTTCCCCTTTCTCCTCTGTCCACCAGCCACCTTCCCTTTCTTAAAACTATTTTAAACTAAACTCCCTACTCTACAAAGAGTTAAGAGAACTTGTGGCAATTTTTTTAGGCATCATAGAATGCAATTCAGATACGTAAATATAAATGTCTGGTGGTATTTTTAGAGTCCCACTACACACCACATGGTCTTTAGTCATCCTTCTAGAAGAGCAGAAATTTCCTCTAACGTCGTCATATCTATGTGCCATGTATAGATGTCTGGTTACTTCATGGGCACTGAGTGTCATGGCCGTTTCCCTATTTAAGCATTTGAGTTGCTCTCAGTGTGGCTATCTCTAAGGGCGTGTGTTGATAGAAGAGTTGTGTGTAAGAGTGATTTTAATGAGCAGTATAACTTAGTGATAAAAATGTCCACAGAGCCGTGATCTTCAAGAATAAAGGTTCATTAGAAAAGCCAGTTTGGTCAATACATTAGAAGAAATAGTATAGGCAATTAAAGCCATTTATGGCATATTTCTATTTATAGTATCTTGCAAAATCTTGTCACCAGATCTTCCTAGCTAAACTTGCAGAGTATTCTTTCTCTTTAGCATTGTGATGGAAAAATAGTGGAAGCTATTTAAAATACATCCTCAAATGAGCAGATGAATGAAGACTTTTGTGGGAGTATTGTCATACTTTGCAGTGGCAGCGTTATCTTACACAGCTGATAAATGTTTTGCTTTTCTCAGCTTTCCCTCCCTTCCCCTCCACTAGGATTAAAGTGTCTGGTTTGTTAGAAATTTTCCTACTGTTTCCAGCTTGCTCAACCTGTGCCTTCCATCAGCCTTCAAGTTGAATCCTCAATTAAGTACCTGTTAACACAGAATGGTTTGGGTTGGAAGGGACCTTTAAGACCATCTAGTTCCAACTCCGTGCTGTAGGCAGGGACACCTCCCCCTAGACCAGGTTGCTCACAGCCCCATCCAGCTGGTCACACTTCTCTTGATGGACATACTTGGTCTTCTGGCTGCAAGCACGTATTGCCGGCTCATGGTGAGTCTTTCATCAACCAACACTCCCAAGTCCTTCTCCTAGGGCTGCTCTCAAGCCATTCTCTGTTCAGTCTGTATCTGTGCTTGGGGTTGCCCTGATCCAGGTGCAGGACATCGCACTTGGCCCTGTTGAACTCCATGAGGTTGGCATGGGCCCACCTCTCAAGCATGTCCAGGTCCCTCTGGATGGCATCCTTTCCCTCTAGTGTATGAGCTGCACCACTCAGCTTGGTGTCATCTGCAAGACCACATCTTGTGGTATTCTGTTTGGTGTTCTGAGACGTTTAAAAACAGTGTTTAATACCAGTGCCAATACACTGTAGTGTCTTGTGGCATCTTAATATTGGCAAACAGCAGGTCCTTTGGCTGCTACAGTTTTTAAGAACTGTGCATTAAAACCAGCACATGCATTTCTATGATTGCAAGGATATTTTAAAATGTGAATTAAAAAAACCTAATATACTACCTGAATTTACATGCCCTTGCAGGCTGTTTGTTTTTAATCCCTCTCTGTCCTGCTTTGTAAGTCAGTGGTTGCTGAAAATTGATGGCAATGATGAACTGGACAATCCTCAGGAGTTAGAGGAGATTGCAAATAACTATTCTGATACATAGAATTATCCTCTTATTTTGCATCTTGGTAGGGCCCCTGAGACCTTGGAGTTTTCTGTCCCTCACTTCTCTCCTCACACTTCTATCCACAGACCTAGAGGTCTGGAAAAAAAGCAACCACAAAACATGTTCTTAGGGATGTTCTAACGATCTGAAGCCACTGCTGAGTTTCAGCTTTAAGTGCATAGGGTGATTTCTTCCATGTTTTTTTGGAGACAGGATTTTATGAACAAGCAGTATGCTGAAAAACAACGGCCAAGTGTTGTAACACTCTCAGGTATCTGAGATGTCTCTATCCAAATTCATCAGAGGTAAGTGGTGAGGGCCTGGGACTGAGGTCAGCTGCTTCAGTCTGTAGGATCTCTTAGAAATGTAATGAAGGCGTACTGAGGGCAGGCCCCCAGAACAAGGCATGGACCCATGCGGTCCCCAGAGATGACCACAGGGCTGGAGCACCTCTGCTATGAAGACAGGTTGAGGGATATGAGCTTGTTCAGCTTGGAGAAAAGAAAGCTCCAGGGAGACCTTGCTGTGGCCTTTTGAGGCTTATTAAAAAAGACGGAGACAAACTTTGTACATATTCTGATAGTGATACAACAAGGGTCAACAGCTTTAAACTAAAATCTGTGTTAATTAAACATAACAGTGCTTTCTTTTTTGATTAGTCTGACTTGTAATGCCAGTGGCCCTAAGCCACATCCTGCACCGTGATAAAATAAAGCCAAGCTTACAGTTCCTTCCTCCAAAAACGGAGCTCTGCAGCGGTGAGTAGTTGCCGAGGAGGTTCTAAAACCACAGTCATTTTGGAAATACAAAAATAAAATACGTATCTTGGGGGACCTCTGGTTGAATTTTGGTGCAGGTTTTGATGTTAAGCTGCATGCAGCAGCTGGGGAAGTTTTTGTGCAGCAGAGAAATGTCCTTTTCATTACAGAAACTTGGCTGGTTTGAGCTGGGGCGTGGGAGAAGGACAAAGTATTTGCTCTGCACTACACAAATTTTGTGAACTCAAAGACCTTTTCTGGAAAAGGGGTGGGTAGAATGGTGAAAGGCAGCAAGGCCACGTAACTATGAAGAATCCTGGGTGGTGGGTGCCTGAGGCATCCTTCTGCAGCTGAAAACAGAAGAGTAGCAGCATCAAAATGGTATGCCAACATCAGGGAAGGTAGGTGGAGCATACTGAACAGAACTTTCCACTTCCTCAAAAGTTATGGGTAAGAGAGCTTGGTACTGAAGCAGAAAAAGGGCTTCACCAGCCACTCAGATGTGAGGATAGCTGGTGTGCAGCTAGAGGAGGTAAATGGCTTCTGCATGAGTGGCCTTTGCTGAGGTTGCTCTCTGGGGATACCTAAGCACTAACAATAATTTAGGTATGTATATATTGGTATGTTCTTCCTACTGCAGTCGACTCACCATTTTTGCTTGAAGCTACGAGGGTGAAGAGGCAGGTGCAAACTGCAGCTGGTGGTGTACAAAGTGCTGCTGTTTGGAGCTATGGATGCTGCTGGGATGCTGAAGGGAAAAGGAGAGTACAGTCAGCCTTTAATTGGGCTGCAAGCTGAGCAGGTGGTATAAGGGTAGGGAGGGGAAAACATGACCAAAACTGATGAAACCGTTTCTGAAGGGAATTAAAACCCTCAAAGACGAGCTTGAAGAGGGGAGAGGAATCGTGTTTGTTTTGATAATAACTTGTACTCACTGAAAGAAAAAGCATGTTGAAAGAGTGAGGGCTTGTCTAATTGCATAGCTAAGCCCTTTTACCTCCTAATGTGTTTAAAAAGGCACAGCCACCTGAAGTGGACAGAGTTAAAGGCATGATGAAGACTGGTAATTCCTGAGCTCGTAAGAGAATGGGGGAAGCACTGCAGCTAAGTGCATGCTGTACCTGAGACAAATACACAGAAACTGATGGCTGATGTGGAGGAAATGGGCAGCAAGAGGTGAAAAACAGCTGAGAGATGAGGACTGGAAGTAATAGGAGGAGGCTGGGTGAGAAGAAAGGTGAGGGATTAGATACATTATTGTGCATTTCTCCTGTATTACAATGAATAATTTGGGCACTGTTGAGGTGATGAGAATAATACTAGCAGCACGTTCTTCTCAATTTATGTGTGTCTTTTCAATTTCTGTCTCTCTAAATTAGAATAGAAAATACAGTGAATAGGGTGTGATGCAGCATCTTCAGTGGAAAAACTTAAGTTTTTTTTTTTTTTTCTTTCTTTGGGTAACAAGGTATCATCTTAGGGCAGAATGGCTAATAATAAAGGAAGTGGTGTTTGCAGTTCATTGAAATTCACACTACACCCACTGTACTTAGCAATATTCTTTGCTCTAAGTTACACTTGAGCCATGTGTGCGGTGGCAGTGTGATAGCATGAGGTTCAGTGAACTTTAAGTGTTGCATCCATCAAAAAAGATAGGAGGTTGAAGGAAGCAGGTCAGTTCTAGCAGAGTCTGTGGAATGCTCCTAACTAGAACGGGAATCAACGTATTGTTCTTGAAAGCATTTTAGAACTGTGGTCTTCACCTGGCTGTTCTGTTTTTCCTTGCCTTCCAGATAAAGGCACCTACAACAACAAAAAAAAACAGCTGTGCACCCAGACTCTTACAAGGACAGGGGGTAAAAATATGTCTTCACTGGATATTAAATAACTGTGAAAAAATAAATACACATAAATTGTAAAAAGTTCTGAACTGTTTTAACTCCACCACCATCCAACAAGCAATGTCTTAACCCAGGCGACCATGATACGTGCTTTTCCTGAACAAAGCTGCTCTACTGCTCCATCTTGTGTTACTGGGCACCACTACATGTAAGGGCTGCACCTCGTTTTACTCAACTCCGATGAGGACCTGACCTAGGCCTGCTCAGCTGGAGCTGTTGACATAACACACCTGGCCACGTGCCGCCAAAGGGCCTTTTGCCACGGAACACAGTAGTCAATTTGAAATGCTTTTGCATTAACTGCGTTTCTAGGCATGGTAGGACTCTTTCTATATTGAATAGGTTCCAGATCAGTGACTTGTTTTAGGCATTACTAAAAAAAATAGGGACCTTCCCACCATTTTCTAATTACTCTTTAGTGCAAAAGTGTAGGTAAAGAAAGGCGACACTCAAACCAACTTGTAAGAAAGTGATCTTGCAGTCATTCTTTATGTTGAGTAATGAAATGGGCATCTCTTATACTAGCAGCAATTTCTGAAGTTGCTGCAAAGATCAGTGCTGGTAAATCAGAATCTGTCTGATCGGAGATCACAGCACAGAAAAAGTTAAGAGTTTCCAAATGTGAGGTAACTTTATTTTTATAGAGTATCTGAGTTACTTTGTTCAAAGTAATAAATGGAACTTGTTTTACTCTGTTTCACTGCCTTCTATAGAAATGAGACATGCATAGCTGATCATGGAGAGGCTGTTAGTAAAGTGGCTGCTTCAGCCCTGCTGGTTGCCCTGATGTGTGAGTCCTCATTCACAAGTCCCAGAGCTGGGCAGTAGAAATGCAGTGCTCAGCACCAACACCTCCAGATGTGCAGGCTCTGTCCCTTGAGGCAGATGTTGGCATGTTGAGCCACTAGGTGGCTGTCTCGTCCTCTTCTTTCCAATGTCTGCATTTGTCCTTGCCCAGTCTCCCTTGGTGAACTCCCACGTTATGCTGCTGATACAATACAAACTGAATCAAACACTTACATATATATTTTTTTACAAGTCTTTTTGAAAAAGTACATATTGAAAGTACAATCAATGTCTTTATATAATACAGAAGATTAAATTTACAAATATGAAATTACTACTGAATACTGAATAAGACTATGAGTCATATAGAATTTCACTTTTTGTATCAGTCAATCTGATAAAGTGCAAGTAAAAAGTTATTTGCATGGTTGTTTTTTTTTTTCTGTGAAGCTTTCTTTGTACGTTTGCAAATATGATTAATTTAAACAGCAAAATATTTACAGGCTGGCAGTCCATGTGTTGATGTAAAGTTCTTGAGCTGCAAGCAGCAGTGGTGTCCATGTGTTGTCCAAGGTTCTTGAGTTGCAAGCAGCAGCAGTGGTTTCTCATCTCTCTAGTTCTGCTTCCAGGATTTCTCCCCATGTGTCAACATCCATCGGATACATGCTTTTCTCTGGCAAGTTGTTTTGTGAGTGAATGTTACTGTATTTCCCACTGAGCCATTCTTGTTTTACCTTGCTTTTCCAGTAGTTTCTCAGTAATGTGATCTGATGGAAAAACAGACAGCTAAAATCTTGGAAGTAAACTGAATTAAGCTGCATTCAATGTGAATAAGTTTTTTGCATTGGAAGAGTAGTGCCAGAAAAAGGATTTGGAATGTGTCTTCGATACCTGAATTCCAAGCCCAAAAGTACTGCTGCCAAGCAGCAGACTTGGGTCTACTTCCATCTTTTCTAAGTTAGGTTGAGGATCATTTCTTGCCTCAGTTCTTAGAGGTTGCAAATGATGGGGAAATGAAAACCCTAAACAAGATTTCATCTTCCTCATTATTCTTAAAAAAAAAAAAAAAAAGCCTTTCACTTTCTCTTCCTGTTTAGGTTTTTTATGACCTTTCTGAGCCTGTCTGGCTCATGCTCATAATGCAGGCTGGTTGTATTCTTCTATTCAATCAACCTTTTAATGCATGAAATGCTTGCTTCGTCTATTTGTTGCTCGTTCCCCCCCTAAAATAGAAACAAAATAGAGATCCACTGCAGAGAGATTTGTAAACTGTTGTGCAAGTGGTGAAAGATGACCGTTGGAGGTCAACGCCTTCCTGCTTAAGGCAGGGAGTGCGAGTCCAGAATTCTTTTAATTACTATTTTTTATATTTTGCTTGCTCTCTTTCCATACCTCACTGTTTGCAAATGCAAACCAGCTCAAATAGGGTGGGGATCACCCTCTTGCTCGGTCAGAAGAGTAACTGCGAAACCATTCCTTTCCTGATCTACTTCAGTTTGGAGGCTGGACTCAACAATGTTCAGCACATCCAGCTCCTTTCTCTTCAGAGCAGCCAGAACCAGGAACGTATCTGTGTGTGTGTCGGTTGTTGCAAAACAGCTTCTGCAAGCTCCTGTGAGCTCCTCCTTTCTTTTTGCTTACCCCACATTCTTCCTCCTGGATGCATGTTGTTCAAAATGTATTGAGATAAAGCTATCTGGAATTAATTTCCAGGAAATTTTTCTTCACAGGCAGCATCATTCCAGTGAAACACAACAAAAGCTCAAGCACTGTCAGGCTAGGCTATTTGGCCACCTGGGTGCAGGGCTGGCTCACATTCAGCCAGCTAACAGCCCCACAGCCTTCACACCCATCCAGCTTTCCAGCCACTTTGCTTTGGTGATCTTGGGACTAACTAGAAATCGTAGAGCAAGCAAAGGAGGTTTTGTGTAGGAAAGAAGATATCAGAAATAGAAAAATGATACAGACAGTTCTATAGAATCACAGAATCACAGAATGGCCAGGGTTGGAAGGGACCACAAGGATCATAAATCTCCAACCCCCCTGCCATGTG
>JAOWBP010001760.1:4553172-4599238 GCA_028571105.1 Tragopan temminckii | reverse complement strand
AGGTGGCAGTGCAGTCGTACACATGCCAAAAATGAATGCAACCTCTGCTGCTGTCTGATTTTCCATAGCAGTATTTTTCTTCTTTTAAGAAATCATCACAAGATCTGATAACATTTAATTAATTTCCTGTATTTTATCTAATGAGGGTAAAGCACATAGTAATGGGAGTCCCCAGATGGGAGTGGCGAGTTAGAAAATGTAATTGAGTCATATTTCTGCACATGAAAGCTTGTTTCTTTAATTGCTATTGTTTGAGCCTTATGTTGGGAGTCACAAAAGAGTCATTTTTGACCCTGAGTTGACTTACTTAATATGGTGCTGCAAGGATCACTTGAGATTACTGCTGAATTTGCCCTTTCTTAGTAGTATTGCTGCTCACTTACAGTTGCCTCAGGTTTTGGTGAACATATTGTTAGTTTTGCATTGAAAAGAGCAAAATCAAACAGGAAACCACCAGTTGATTTTTGAAGTGTGCCAAACACAGCAATGTAAACTAAGCATGAATTTACAGGAGGTGGCAAATCAGGTAGTAAACTGTAGAGAGTAGAGACGTTTGAATAGTTATTTTACAGTGTCAGGGTTGTTCAGCTTTTAGTATGGGTATGCTTCCAGGTTACAGCTTGGTTATGTATCTTCTTCCTCTGAAGCACTCCTCTTTTAAGTGTATATACTACTTTTAAGTGTATATATTCTAAAACTTGAAATGCAGGATTTGTCAAAACTGCAATATTAGCCTGATGAGCTCTTTTATGATTTAAGGTCATGAGCTAAAGCATTTCAAATGTCTTAGAGGTGAGGTTAAGTTCAAGGTCTGTACTTATTGATTCCTGTATATCTCTTATATAGATAACCCATGAATCTTGGTACTTAGGTATTAAAATTGATTCTTGTAAAGTAATGCATGTTCTTCTGGAGTCTGCTGTATCCTGACATGTATAACCCATCTTAATTTTTAAGGAGCAGTACTTTAAATCTAAATTTAATTTAAACTAAAATCCTTAGACTTAGAGGCCAAGGTGATAGGAGAGGAGGATACCTACTTGTGAAGGAACTGAGGCTGAAGATGGAAGCTCTAGGATAAGGCTTTCTTTGTATTCTGTGCATGTTCTTAACTAAAGCTTTTCATTTGGCAGCTGTATGTAGCAGCTAGCTGGACTTTAAGAAGTGGAGAAGATGATTTTGGAAACTGGAATGACAACACGGGGAAGAGTTTGACCTTAATGCTTTTAATTTTAATTTTAATGTAGATTTTCAAGTTGCTCAAAATGTAACCTTGTTCCACAGAATGCATCTGCATTTCCTCTTGAAAGTACCATGGGAGACACGGAAAGAAAAGGCAAGACTGAAACAAAAAAAGTTGAAAGTTCCATGGAAAAAAGTGACAGGCAACTGCATAGTAAACGATCTAAACCATCAGGTCAGACCTCCAGTAGAACAAATAGACTTGAGGAATCAGAAAACAAAGGACAGTTTACTTGTTCTACAAGCCAACAAGCTCCCCGGGGCAGGACTTCACCTACTGGTGCCCATGAAGGTGCTCATGAGCCCAATGCAAATGTGGATTACGACACTGAGATTTCTTATACAACCAAAGGTGCTGAGGCTTCAGAAAGCTCCAGAAAGATGAAGCATAAGAGGACACCGTGCATGTATGGCGCAGGCTGTTACAGGTAAAGCAAAATTAAAACAAACTTAAGCTAGTATATAATTGAGAAGTAATTTATTAGCTGTGGAAGAGAAAACAATGAAGTCATCACAAGGTTTGATCTAGGGGGAAAAAATCTTCTGGTAAGCATGGGAGTGATAAAATTCTTTTTATGTGATTTGTTTCTTAAAGTACAAAAGGAAGAGCCAGGTGGTCTTGTTAGCTGCTAATACAACCAAGCAAGGGATGAAGTACTTCAAGTTAAAAGATAAAGTGAAAAGGGAAATAAAGGAAATAGGAAACAAAACTCCATTTTAAAAAGAGAACAAATTAACAGACCCGTACATGTCAGCCAGGCACAAGTACCAGCAAGAAGAAGAGATGTAAGTGGTACAAGCCCAACCTAGACCCTGTAGGCTTGTTTTATTAGCAGATAAAAATTTTATAAGAGAGTCTTAGTTATGGAAGTAATTGCATGCCTTGTGACTTGAACTTTCAAAATACTTATCTGTCATCCCTAAGTAATGAAGAATTATGTTTATTGTAAGTTGGCCAGCTAGGTTTCTTATTTAGCTTTCACTCACTGCTCAGAAATACAGCACGGCATACTTAGAGACTCCATGTTAACCCTTATCTGGTTCCCTTTGGTATATTTCAAGTGAAGTGCATTTCTTTTGTTCTCCCTCTTTTTGGTGATTGAAGGTATGTTGTAAAAGTTTTCTGTGAGATACAGATGCTACAGAGAAGTCCCACAACATCAGGAATTTGTGTATGTTCTGTTGCTAGTTTCTTCTGCCCGGAAAAGATTTGACATGCCATGTGTTGCTGCAACAAAGAGAAGATGCAAACCTGGTGGTGGTCTTGAAGTTAGCTAGTGAGCACTGTAGTAGAAGATGTCTTTGAGCTCTAAATATTTTCATGTAGACAGGAATGCAAGAGATAAGGCTAATCTAGGAAACAGTCAGTGGTTCCAGTGATATTCAGGAAGCTTGAACATTAGTGAGAACAAACTCGCACAAGTGTATGTTCATTGTGTCTAATGCCACAGACACCAGGGTAAATCAAAAGCTTAAAGATGGAGTGTTAATGATTGTGTCAAATTACCACTTTTCATATATCTCTTTCATGTCTGTTTTTGCCCTTAATCACTATCATGAAAATATTTTATTAGTCCATTAAGCTGATCCAGTAGTACAAATGCAGCACTTGTCTTGCTCCTACTACTTTATTTTGTCTCAAACTAGTTTTCCTGCATATGTGAGTTGAGTGGATTTAAACATTAGGAATACTTCAGTAAATCAGAGGATTAAGCAAGCATGTTTTAGTTAACAAATAGTATGGAGTAGGAGTCTGCATGTATGCATTTCATTTTAGAATTAAGACCTAAAAACAATTTTTGGAAGCAATACTTTGAGGAAAAAGTATTGCATCATAAGAAAAAGCACAGTATGGGACAGCATACAACAAAATCTTAGTCTGGTTGCTGCCAGGTCCACTTTCAAAAGCTTGTTGGTTAGGGGGATGTATTTATACCTTCCAGTGTGAAGGTTTTTCTATGTCATTTCTGTAAGCTGGTGGATTCGGAAGAGGCTGCCAGATGATTGATAACCAAGGGTGATGGCTGCAGGTGGTGACAGCTGCATTAGAACCTTTATCTTCTGGCCATTGCATTCATAGTGCTCTTGCTTTGACCTACTGGTGCTGCTCCCAGCATACATCAGGCCTTTGCATAAGCTGTCATAGCCAAAACCTGATCAGAAGTGAATAGTTACAGGAGTAGAAGTCACATAGTAAGTTTAATTGTAACAGATGTTGTGCTCTTACTGATCAAACCTCTAGTGCCTAGAAAAAATAAATATTAAAATGTTCAAACAAATGAAAGCCTTTATGAAAGGGAAGAGATGTGCATGTAAGCTTTAGATTTTCTGCAAGGAGGGCTGTTGATACAAGCTGTGCACATCTCTGCTTATATTTGTTTTGCTAGATATCATTGGACAGCACCTAGGAGTGGAATAAGCACAAGTTATCCAGGTAAAGGTAAGATAAGATGTTTGTACTAGTTTTGAGCATCTGAAATACATGTTTAAGATGCTTCACAGACAACATGTAATTTGAGGAGCATCATCTGCTGGCCCAAAGAAGCCCTGAGCCTATTGGAAGATATATCAAGAATCTTTCCTTTTTCCTTTTCCCTTATTCCTTTGGAATTTGTTTGATTTGGCTTTCATGAGGAGAAAGATCAAAGTTCTGTTGCTCAAGTAGGGTTTGAAGAAAAATTTTGGAAGAAAATGTGCATCTTCTAAAATATAATAGCTTGTCTAAATGGCAGTTATTGGGAATTCTTTCCTTGGTGAAAATAATGAAGTACATCTCTTATTCTAGGAAAAAGTAGAAAAATGATTTCACAGAACATTAGTTGCTTCCATATCCCCTTGAGGAGATGAATTATGTCTTAAATGATTTTGAATTCTTGCAAATACTGTTAATAAGTTAGTTTTGTGCACTTAGAAAACAGAGCAAGTAAAATGATTTGGTTTCATCTCATTTATTTTTAAATGGGAAAGGAAATGAGCAGCCAGCTCCACAGTGCCTGAATTTCATTTAGGAAGTGATGTTTTCTGAGAACTTGTGGTAGAATAAATGACAAGTAAATGCAACCCTGCAGTGGTATCTAGTGAAATAGTATTTATTTATCCTACAGCTTGCAGAAATTAACAGCAAAGACCAGGACGAGAAGACTGTCACCTTTGTAAATATATGAAAGGGATGCTGTAATTTTTTATAAGTAGCTCATTGGTTCTTCTATACTCAAAGGGGTCAGTATGATAAGTTGATGAAATGTTTCCTGGATGTCTTTGAAAAAAATCATTTGTTAACATATCCCATGTTCCTTGCTTTTAAATGTTATATTTGGAAAAAGTCTCTCTTAAAGAAATAATAGGAAAAAAGTAAATGTGCTTCTGGTAGCAGCATGTTAACTGGGTCATTTTTGTAGTGTTTATTTTTTGTCTTGAAATCACAACTCATTTTTCTGTTTGTTTTAATATCACTTAAACATTCTATAAAGCTTTGAAGTTCTTTAAGTGGTGTTTATAGCTTCCTTGTCTTGCGTTGTGTGCGTTCCAAGCTATTGACTAGAAGCAGTTACACACAGGTCAGTTAAAAAACCATTTTGTTTGCTACATCTTGGATCCTTCCTGTGTAAGCATTGTAGAGCAAAAGACTGTTTATGCCAGAGATGTGCTCTCACTGCTTACGTTGCTGATTCAGCCACGTGCAGAGCTGTTATGTCTTGTAGTACAGCTTCATTTCCTCATTGCTCAGATTGTAATGTGATACTTCAAATAAAATGCCAAGGTAGCCGAGGCAAACTGTACAAACTGTAGTCAGTGTACTATTCAGTAGACATTTGGAGTAATGTGACAGCATTTAAGTATTCAAGTGAGTAAGAAGTTGTACACATACCAGAACTACTAGTTGATACAGGTTGTTTGAAGCAAATATATTATCCCCCGAGTGTACTTAGAGTCTGTTACTGCAGTGGTTTGGTTGCCATACATTGAGCCTTCCAACTCTAGCTGAGGCTGCAGTAGTAGTTTCTGTAACTCTTCTAGTGCTCTGCAGGGAGCCAAAACTGAGCAAGTCAGCCTCTGAGCAGGACTGGTGCTGTGTGATTACTTTAGGAGATGGTACATGGGTTGAAGATCTTGAAACTTGATACTGAAGGCAAATAGGAAAATTTATGTTTTAACTGTTGCTGAGACAAAACCATCCTTCTGTTACCCTGAAAGTAGGTCTTATGTGCTGCATAAACATTAAAAAATTGTACTTATGTAATGACAGAAGAATGAGTGTAAATGGAACAGTGAATTCTCCATATATGTATTTGTCTTCTGCAGGAGGAATCCCGTTCACTTTCAGCAATTCAGTCACCCTAATGATGATGATTATTATGAAACACATAGTGTAACTCAAGACGACAACGATAACCGCCCTGAATGTCCATATGGAACTGCTTGCTATAGGTAAGAAGCACTGTATGAAATGGCTTTATTTTAAAACTTAAGACTGTTCTCTGCAGTTACAAAGTGACACAAAAGCAAAGAGTAGTTCTTGAGTTAAATCTTGAGTGTAGCACATCATTGTGGCTCATTTTCTTGTCTCATTGCCTTTTGAAATTTACTGTGGATAGACTGCTACCTTCCAAGCACTAAAGTCTGTGCAAAATGTTTGGTAGTGATTTCAGCTTAGCAAACATGGAATCTTAACTTCTGGGAACTAGTTAATAACATAGACTTTTAACAGTAACACCCTTTTTAACTTCTCACTGTGTAGCAAGCTCTCCTTTTGTAGAAACACTAATTTATTGCTACATATGTTATTCATGATATATAACTTTTAGCTTAAATTTTGATATATTTTGAGTCTCTATTCAAGATCTCTATTTTAATTAGTATTTGACTCCCTAGAAAGCATAATTCAGGTAGCAACAATAAAATCCAATTTCTAGTTTACTGTAGTTCAGTTTCTTTTAAGCGCTGTTGATTTTCTGAGAGATGGTTTTATTCTATTTTTTTCTTCAGTGTTTAGATTTCAAGCATTTATTTAGCAGATCTTAGCATAGTTCAGTTGGAAGGAACATGCAGAGATCAGGTACTGCTTGCCTGACCACTGCAGGACTAATCAAAACTTAAAGCATATTGTTAAGGGCATCACCCAAATGGCTTTTGAACACTGGCAGGCTTTGGGTATCAACTACCTCTGTAGGAAGCCTGTTCCAATGCTTGACCACCCTTTTTTTTTTTTTCGTTGTTGTTGTTGTTGTTAGTGACTACTGAATAGTTGACTGTATGGACAGAAGAATATATTTTGAAGAAATAGCACTTCTGCTCAGGCATATTGAAATTTACAGCTGCTGTTAATAGAACTTGTGTCTGAGCAGAAACATTTTCCACTTTATCTTCCAGAAAGCATAGATGTTTCTAAAGAATGTGTTCTCTGTGAAATACAACAAAGTGTTGTGGATGAGTTTATTACCTCAGAACGAGAAATCTGGGTTTATACCAGTAGTGAAATTGCCAAGGTGCATTTCAGCAGTGCATTGGGTACTGAATACAAAAAGAAAACACAGACAGACAAAGATGCTCTCTGTGCTCTGTAAGTTAATCAGTTCTTAATCTGTTTAATTATTTTGAGGCAAAAGGCATGAGGCACCTGTGAAGCAATGCCAATTCTTTAAACTTATCAACAGATGTGGATTGAAGAGTTTTCAAATAACTTTTGTTGGCTACAATTTGAAGAGAGTGTAATCAAGAGAATGATGTGAACACTATGTCTTAAGTAATGATCTAATTGTCTGATACTGGTGATAGTAACAGAGCACTGAAATAGGTAATTCCTTCTGTTATCGTACCAAGTATGTTGTAGGAAGCAGTATTTCCATTTCTCACTCAGATAAATATAACTTTTAATGCATACATAATGTACTTCAGGATGGCAGTAGCTCTGGAATTGTAAATCAAGTTGAAATGCTTGAATTTGTCACAAGTTGTGATGTATATATGTGTATACATAGCTGAAGTGTGTCTGTATTACTCTGTTCCTTGAAGAATAAAACATAAATAAGCAACTAGTTTTACAAGGCAGTTTTCGTAGCAAAGATATTTTGTAAAATATGCAATAGCTGCAGTTGCAGACTGATAAGTTTCAAGTGGTTCCAAAGGGAGTGTAATAATTGAATAATGGATTTTAATTGTTCTTCAGTAGCAGAGGTTAGGATAACTGAACTGGTTTTCTTGAAGTTAGAAACTTTTTTTTGTATGGAAAAATAGAGTAGAAACAATTTAAACAGGCAGTCCCAAGAAAAGCCTGTAGTATACTAACAAAATAAGCACAATGCCAGTTATATTGCACTCAGTTAAAATTATTTTATAAATATAATAAAATTATATTAGAGTAGCGTTGTTTAACTGTTTGCAGAGGGATAGTGAAGATGGGGAAAACATTGATGTGTGTTAATTACCTGTGGTAGTCACAGCTTGGAGGAGAGGAACGTGTTGGCAGCCCCAGAGTGAGTTGACTTTAAATTTTCTTTCATTGTTCTAATGCTATTTTTTATTTAATTTTTTTTTCCAGAAGATGTGAAAAGCTGTAAATTGAACTGCAATAACATCCTGCAGAAATGAGTGATTCTTCCTGTGGTCACTCTATGTGATCCTTCAAAACAAGCAGTTCTTTTCAAATTGTTTAATTTCCCAAACTATTTTATTTGTATCCATATACTGCAAAACATGGAAGCTACATCTGGGTGTTCCAGACCTGTGATGTGCATTGTACTTAATGCACCAGAAGTTATATTCTGTTTTCATTTTTTATTAGAGTAAATAATTGGATCAGGTTTTACTGTGTTGAACCAGTGCACGTTATGTGACTTCGGAGACTCATCTCAATTTTGATCAACCAGCTATTTTCATAAGAAGAAATAGGAGCTCTTATTCAATCTGTCTTTTCTCTTCCACGTATATTCTATAAGCGCAGAGACTGCAGTAAAGTACTGATCACAAACTTTAATGAACATTGCTTAATGAAAATTGGTTTTGTGGCTGTAGTTGGGATGTAACATAGAATTCTGTGCAATAGAACAAATAGCATGATATAAAAGGTCTAAGTCTGTGCAAGTCTGTGACAATACCTTGATTTAAGTCTGAAAACTGTATTAAAGAGCAATAAATTCTAGAATTGTATGATTGTATAATTATATCATTCTCGTACAATTATACAATTTTATGATTACATTTGATTTTTATTTTTTCTTATAGTGAGTTTTCAGGTAAAAGGTGAGCGGAATATAGGGAGGAGGTTGCTTCTTAATCTTGTGTTGAGGATTCAACTAACAAATCAGTTCATTTCTTCGTTCAGGGTGTTCACCTTCTCCTGATCTGTCTGTATCCAAAAAATACCATGTAGTTCTGGGCTATGTGTTGAGCACTGAGGCAAATCATGCTTTCGTTGTTTTCTTCTTTTCAGGAAGAATCCACAACACAAACTTGAATACAAGCACACTGTACCTCCAGGTAAGCTAAACTATTCAATATAATTAAGGCTGTATATGTGGGGAAATAAATCAATGGATACAAAAATGTGGAATAACCAGACAGGTTAGATCAGACAATTTTTAACATGTAATATACAAGAGCATAAAAGCGAGATAAAAGGTGCCATGTGGCAACTGGGTATTTCCATGAGTATAGTAACTTTTTTAGTGAGTATTAAATAGGATGTAAATTTATAAATTAAATACAGTATAAATATGGTATCTTACATTATCAGATCTCTCCTATCTATTCAGAGCTGTATTAAGAAAGTGAAAGCAGGGAATGTATTTCAGTAACTGTCAAAAAACACAGGGAGATACCCTGCTTATATTTTGTGTGTTCTTAAAGAATTTAAAGAGATACTTCATTTTTTTATACCTTTTTGACTATTGGACACTTGTTTTTTTCCACTTGAAATCCCAGTGCTATGAAGAAGTCTTCAGAGCAAATCTATTATGGACAATGGTAATGATAATGTACTTCACCTAAAGAATTAGAATTATGACATTATTAAGGAGTAATTTATTGAGGTAACTAAAATATTTAAATACTTCAATTTGGGATTTGAAAATCTCAATCTTAAAGACATTTTTCTTGGGGGAGGAATGGTTTATAGTTCCAAGAAAAGGTCACCTGGTGAATTTCTCAGCAATCGTTCAATACAAAATGGGCTTTTTGGGGCTGTGTGTTAGGGAGGAATTTTTATGTTTGTGAGCACTGCATAATCATTGCAGTGTTTAAGAGGTCGATCACTTAATGTAGCAGCCTTCTTCTTTTCTTTTAGTAACTGAAAGACGAACCCGACAACGAACTTCCAAGAATGGTGAGCATGTTCTAATTCTGTGAATGGACACATCAGTGTGGGCCATAACCCACATGCTTAAGTTTTTAGGCACTTAATAGTGCTGGAGATGCTTGATAAAGCTTACCCTAAGAGAAAGTCATTGTTTCATTTTTAGTGAAAATCTGCTTGCTTTTTACAAATGAGAATGCTGAAGTTCAATTTGTGCTAAGTTTCCTGAATGAGCATATCTGTTCTTCTCTGGAAGCAGACAAGAAATCAATCTAATGTTTTACATTTGAAAAATGAGGATGGGTTCAGAGTTCATAAGTTACTGGTGTGCTCTCTTGTACACTGTGCACATACACACAACTCGAGTACCTGAAGCTTTGGTCTGAGGCTGCTAAGGAATGCCCATGGTTAACATAAATATTAGTGATATGGGGGTATACAGCTGAGGGGAAAAAAAAATTTATAACTTCATATGAAAGATAATGACAAAAATTGCTCAACAGACTTCATTGTTAGGTTATCTTTAGATGAAATAAAGGAAATGACAGTCTGGGAAGAAGGCTCTGTACTCAGCCCTAATAAGGGCATGCTTGAGGTGTGCCAGGGAGGTGGTGGAGTTGTCATCCCTAGAGGTGTTCATGAAATGTTTACATGTTGAAGTGAGGGGTGTGGTTTAGTGGAAAATATTGGTGAAAGGTGGATGGTTGGACTGGATGATCTTCGAGGTCTTTTCCAATCTTGAAGATTCTATGATTCTAAGAGGAATTGAATGTGATTTTACTCAGAGGTCTGTGACCTAAGGGCAGAATAACACAATCAGAATATTAATGCAGTGTAACTAAGGAGAAATTGTGGACACAAGGAAAAGAGAGATAGTGTGAACTTGTAGAGCATGAGTTATGCATGTCTATCAAAACCAGGAAACAAAGAAAATAAACTTGTTGAATATTTGCAGCTACTAGTAAATGAAAGAAGAATGCACTGCTGCCATGGTAGTGCCAGTACAATGCTGCTGTCAAGACAGAGCTTCACATGGCAGAATTGGTTTAAATGGGTAAATTTGCCAATGCATTTGAGCAATAAAGGAATACTGCAAGACTATTTGTCCAAAAAAGTTTGGGAATGTGATGCAAACAGCATCTGTTTCTTACAAAAAGAGGCTTTTTGTCTTTGATACCTGCCATCAGTACAGAGTATTGTGAAATACTATGAAAGCAGAAGGCAATTTCATCACAAAGAGGTAAGTTTTTAAGGTAGATTGAAGACACAAAATTAGAAAATTGCATAATAAAATAGTCTACGTGAACTGGGGAAAAAACAGGTAGACGACATTCATCTTGGAAAAGAAGTGTTTAGCATTTCTTTAACCCTTGTTCAGAAAGAAAGCATAAACTATCCAGCATGGATCTTGGTTGAGAGCTTGGGATATGTCATCTAGCAGATTCTTGTCTTTTACTTGACACTTAAGAAAGAAGTGAACAGGAAATAAAAGCCATATAAGATTATTGAGAAATTTGAGTATAAAATAGCCAAAGGCAGAAAATGTAGGGGCAAAACAGCCATCTACCAGTAGCTAGAGGTTAAATGGCAAGGAAGATGTATAGTTTAGCTATAGATGTAATCTGCGATGTGTATTCTTTTTTTGTTGTCTTTTGCTTAGACAGTAAATCTGGTTAAATAACTCACATTGTTAATACCAGTGGTTTAAAAAAAAAAAAAAAAGGTTGGGACTTCATGAAAAACACAGATTAAGCAACACTGAAAAACTTTCAGACCTTGAGATGCAGTCTTGGATTGTGTACGGTTCTTGAAAATCATGAGTAATTGATATGATCATAGAGACTAGAACCAGGAAAGTTCTTGCTTCCAAAAAAGATGCTAGGGAGCTATATGTCAGCTTAAATTCTGATTTGGGAATGGGGAGGTCTGATAGTGAAGAGGTAGTAGAAAATGTGACTTTTGGTTGTAATTGTATGAAACCAGCTTGGCTCTGTGATATATTATTATGAACTATGGTTAGAGACAACAGGTAAGTCACAGACTGTGCCCTGGAGGGGACAGAATAGGGACTCAATCATAGTATGTTGGAGATGCAAGTTACATTTATTTTAAACTCATAGAATCGTAAAATTGCTCAGGTTGGAAAAGACCTTAAAGATCATGAAGTCCAACTGCAACCTAACAATACTACCCTAACTCTAACAACCCTCTGCTAAATTGTAATAAACTGTATTCTGTGCTAAGGGTAATAATAATTCCTTAGCTTTTCAATAGTAGTTCCACAGAAACAAGCCTTGGGCTGTTATGCAGCATTGATAGCGTTGTATTTCATTAACTAAATGACTGTAGGTTAGCTGGGTAGTACCTTACACCTGCTCAGAATGGCTCATGTCTTACCTGGGGTTTTTAGTGGGCTACAACATTGAGGAAAAGGCTTGGATCCCAGAAAAGAGCATCAGAAAATGGATGAAGGAAGGATGAAGGATCAAAGGTAGTATAGCATAGGATAAAGAATGTTTGGGGAGAAATATGAAATAAAACATGCTGTGAGGAAACAAGTAATACATTTCAGAGGATCATAGAATGTCCTGGGTTGAAAAAGGACCACAATGCTCATCTAGTTCCAACCCCCTGCTATGTGCAGGGTCACCAACCAGCAGACCAGGCTGCCCAGAGCCACATCCAGCCTGGCCTTGAATGCCTCCAGGGATGGGGCATCCACAGCCTTCTTGGGCAACCTGTTCCAGTGCATCACTGCCCTCTGTGTGGAAAAACTTCCTCCTAATATCTAACCTAAACCTCCCCTATCTCAGTTTAAGACCATTTCCCTTTGTCCTATCACTATTCATCCTCATAAACAGCCATTCACCTTCCTGTTTATATGCTCCCTTCAAATACTGGAAGGTCACAATGAGGTCCCCCCCAGAGCCTTCTCTTCTCCAAGCTAAACAATCCCAGTTCCCTCAACCTTTCTTCGTAGAAGAGGTGCTCCAGTCCTCTGATCATCTTAGTGGTCCTCCTCTGGACCTGCTCTAAGAGCTCCACATCCTTCTTGTGCTGGGGGCCCCAGGCCTGGATGCGGCACTGCAGATGGGGCCTCCCAAGAGCCAAGTAGAGGGGGACAATTACCTCCCTCTCCCTGCTGGCCACCCCTTTTTTAATGCAGCCCAGAGCACAGTTGGCCTTCTAGGCTGCAGGCGTACACTGCTGGCTCATATTCAGCTTCTTGTCCACCCAGACCCCCAAGTCCTTCTCCACAGGGCTGCTCTCAAGGGGTTCTTCACCCAGTCTGTATAAACACTTGGGGTTGCCCAGGTGCAACACCTTGCAATTGGCCTTGTTGAATTTCATTAGGTTTTCATGGACCCACTTCTCCAGCCTGTCCAGGTCCCTCTGGATGACTTCCCTTCCTTCCATTGTATTGACTGCACCCGCTCACCTTGGTGCAAACTTGCTCAGGGTGCATTCAATGCCATTGTCTATGTCACTGACAAAGATTAAAGAGCACTGGTCCCAAGACCGACCCCTGAGGGACACTGCTTGTGACCAGTCTCCATCCTGACACAGAACCATTGATCACAACTCTTTGGCTGTGTCCAGCCAACCAATTCCTAATCCACTGAACAGTTCATCCTTCAAAACCACACCTCTTCAGATTAGAGAGAAGGATGTGGTGAGGGACCATGTCAAAGGCCTTGCAGAAGTCCAGGTAGATGACATCGATTGCCCTTCCCCTGTCCACTGATGCTGTCACTCCATCATAGAAGACCACCACATTGGTCAGGCATTATCTGCCTTTGGTGAAGCCATTTCTGACTTCATTGTAAAAAGGAACTCTGCATAAACCCAGTAAGCAAAACTTGAGGTGCTCAGACACTTCAGCGATAGGTGATAAAATTCTGCAGTAGATGTCAGAGAGAGATAACATGGTTCAACTTGTCATGAGGCTTTTGTAAATCTAACCAGAAATTGTCAGAATTAGGTAGGATGCTTCAGTTGATTCTCTGTCTTCTTGGGGTAGATCAACTAAGTAGTTTCTGGATGAAGTTTTTAGTTTTATGGTTATGATTCATGAATGCATTATTACATTTTTTGTCCTTCCAGGAAAAAAGGGTTTAGAGGAAGACAGTGATAATGATGGTGAACCAAATGAATATGATCTCAATGACAGCTTCATAGATGATGAGGAAGAAGAGTGTGAACCTACTGATGAAGATTCTGACTGGGAACCAAGTTCAGAAGAAAAGGATAACGAAGATGTTGAAACACTTGTGAAAGAAGCACAGGGATTTGTTAAGACCAAAAAGTAGCTGCCCCGAATAACATTAAGAATGTCCAATCCAGTTGTGTTAAAATTTGGGTGTGCAAGAACAGAAATTGCTTTGAAAGCTACTTTTTCCTCAGTGATGTAGGAACTGTGGGGAGAGCTTAATGGTGGTGAAGGGATTCAGCAATACCTTTCTTTTTGTATGAATTTCACTTTTTTTTTTTTAAAGTGGTGGAGTTAAGTGATTGAGCTCTGGGATTCTACTGTGTGTCAGCTGAAGTAGGACTTTGTAAAACAGAACTTTTGCAGCTATTTCTTCTCCAACATCATTAGTCTGGCTGTACGAAATACAATTTTACAGGTTTATAATGCTTTATCTCTGTCTAAATATTGACATTAAAAAAGCTTTTAGATTTGCTGAAACACAGTATATATTGTGTTAAATAAAGAGGAACTAGACTTCATACCTGCCATGTCACAGGCTGATTCTTGGCCATCACTGAGGAAATCTGTCTAAACCGTTCTACTTTTCAGTTACTGAAATATTACATTTCATTAATCAGCTACTAGCTTTCCTTTTAAGCTTTACTTCCTTGATTGTCTTGATGTACAGCAGTCAAATACTGGTTGTCTGAATAACTTCAGAATATCTACGTGTACTGAACCTCTGATGATGTCCCCACACAAATTATGGTGTATTTGCTTTAATTACGTTACCTGTTCAACTACGTGTACCTGTTCAAATACATCATCAAAAAGCTTAAATAAAATGACTATTTTTGCACAGTTAAACTTATAATGAGCCATGAGGGAAAAAACCTTATAACTGTGTCTCTGTGGTTTTTCTTTAAAGGCTTTGTTGGAAGATCCTGCCTTCACTGCGTTCGCAGCTTTCCTGAGCTTAAGTTAAAAAATTTGAATGTCTTTCTGGGCAGATGATTGAAGCCATGTTAATTTAGGAGGGTTTTTTTTTTTTTTAATACATAATATGGAAATTCAGCAGGGATACCGTTCTTGTGTGACTTGTGAAATTTTTCCTAATTATGGTTGAATAACAGATATCCAAATGCACATTTGAGCATTGGGTGATGAAATGCTCTCTGCTGGTGAACTTCCAGGAGTACGTGTTCCAGCTGATCACTTTTCTGCAGCACATTCCCAGCATGAAGAAAAATACCGTTTTCTAGGGCTTCAGAAGAAGCAGATATTTGTAATAATTTCCTGTCTCTTTAATATGCTTTTGCAGTCTTATGTTTTTTAATCATTTTTATACTGTTATATCTTTGCTTGAAGAGATTGAGTGTCATCAAAGCAAACTCTGCTATTCAGATCTGTATTCTGACAATGTAATCTTTCTTGCAAAGCCCTCATAAAGTTACTTAGAATAAATTGGATGTTATTGCAAATTTGTTTGGGGCTAATTTTGGATACACAGTAGTAACTTGCAAAGTGTGACTGCAGTTTCTCTTAAAAATGATGAAAATACAAATGTTCATGATGGGCAACCATTCAGTTCCTGTTGGCCAAGGGCCTAGGTGATATATACGGTGTCAGATTAGTTCTGTGACCTTAACCTTCCTCAAGTGGAAACATTCATTATTGTAATGTTATCCTGTGAATGGCTGTCTAAGCTGCTCAGAGGAGATATTAGCATTTGGAAAATTGAAATAGCTTTTTGTCACGGGAGACTCCTAATGAGGTGTGTAATCACAAAAGCAAGTGTGCGTATGATTCATGGTTTGTGTGATAGCTTAAGATTTACTGCTGATACTTTAGGACTGAAAAAAAATATGTAACGTCAAAGGTATTGTATAGGGGTAGGATGAAGCTGTCTTTGTTCAAGAGTATTTTCCTCACATTTTCTTTTGACCTCAGTGTATGTTTTTATCCTTGTAGATGGAGAATCTTGTAACTGCAAGATATTTGAATGTTGATTGAAAGTACTCAGTTTGTGATACAGGTAAGACCTCTCAGTTAACAAGACACCAAGTGCCAAGTTCTTCTGTGTTTTCAGTCTGTCAGGTATGCACTAAAATTCAGTGGAGTGAGATATAATCTTATGATTAAATTCTCTCCGCCTGGAATTTATTCTGGAAATATACTAGTACTGCTTTGGGAGGAATTTCCAGAACTTAAAAAATAAAATGAAACCAAAGTATGTCATCAAATGTTTTAACCCGTGGTTGTTAATAGAAAATGTGATAAATAAACTTTAAAGCTATGGGTTAACACTGTGAAACCTCTAGATTAACCTTGAGGCTTTGCTTGCCGGTCTGAGATGTAAGACAATAACACATGAGAAATGAGATGACTACATTAATGAAAAGTTCCTTTTTCTGAATGAACATTTGGAATAGCAAAGAGTGCAAAATATAGCACATGCATTGACTTTGTCTCTCTTACTGTCTGTATTTCTGCCTCAATTGAAATTAAAAAATAGTTTACTTCATCTACACCTAATGAGGCAAAAATCAAGTGCAAAAAAGCTTTTGACTGAATACTGAAAATTAACGATCCATGTCAGTTAAAGCTATTCAAACTGTGCAACTAGCAGACTTTTCTGTAGAATTACAAATTTTCTGCATATGAACTATAGAGTTGTGGGGAAATCACCTGGATGAAGCAGCTTAATCAAGGACTGCAATAGAAAATAGTGTGGGTGGAGAAGTAACAGAAAAAATGAATGCAAAAAGTGTTTCTTCCTCCCCATTAACGCACCTAAAACAAAACCAAAATCACAGCAGCGAGTTATAAGAAAAGGTAAAATGGTTATAATAAAACCCAGAAGAGAGAAGCATGGCTAAATGAGATGGTTAGACTTTAGCAAGAAACCCATTAGTGATGCCTGTACAGCTATCATAATTTAAATAAAACAAGAAAGACTGATAGCAGTAAACATACATTCCTTCATAAAGTTACTGTATAGAATCTCATAACGGATTGTTTCAGTCTTGGGGAAATTGCTACAGCTCAGTAACAGGAAAATGTTGTAACTTGTATCAGAGCTACATTGAAATAGTGACGTGTTTTGTTTTGCTTTTCTGTTGGTGTATTATTTTTTTTTTCTAAATTGTTATGTCCTCTGTTTTCTAAGTTTAAGTTCTTCACAAGGCCACCAAAACCAACAGAACTATGCAAGTCTGCCCTTGGAGAATGTGTGTTCTTCAGTCTCGCTCTGGGAGCATTGTGTGGTTGCAGACTCAGAATGTGTGGAGTAGAAGATTTCCTACCTAAGTAATATGGACATTATGGGTGTCCTTTGAGTCCATATGTCACGTTCTCAGAAACAGTCATCTTTGTTGCAAGCACATTGCAATGTTGGGTATACTTGGTCACTGAAATATTTTTGTTTTTTCTTAAGCCAAAACAAGCATGAAGATCATAAAATCATCAAGGGCCAATTTTCTGTTGCTGCTGTCTTTCTGTACGCACACTATTAGAATTTGTGAAGAGCTGTTAGTTGTTAGGAGTGCCCCTCTTCTACTGTCTTGAATTCAACTGCCACAAAATGTGGTTTGGCTGTGCATTCCTTTTAAAAAGCTGAATGAAAAAGGCCTTTTCTTCTGCCTTTTGCAATCCTGTTCTCTGCAGTGCTCTACTCCATACTAGGATGATGCTTCCTAAAGTTGAAGAAACTGTACATAGTGTCCATAAGTATAATATATTAAACAAAAAAAACTGCCATCCATGTGCCACTGAAGTAGTTTCACAAATTTTAGCCTGTCTAGAATTCTCTCTTCTGTGTTTGCACTGCACACTGTTTGAAATGGAGCAAATCCTATAACAAAATAGTTAATTTTAATCAGAACTACTTGTCCAGTCCATTTTGCTGTATATGTACAATGAGAACAAGAAGGCCTCTCTTAGTCTTGTGTTGCTTTTAGCTTGTTTACACCTACTAGCAATTTTGGTCTTCTTGAGACTTCAGATGAAAACAAATTCTACAGTGTGTTTCTGTGTTCATTAGTTAAAAAACCAGAAAAGTTTAAGAAAGTGAATGATTCTTATCTTACATGGAAGGATCCTTATATAAGCATTTTTGTAAGTATGGGAAAGAAATCTACACAATTTCTTTTGTTCAGGGACAAATTCCACCTGTCTGTTGATAACTATAGAAAAAGAATTATTGCAATCACATGTCCTTTACAATTGTGCAATACAGGCTAAACTTTTTTTCCAGTAGCGTTGGAATTCTTTGAATTTTTGATTTTGATTGAGCTAGAACGTAAGGAATGATAATTTCATTTTTTTTAAAAGCACCTGCTGTTGTTGATCTGGTATCTGTCTCAGAGTTAATAAGAACGATTGATATAAACCCTATGGACTCTTGTTTTTGTTCCAGTTGGAATGTTGCTGGTGTACAAAATCCTTCCTATGGTAAAAGAAGAACAAGTCAGAGACTGCCTCATGAGGTTGTGATATGTTACAGGTGGGTTAGGGTGATCCCTGACGTGTACAGAGTGTGAGAAGAATTCCTTGAGGTCAACCCTGCCAGGAAGAACTTAGTGGGTCCTGGTAGATGAAAAACTTAACATGAGCCAGCAGTGCGCAATTAGTGCTGGTCTTCTGGGCTGCATCAGAAGAGGGGTAGCAGCAGGGTGAGGGAGGTGATTGTCTCTCTACGATGTCCTCATAAGGCCCCATCTGGGGTACTGCACTCAAGTCTAGGGCCCCCAGCTCAGGAAGGATGTGGAGCTTTTGGAACAGATCCAGAGGAGAGCCGCAAAGATGATCAGAGGGCTGGAACACCTCTCCTGTGAAGAAAGATTGAGGGAGGTGGGCTTGTTTAGCTTGGAGAAGAGAAGGATTTGAGGAGACTTCATGGCAGCGTGAGGGGATTTTATAAGCAGGAAAGAGACAGACTCTTTACACTGAAAGAGGAGAGGTTGAGGTTAGAGGTCAGAGGAGTGCTTCATCCTGCAGCTTTTGATGTTTTCTTCAAACCACCACTCTTGAGGAGTACTTCATTGTGCAGTTAGATATTTTCTTCTGATCACCACCCTTAGGAGCTCTGAAGGGTCTTGAGTTGGGCATGTGATGCTGCATAGTAGAGGTGGCAGCTGGAGGGTGCTGTTGCCACAGGAAAAGCTGTCACACTCGAAGTGGGAATAGCATTAAAGCTGAGCTCCTGAATGGATCAGTTCTCAGGGAAATTTCACATCTTGACTTTTGCAACCCACCCCAGCCTGGGGTCTTTCAAGGCCATCCTCCTTTGGTAGAGGGACGATGGTTATTTTTGCTGGGAGTAGCTGCTGTTTTGTCTCTAGTCGTTCCTGTTCTTTGGTTTCATCACTTCATTTTCTAATTGCAGCAGTTTCTTAGATTTTTTTTTTTTTCAATTTGTTTTTTAACGACCCCGTGCGATGGAGCAGAGAATAAACTTTATGCCAGTTCTTCCTCTAGGAGGGGATGGAGAGTGAAGTGAGCCTGTGTGCACTGCATCACTGTTTCCCACAGCCCTCATACTCCTCGCTGAGGAGCTGTACCAGAGAATCAGCTGAGCAGGGATCAGCAATGACAGCACCACATCTTTGCCTTTGGAAATAGAAACTGGGGCAAGTCACAGTGTACACATGGTTGCATGTGATTTATGAACTGCATGTTTGATCTAAACCCTCCAAGCAGCTCTAACATGGATGCATCACCTCCAACTCTCTCATCATCTCTGGCACATCCCATAGTTCTTGCTGAAGTCATTCTTGCTGCTGGAGCTAATTAGGGGCAGCCAATGGCCGCTGATGTGCTGCAGTCTTTACTGTCTTCCAGTGGGTGAGAGCTTGTGCTGGAACAGGCTGCTTCTCCTTCATGGCAGATGCTGCCTTCACCCCAGCGTATGCTTTTTTATTTTAGTAAGGCTCTTACAAGCAGAGCTCCAGAACGGTGCAATCAATTTTCAGTTCCCTCACTGAAGTTTACCATTCAGTGCAGATGAGAAAATATTTCCCAAGGGAAATGCAAGAAGCCAGAGGTTAGCCACAACCTGACAGAAACAAGGAAGCACCCAACTCTGGAGCACCTGCACGTAGGCAGCTGCACTGCCTGGGGCATGGCTGCCCAACTTTTTGGCTTGCTGAGCCACACTGAGTGAAGAAGAATTATCTAGGGCTGCATATATGTAGGTTGCTCTGAAAGTAATGCCTGCTCTTTATTTCCATGGGCACAGTAACACTGTTTGATAGAGGAGATGCTCAGCTAAAAGCACTATTTTTCAATGTAGTCAGCACCATTAGTTGTGCATTTTTGCCAGTGATGAATAAGAGCCTGCATGCTGTGCTTGTAAAAATCTGCATGAGCAGAGGTGACCCATTCTTGCTACTGCTGAAATACACTACCTACCACCTCACTGTGCTTACATCCACTGTTCGGTCTCTATAAACATTCAGCAAGCATCAGTTAATGTCAGTAGGTGCCATTTTTCCTGCATTCAAGGAATTTAATGCCACACCTTTGCTTCATACGCACTTCCGTGTCAGACATCATTCTGTCAGAGTGCCCCTCTGCTGCCATCTGTCACATGGCAACAAAATGTAATGGGATATGATGGGAAGGTTCAGCCTCTACTGCCATCCCACCAACATCCACCTCTGATGTTGTGGGCCAACATAATAGAATAGGAGGCATTACTTTCGGAGCAGCTCTCGTAAGGTATATAATATAGTTAATGTCTGTAAGTAACAAAACTTATTTTAATGTTTAATATTTTCTTATTAAAACAAAAAAAAGAGCAACAAATCCATAAAACCGGTGGGATATGTGACCCTGTTTTTGTGACACTGATGCATCAGTTTGGTTCAATGGCAGTGGCTGCAATTCTCAGTGAGCTCCCAGGTGTTCATCAGAGATTTCTGGTGAAATTTTACAACTCCTGTATTTCATCCATGAAAACAGTTGTTCACAGATGTATGCACTGCCAAAAGGCAGTGACATGAATAAGGCGTAGCTGGAAAGCAGGGGCTGATTTTCTCTGGTAATAAAGAGCTTATGTAAGTCTGGTGAAGAGATATGATCAGATTTTTGAGTTGCATGTCTGATTGCAACTTCACATTTCATTTTAAAATCTGAGGAAATGTGTTTATGTTGACTGAAAATGGAGTTGCAAATACTTTTTTTTAAAAAGTTGATTTTTTTTTTCTTTTGCATTCTAGAAACCTATTCTCAAATTTCCTTTTCAAAAGGGAAGGCACGGCTGCATACTTTTTGCTGTTTGCAGGACTATGTTTAGTCGATGTATCACAATGCATACAATTATTTGCCCTAAGTGAGTCAGCGCTGCACCGTGCCCTCACCATGCCCTGGTTTCAGAAGGAATGGGTTTGGGAAAGCCATGTTTGTTTTTTATTTTCTGTTTTCTTTTTGCTTTCCATTTTCTCCAAGCTTTTGTGCTGGTGAGTTCTGCAGTGAAAGCAAGATCTGCATGCTGCCAATGAGCACCCATTCCTCTCTGGTCTTTGAACTTTGAGGGATGAGATGGACAGGGCAGGACAGAAGGCTCCAGGAACAGGGGCAGAGAGGGCTGGAGCCAGGAAAATGCTCTGAGCTGCCTGCTGGCCCCAGCATGTGGGTGCAGAGGTTTGAGCTACTGAGTTTTGCTTGACCTGGAAGGAATGGGAGAGGGCTCAGAAGGGACAAGACCAATTGCCCCTGTCCTGCCTGTGAATGAGAAGCCCTGAGATCTCCCTACAACTGGAAACTCAGGACGTGCACAGGAGGTGTTCTGATGTGCACGGTAGGCCCCAAGCTGCACAAAGAGGTACATCCAGGAGGAGTTTGGTGCCACTGTGAAGGACTTTATTTCCTCGCACAGCCCGGGAGAAGTCTATCACCATTGGCCCTGGAGGATGCTTTTGAGAACGTTTCCCTTTGGAATTCAAGGAATTTCCTCTTGTAGGGCAACAGAGCACTCAAAGTGATTTCCAAAATTTTAAAGCATGTTTTTTCCTGTGACTTTTGCCTGGCATTACTGGTGGATGTTTATTTATTTTCTTGTAACTCCTCCTGAGGTGAATTCCCAGATGTGGAAATTGTTAGTTGCTTGACTCTCTTTCACCAAGAATAGTCAAGGAAAAATAGGTGGGAGGAATATCAGGACACTCTAATAACAGGTAACATTCCTAGCTAATCCCTGGTAGTTACAACAGACTCTAGAAGATAAACATGGGCAGATAGTTTCAGGAGAAATTACAAGATTAAAGCTCTTGATGATGTAATACTACAGGGCCTTGATATTTTTTTGGTAGGATGGGAAAACAGTAGGTTTAGTACTTTTCCCTGTTTCCCTAAAAATGTCTTTTAAAAGAATGACTTCAGTAATGGTTTTGCCTCAGAGAGGAAATTATGAGATCTCTCCAACACGTATTTTTTAAGAGCAGCTAATGGCAAGAGGATTTGAGCACATTAATGGATTTGAATATCCTTTTGCTATTAAAATTAATTGGTCAGCCTGGCAGTTTTTCTTCAGCGGACACTGGATAATTCATGTTAATCGCCTGAGTAGAGAAATGATGGCTAAGGGAAAAATATAAAAAATAATTCAGAATGCTCATAGTGACTCTGTGTTTGCTGTTTTATTAGCAAGGTTTGCTGCTCACTTAATATTCACAAGTAAACAAATTATTTACAAAAGCCATTTACTCCAAAAGTAGGTGCTGCCACATACCTTAAAACAGGAAGCATTTGTTGTCACAATAGAAAAGACTTGATTTCAATACACGATAGTCCATGGCATTTTATGTGTAGTTAAATTATGTGCCTTACTGCTATTGTCACCTGTTTTATCACAATTTCCTGTTAAGAAACGCTCGTCACGGAGTTGCACAAAATGAGAATAGTAAAAATGGCATTGCGGGAGGCAATGCAGAATTTGTCTTGAGTTGTTGCTTCATGTTTGGCCAGACAATGAGATACTCAACTGAAACAGTGACCAGCTTGATTAAACCAAAGTCTGTCTCCATCGCTTGCAGGACACATCACCTCAAAATCATTGTGATTTTGGCCCTACTTGTATTTTATTTTGAAGGCGTACACAGACTGGATAAGCTGTCTACGTATGGTTCAGCAGGGTGGACTTTTTCCCACCAACTTGCTCTTCTTCCCGATGTGTCCCACTGAAAAACAGGACAAGTCCTATGAGCACAAATTGAAACACATGAAATTCCAGCAGAGGAAAAGGAAACAATTGTATTGTGAGGACTGAACACTGGCAGAGGTTGCCCAGAGAGGCTATGGAGTCTCTATCCTTTGAGTAAGTTAAAGCTCAGTGGAACACAATGCTGGGCAACCTGCTCAAACTGAGGGTGGCCTAGGTAATCTGCAGACATTGTCCACCACCCCCACAGTTTTGTGATTGAGTCTGTGATTCTGTGAAGTGCTCAGTGACTCAAGGCAGCAACAGCTGGTCAGAGGGTGCCAGGAAGTGAGAGAAGGGAACGTCCCTCTTTAATTCCCAAATACTTAATAAACAGAGTAACACTCTACAGAAAAATACAGGGTGGAATGCTGATAACATATTCTTAAACCAGATAACACATGAAGAGACTTCAGGTTTTTACTAGACTGAGAAGCAGTATTCAGCTCTGTAAACTTTGTAGAGAACGTGCCTTTCATAAGAGCATGCTGCACATTGGACAACTGAAGCTGGTGTCTGTAGGCTTCAAGGAGTTTCTTCATGAGAGGTAACTGAGAGTAAAGAGTGACATGAAGCAAAATGGGCTTTTTTGCTATCCTTCCTATCTTGCCCACGAGAAAGCAAAAGGAAAAGGACACCAAGCAGCTTAAAGATAAGAACAATAAGCTCAAAGAGAGCAGAAGATTTCTGTTCTGAAGAAACGAAGAGACATCATGGCTAGGAGCGATGGTCAACTCTTCTGTCTTTGAAATATGCTTTAATGCATTCACTGATTTTTTTTGTTGTTGTTCTCTATCAGTTTTAAAGAGCTCTAAAACAAGTGCCTACATTCCAAATTTATAGATTGGAAAACTGATGCACAGCATCAGTCTGAACTATGGGATTATGCAGCAGTCCAGTAGAAAGATTCCAATGGAAATCCATAGTATGCTGCCTTCTTCAGGCCTCTCAACAGTGGGTGTTTGCACTGACAAAAGAGAGAATCTTCTGAGGTGGTACTATTTCCTCTTTCCTGCCCCCCTCCAAAATATGAGATTAGAACCACCTAACACTTACTTCAGTTTTATGCAGTCTACCTCCTCTGTGACTGGCATTGCACTTGTTCTGAGGTCTAAGTCTGTACTAGATTTACTTCCGTGGTACGTTGATCTCCATCTGAGCAACATGATCTTCTTGAAGTACTTCATGGTGTTATTTTTTACAGTTACAAAACACATTGTGTTTATCATGCTGTTACTCATAGCAATGCATTCGACTATGTAAAAAGCGGTAAGATAATGCTTCTCTTTCACAAATATTGTGGGGAAAAAGTCACGGACAATGGTGAAGCCATAGAAGGGTGCCCAGCAGAGAACATAGGCGGTCAAGATGCACATCAGTACCATCACAGTTTTTCTTCTGCATCGAAGCCTCTTCCTGATTTGTTCTGTCTGAAATCCTGGTACGGTTTTAAACCAAAGCTCTCGAGAGATTCTGGCATAACATAAGGTCATCGTAATCACAGGTGCAACAAATTCAATGCCAAAGATGAATAGGAAGTAGGATTTGTAGTACATCTGTTGGTCAACTGGCCAAATTTGACCACAGAAAATTTTCTCCTGATTTTTTACTATAAATAATACAGTTTCAGTAGCAAAGTATGCGGATGGGATAGCTACAAGTATGGAGACAATCCAGACCAAGGCGATCAGGATGGTTGCTGTTTGATAATTCATGCGTGGTTTCAGTGGGTGAACAATGGCCAGGTACCTAGAACAGACAAATACACTCAAAATGAAGTTTGCAAACAGCATTAACCAGAGCACAGTTCAAAATACATGTGGACAGAATGAAGCAGAAGGAAACTGCTGTGATTGTTAGAGACTGACGTATTCATCTATGAGGAGTTAATAAATTTGGCCAAAATATCAGCCTAGAATGGAGATCCTAAACCAGGACAGAAGTTCTGGAGCAAGTAGCTGAGGAGTTTGTTAAGATAGCAGGTCTTTGGCAATCTGAAAACCTGACTGCATATTAGGAACTCAGTCTTAAACTCCCACCTGCTCACAAAGTCAAACTGAAAATGATGTAGTGTTGTATCATAAACCTTTCTGTTTTTAACAGGAGTCATGCATTTGGGAGTTATGGATAGACTGGAAGAAGAGAAAGAGAGGGAATACTCCCATTACTGACAAATACGTTAGCAGGAGCTAACGCAATATGGGGATGACAGTGTATCCAGGACACACCATGATACAGCATCTGGAATACTTTGGTGGGCAATACACCTACAGGTAGGTGTTTAAAATATGCATTAACATACACCTAGTCAGGTGCAGGTAAAAGCACAAATACATAGAAGGAGGAGAACAATTTGCCTATGCAGAGAACTATTTGAATCTATATCTATATATATATTTTTTAACATACATGACAGTGCTTCCATTATTTGTTTTGTTAATCCAAGAAGTGAAAAGAGTTGAAGCTGACACTAGTAATGGTTACAGGTGGTTTTCCAGCCACCAGCGAAGGACGATATGTCCATTTTCTGCTCATGCACATTTTTGTTTAGGCTGCTGGAGGTGACTGTTGCTAATAATTAATCTCAAATATGCTTTGTTAAGTAGTGTCTGCCATTCTGTACAAGTTGAGTTAGGTGTTAGCACTTCTTATTACTGTAAAGCTGCACAATGCACTGCAGAGTTTCACAAACAAGTATGGAGAAGTGGAAGTATGATGCTTGCAAGACCAGTCAAGTGCCCTTGATTCAGTTAAAAAAGGGCTTAGGACCAAATTGCATTCACTCTGGGTTGCAGGGCTCTGTTTTTTTTTTGTTGTTGTTGTTGTTTGTTTGTTTTGGTTTGGTTTGGTTTGTTTTTTTGTAATATTTGGTTGGAGCTGGGAAGGTTATTTTTTTAAGAAGCTGCAGATTTAAGATGAGCTTGCATTAGAATGCTCTCTAACCCAGACAGATTATATATTAATACTGCTATGAGGAAATTTTTATCAGAGAAATTCCAGAGCTCCCAGTGCAGTTGTATCTGACACAAAGGACTGCTTGAAACATTGGCATTTCTCATTCATTCAGAGGCTCTTTTGTCTGTATATATCATATACACAGATAGCATCCACAGGATTTATTCATTCTAAAATAAAATGGAGAGTCAGTAGGGCTTTTCACAAGCCAGATCTTGGAAGCAGATAAATTGCTCATTGCTTTTAACACCGCAGGCTAGATGTCAAGGGTCAGCAGAATTATTCAGCTTCATTGTGGAGCTGATAAATGAATATTTTTAGATCAGGTCCTGTAGAAAGAACATTGTGGGATAATGTGTATGTAGTCATAGGTATGCATATCAGCTCAGCACAACGTTTGGCTGAATGGGGAAATCTCCACGGCAGAATCAGAGGAGAGCTTTTGTGATGGATTTCCTGGTTGCCATTGCTTACCGCACTTTGCTGTCACTGTGGAATGGTGCTGGAACACACAAACTGGATTGAGATGAAACTGCACTGGAAGATGTGATCCAAAAGAGCACTTAAAACATGCTAGGTGCTCGTGAATGTTCAATCCAGGGAACCCAGCTGCAGCCAACCTCCCCTTCTCCTGAACATTAAGAGCACGGACATTAGGCACTTAGCACAACATCCTCCTCTTCTGATCTTCTCCATTCACACGGCATTATTTTTTAAGATTTTGAAATTCTTATATGTTTTCTGCAAATAGACATCCAGGTAGATGAAGAAGAGTCAGACCTGTGGCAAGTCCTACAGGGCAGGATTACCCTCTCTATACAGTGAACCTTTTAGAATGACCTAAATATGTGAAGAGAAATCTAATGGGGGCTAGAGTCCACTACCCACATGACACAACCAACGTGTCTGTGAAATGAATTATTTTTCTCTATGTTTACCAATTCATAAGCTCACACATAACAGACAATGAAACCAAAACAAAGTGTTCTCACAATGAACTTCAGTGATTAATTATTTCCAGGGTTGTTTTTAAAGATGTGTGGGGAGATATGCTAGAAATCTTCTTATTTCCTTTCAGACATAAGAGCTCAGTGACTTGTATTACTTCATCAAACTGGGATGCAGTAGAAGGATTTTTTTTTTTAATAAAAAATAGTAATTCAGAAGTAGAAAAAGTAATAGAAGATGGTGATGTGCACATGACAGTGCTAAGAAATTAAAGTTTTATTCCCTAAGATTATGCAAAAGGTATTGTGCTGCAGGCTGATGGAGGATTTGTTTCATAGGAGCCAACTGTCCTTTTCCCCAGAGAAAGCAAAACATTTCTGAACTTCCTCAGAATCTTTCTGCAGATTTTGTGTGGACTTCAATAAAAATTAAACCAGCTGTGCACAAGCCATCTCTGTAACTATCAATAGTGTTAAACTGACCCTGAGTTATCTTTTGGATCAAGCGCCAAAACCTAGGCAACATTAGGCTAGAATACACAATAGCACATGAGAGAAACTGACCAAAGGCTGGTGGTGGAAATGCTTTTACAATGAATGGTAAGAAGTTCTTGAAAGAAATCATATAGCATGTAGATGGATATACAGAGAATATACAGAAATATATATGTTCACACACAAGAGGTGACTTGTGATGGTCTTTGTGTAAACAGTTTACTGTACAGGTCTCAGGCTTTCTGTGAGTTGGTCATGTCAGGCTTAAATCAGCGTGAAGCTGATCTTCAGCACTTGGGTCTGTCAGAATCCACAGCGCACGGGACTAAGAGAACAGGAGTTGTAAGAAAGGGTATAGTTAAACGACTTGTTAAAATTCCTGGAGGGAAAGGCAAGCAGAGAAATATCTCAGGGCTACAGCATAAAGCAGGTGTGCTGTATTTTTATTTATGACTAGAGCATAAAGCAGCAGTGCATTCAGCTCATACCATTATGAAGGCTGTAAAAAAACCTCTGGAAGGCTGCATTGATGGAGTATTTTATCATTTCCTGGACACTGCAATCACACTGCAATCACCACTGTTTCATGGGTTCTGTAAATGGCATTTGGATATTTCCTAGCCTGCTGCAATGTCATCCTCAGAGAGGCATGTAAAGAGAGAAGAGAGTATTTCAGTGAAGAAGGGTGCTAATCATACTCACTGAGCATCCGCTTCTGGGTTGGAGCATCCAGCTAAGACCTCAGTACTATCAAATGTTTAATGTAGTGACTGTTGGGTTTGCTCAGTAGAGCGTGACAGAGAATAATAACCCCATTTTGCAAGCTAGATAGAAGTCTTACCTGTTATTCTCTTTCACACCAAAACAAAAACTGGGAAAAATACTTTAGAAGTGAGAAAATCATATTCTGTGGGGCAGTAACCCTATTAGGAAACTCACCTGTTAAATCCTTAGTAACCAGTCAACTATTTCTCTCTCTGAAGAATACTTACTTCACATTCTGTAGTAAAGGTGGGGCAAAAGGAAAAGCTCTATAGCCCAGTAATGGAAGTTCATTAGAGATACATAGTTTGGAACAGGACTGGGTGAAACACCTTCCTTTTTGGTCTATTGACTGTTTCCAATTTCGCTGTCTCCTCTTTCCAAAATCTGTTTCAACAGTTGAGTTAGATATATTTTTATGGGGGGTGGAGGGGAAGGCTTTAATAAATGCAGGTTCTTTTCACCTGAAAAGTTTAATCAAGAGATTTCCACTTAGTTTTCTTTGAGATGATCTTATGACCTCACACGATTAAGCTGTTATGAAACAAGATACCCAGGTCTGTATAGCACCTACCTTAACATGATCACATCCTATAGAGCAGCTGAGCTTGGTAAAAATCTAGAAATCTGGCCTTCTCCTTGTGCAGTTGTAACTCCTCACCTACCTGTCAACAGCGATAGCCAGGAGAGCGTTGGTAGAAACATAGAGAGAGACAGTCCGTAGGTAGTTGACCGAGGCACAGAGGACGTGGCCGTGCTCCCAGGACAGCTGCCGTACCACATAGTAGTCCATCTCAAAGGGGCAGCACACGATGGCAACAATGAAGTCTGAGATTGCCAGGTTGGCAATCAGCAGGTTGGTGAGGTTTCGTAGCTTCTTGTAGCGGGCGAGGGCGGCGATGAAGATGAAGTTGCCGATGCCACAGACCAGCATGATGCCAACAAGAGCCACCCCGATCACAATCTTGGCTGCAAAGAAGGTGCGAGTTTTGGTCATGTCATCTTCGCTGTCCAGCGGCAGGTCATAATCACTGTAACTGAAATTGAAAGGGAAGGAGAAATTTCGCATGGAGGTTAAATCTCCATCATGGAGATTGTAGATTGCAGCAAAGTTGAGACTGACGGTAGCGTTTGGGTTATGTTCATCTTGCTCCAGGACCATGTCTGTCTTCTTCTGACACATGTGGCTTGGCTGACCCTTGGATTTGTGTTAAAATTACCCAGGGTGTCAGGGCACAACAGTGGCGGGCAAGAGACCTCATCCAAAGTTTCCTTCTGAGCAGTGAGTCACCTTGTCTTTGTCCCCATGAGATTATAGAGCAACAGCATCATTTATCGTCTTCTGTGGGAACAGAAAGAGGAAAACATTTCCTGAGAGGAAATTACAGCAAAAATAACGTTCATAGGGGGAAGCAATATCCACCTGATTGCCTCGCAGCTCTATTGCTGTCAGTGCACAGTGGAAAGAAATACCTTGTGAAAGGATGCTTCGGTTATCATAAAATACCTAGAGTTGCATAAGACACTGGTTGTTACACCTGGCAGTTTTATTTACCAAAGATGAAATTTTGTTTTTAGCACAGAGTAAAGTGACAGTACAGGAGTGTACAATCTGCTTCAAATATCTGCCAGCCTTCAAGTCCATGGTGTTGACATCTCTGTGCGAGGTAAAAGAGCTAAAAGGAGATGGCACCATGGTTTGCTGAGAAGCATCTGATGTCTCTTCGTGGCAAGGCTTTTGCTTTATGCTGGTTGTCTAAGTTAGGGCAATACGATAAACAAGAAAGAAGAGAACTGATGTCCTGGCTTATAAATACATTTCTTAATTAGTAAGAGTTGCCAAGACCCAAGAAAAGAGCAAAGCCAGCACCTTCTTTTTTGGCAGCCATGTAGTGAGCGTTGGGGGAGGGACGACCAGATTTCCAGCCCGCATAATCTATCATTGCTTCTCTCAAACCAGTGTAGTACTGCCAGTCTGCATGGACAAGAATTTATCCCATGAACCTTCTTGTAAGGCTCTGCTGCAAAGGCAAACCAGCTGTTCAAACGGAGTGTGCTTCCGCAAACAGGTTCACCCTGAATATTTGAAAAGAGAGAGAGGAGAGAGGATACTTCCCTCTTTGTACTGCCAAACATTAAAAACAGATTTATTTTTCACACTGAGGAAAATATCTAGTCTACTCCTTAATATTGCCTTTCCCTCTGGACTAAAATGCTGAGAAGACTGTATTCTCTCATCCTCCCACACTATGTCTGGGAGTCCTCACACCAGACTCCCAGATATCAGGACAGTCCTAACCCATCCCAGAAGAGAACTGAGGAAGATTGCTGCTTCTTCTGTATTACAGCACGTCTTCAGCTCAACAAAGGTACTGAGCAATGCCCATAGTGGCTACAAAGGAGAGCGTACAGTGGAGCTGTTGTTCTCCTTCCCTCCCTAGAGCCACCCTCAGCCCCTCGTGTACCAATGCTTCATAAATTTGAGAGAAACTCTTCTGTACAACTTCTGTCTCCACACTGCTTTTCAGATTGAGAGTTGCAGAACAACTGAACAGCAGAAAGCCAAAGCCTGAAACTAAACAGCATTTCAAACGATTAACTGCTTTGTAAGACATCCCCAAAGCTGACTGGAAGCGTGAACCTTCGCGAAACACTGGTACTAAACAATTACTTGGACACAAAATCTGTATATTGGTCATAGCAAGGAGCAACATCTGTTTTACACAAATTTCTCTGCAAAATATCAGGAAAGATCATTAAAATAAATAAAAACAACCACACACAAACTGACATAACACCATCAGGTAACTAACTACCTGCAGTTGCTCTTATCTTCTTCAAGGTCTCTGGGGCTCTGGGTGTAGCCTCCTGGATTCTCCCCTGCAAATACGTTGCTGTAACTGAAGCACAGAAGGGATTACTACAAAAGCAGCCAAAGGACTTTGCTGAATGATCATTTCTCTGCCCTGTAGCTCAGAGGGAGGATAGCTCCGCTGTCTCTGTGCATGCATCTAAAGCCTTTTCTCAGTGGGAGGCACCTTGAAGCTGTCCATGCATTTCTAATTTTAAAGAGGCAGTACAATACAGAGACAATACAGCACAGGTCCCCAGCCTTATTTTTCCGCTCTTTAAGTCGCCTGAATGCAGCGAACAGCAGAGCGTCTTTGTTAATGAATCTGAGCGTGGAGGGTGTAAAACCCCGGTGCGTGCTTGCTTTTTGAGTTTTGTCTGTGCTGGGTAGCAGCTACCTATACCTGGTGTGAAACAGAAGCAGAATACAAAGCTCCCGTTGGAGAGGAGCAGTAGGAAGAAGTGTGAACCACTTTCCCAGGGACGTTTCTCCGTGGATATCTCTGCAGCCATTGTCCTGAAGACTGCTACTGTGGCAGCTTGTGCAGAAAGGAGGGTCAAGCATTGAACAGCCATAAATCGGAGGACTTCTGACAGCTTCCCCTGACCTCTAAGGGAATTAGTCAGAGTAGGAAAGTGGCAGTGAATCCTTAAGGACATGGTATCCTTTGCTAATGCTGCTGTTGCTCTGAAGGGTGCGTACCCCAGCAAGCGGTCTTTTTGCTTCCCAGTTCTCCAAAAGAAAAGGAAACATGCTGCAGATCTCCTGTCCTCTTCTGCACCTCTGGTCATCTTCACCACAGCTGACATTTTTCAAGGTGTGGAGTTGGGACACATTGCATAGTTCTTGGTATGTGAGACTCTAGGAGGCTTTGGAAGTCTGAAAGAGTGTTAGTTTGCTGAGAACTTACAATTTGATCTACAGTACACAGTTACAAGACTTAGCTATTGTGAGCTAGTGAGGTCCTACCTCTGAAAGAGGGAATTAGAGCAATCTGTTAAATGCCTACAGATGTGACATGCGTTTGGATGAGAGAGACAGTAATGTGACATTTGTACCAGAAAACCTGTGGGAGGCCAGAGTCTGCACTATCTAAAGCTAGCAGACATCATTATGAATTTTGTATCCCTTTCACTTGGGTTTATTTTAGCAGTCATTCTAGTAGGTGAAAAGCCACTTTAGACGTGTTTAATATGCTGAAAAAATCCAACCAAATTCACAGTGAGGAAATTAGAAATGGTCTACTTGTTGAATTCTATCACAAAAAAGAATTGAGGAAGAGACAAGGTAGGTCTTGTACATCAGAATCAGATCTAAAACATCCCTAAAATGGGCCATATACACTGGAAATAGGCCTTTAGAAAAGCTAATGCAAACTAGCTTTTAATGTAGCTCTTGCAAGCTTTACATTAAGAATGCTCATGTTCTCTTTAAGACTTTGTTCAGCTGTCTCACATTAAGTTATCTAGTGAGTTAACCAAGTAACATGATATCTAAATATTTATATTCCTTTAGGCCAGAACCTCAGCTGCTGTGGAACAGTCCATCCCCATTGACTCAAGGCAAGCTGTTGTTGGAGCCCTGTTAACTGCAGCTCCTCCAGATCTGCACTTCATGCTTTATGTGTAGCCTCTGTACAGCTGTTCATCCACCACGGTCCAAATAATTGTGCTATATGTGTCAAGCTGTTTCTTAGAAAATACTGGTAATACCGTGAAATGACGCATTTGGCAAGTATTGTGCAAGGCAGTGCTTTGTGGTTGTTGAATTGAAATTGTTGGATAGTGAAACCAAAGATCCTGAGCGCTGCCTTAAAGCTACACAGGTATGCTGAAGGTTAAAAACCGGGCCTATGGCCCCAGTAACTGGCCTGGCAACATGCCTTGCTACAGCAAAGGCTGAGGTGGTAGCAGAGGGACTCTAAAGCCACTGGGTGTGTGCAGGATTTCCCAGCTGTAGATGTGGTACAAGAAGTCAAAGGCCACCTTCCAAAAACTAGAGTCTTTGATATAAATGTGCTCAAAGAGCAGCTCCCTCTGGCAGCCAGGCTGCGATATGGGCTGGGCAGCTGTCTGTGCATGGCTGGGACTTCTTCATCCCAGTAGCTTTGTAGGCAATGAATCTCTTCTCCTAGGGAGAGAGCACTGGGAGGCTTTGGTGTGCCTGAAGGCATTTCTTGCCCACAGCCCATATATGATGATATCCATTTATCGCATGCTTACAGTCTATTACGTTGTTTTTCAAAATCTGCATGTAAGTCTGGTGTTGGATTTCTGCATAAGAGTAGGTTTCTCATTCCTAGCTACTTCCCCAATGCTGTCACAACATTTTAGCAGCACATTTCCTGAGACCAATGTTATCAGGTTGACAAATTCAGTCAGAGGAAAAAAAAGTCTATTCTGAAAACTATCATGTAAACAACTTGCATTCCTGTGTTTGGTTGGTATCATTAATATGGTCACAGTTTGAACGGGGAAATTGTTTGCAGGCTAGATTATACAAAAAAAGATTGCAATGCAAAGTACTTGTTTAGGGACTTTCAAATAATGAATATCTAAAGCTAACATTTAGCCTGGTAACAGAGCTAAGGACTCTGGCCTTTTATTTCAAAACAGCAAATGCACCATCTATTGTCCAAATTTTCTTAATTGCTAAATAAATTGGACTCGGAGCTATGTAATTAATCCCAGGGGACTTACATAAGCTTTGCATGAAGTGTAACTGAAATATTACGGAGACTGCTAATACAAATCAGTTGGTGAAATGTGACAGGAACTCAATAGAACAATAGCATCAGACATCCTGCTGGTATTCTGGAAAAATGAACAAAAGGTAGCAGTGCACATGGGTTACCACTGTCAGTGTATCTTTGCACAGTATTCCAACCAGACACTCAATTTAGGGGTGTTACTGAGAGTGTCTGTACTGAGCACGCTGGTATGTTTAAGAAGGTTACGTCCAAGAGAAATTATTTGAGATATAAAGGGCTGACAAGAGTTCAGTATCAGTCCAAGAAAGAGATTAATGTAGTGTGAAAGCCTTTCAGCAGGTAACCTATGCTGATTATTTCTGGCCCAACAGAATGATGCTTAATGGCTGTTTCATTTGACGTTGCTCAGAGCATGAAACCACAGTCCTGGTGTCAAGATGAGTCATGACAAGCTGCTATCATACCTTATTTCTGCCTTGAAAAGGTTTTATGGTTCTTCAATGTGGTTTCACAACTCCAGGGTCAAATCAACCTTCTTCTCATCATAGATTTGAAGTCTGAGAGCATCACTGTTGCAGTGATTGCACTGAGAGGAGACAAAAGGTATGTCTTTGTTTCACAAACTAGCTGGAAGTGAAGCAAATCCATCCCAGACGGTACACATCCATGTTTTGATACAATAGCTGTGCCCATTCCCAGATACCCCAGGACTGACTGCTGTGTGAGCTACCAGGAACATGGTGGAGCTCATGTGCTGTTGCCTGTCCGTGGCACTCTGAATACATGCTGGGAGTCCCACTATCTATAGGCACATAATCACAGACCTGGTGACTAGTGATATCAGAATAAATTGTTAGTTCATTGTGAGAAATAACATTCTGTGGCATATAATACAGAGACCAGCGCAATGCTATTTGAGAGTCAGAGCATAGGCTGGGAGCTGTGTAACTGGAGGAAGCAGGGTGATTGAGCAGATCACCAGACTGGCACGTTAGCTGCTGCTCTGGGACTGCAGCAAGATGGCTTGCTGGTGGACTGCCTGCTTTTTTCCACATAATTCTTCTGAGCAAACTTTTATTTAAATGAGATTGAAATCTTAAGCTCGAAGTTTTCCCAGAGGAGGTATCTAATGTAAGGCCAGCTGTCCTTTTCAAATGAAATTATTTATTAATCAATTTATTGTCACTAACCACTGGGAGGCACACCTGTAAAATCACTTTAACTGCACAAAAAAAATCAGTTTCCCAGTCTCGTAGTTTATGTAATCTTGCTGCAGGCAGTTCATTTTGAAGAGAAAAGGATGACAGATTGGAGATTTTGAACACAATTCAGGAAGATTTTTAAAGTTTGTTTCCTCTACTAACGCTCTCTTAAATCACCTTCAGATGCTTTTCTGTCCAGTATCTGACAGAAATACACATACCATCAAAGGTTTCTGTCTTATGGATACAGTATTTTACCTTTCACTGTTGGAGATAGCTGCATATTCCAGGTTGATAACTCCATGTTGAACCTGACCCTGCCTTTAGCCAAAGGTAATTGCAGTGAAAGGTGCTAAAAAGTTGTCCCCTCCTCATTACACAGGGACATTACAGTGTTTTTTTTCTTCCAGGGCAAATGGACTTTCTTGAGCTTTCTGTGTTGTTTCTGTGGGCAGAGGGATACTTTTTGGTTGTGTTTTCCTTCTGTTTGGCTGACTTACTTAGGGCCTCATTTGCTAAAGCCCACAGAAAACTAGACCATGCAAGAGTTTACTTCAGCTCACTTAGGAAGGCACAGACATGATGGTGTGAAACACTGTGTGAAGGAGACTTTTGGAATGCAAGGAGCCTACTTCTGTCCCCACCTAAAGAAGACCAGCTTCAAGGCACACTTTGAAAGGACGAGTGCTCCCAGAATATCTCAACTGCCTTTTGTGCCTCAGGGCATAATTTTTTTACAGTGAAACTTGGCATCCTCCAGCCCCATCTCATGTGTACATCTGACTAAAGAGATTAAGTCAGAAAATTCAACAGCAGCCAGATGGAAATGTGCCAGCCTGCTCCTATGAATGAAAGTTCCCCCTCAGCTGCAGTTGTACCAACCATGAGGGAGTCTGGGCATGACAGATGAGACAGATGAAGAATAAAATGTTGAGAAGTCTCAGCTATGTCAGGAGCAAGTCTTAAAGATACTGGCACTTCTTGTGCATCAGAGCAACTTAGGAAAAAACTAAGGTCATTTTGATCATTTTAAGGGTTCTTGCAGCTGTCCTTTAGAGTCCCTTCCTCTGTCTGCAGACTGACCAAATCTCTGCATTGCTACAGCACTATCCTTTTCCTTTTGCCCAAGGCAGCCTTTTTGCTAGCTTTTAAAAGTCTTCTGATGCTGATAAGGAAATCTAAAGCTTGAACCATGGCACTGCAAGGCAAGAGCCTAAAACAATTTTTGTAATTAAACCACAAGCTGTTGGTCATTGACATCACTTTTCTGCTTCCTAAAGGTGAACTATAGAAAAAGATCCAATCAAAAAAATATTTAAAAATTAATCAAAAGAATTGGATCACCCAGGATTGCTCAGAGGTGGTAAACTTCTTCAGAACTCACATAGGGAAAAATGTAACTTCTGAGCTGAGTGAGGAGGGAGGGTGATGCAAAGGGGCTCTTCTGCTGTAAGTGTTCTGTGAGTGCTCCAGTACCATCGTAAGTCTGCCATGATAACTCTGTGTTATGAAATGATATATTTGAAGGCACATTGAAGTCCTCATTGCCTATCAATTCCGGCTTGACTCCTCTGCCAAAAGAAGTGACAATTCCTTTCTTTAAAAACATGACGTGATTTAACGTTTACAGAAAAGATATTTCAACTCTTGTCCAGCAAATACGACACAACAGATTCCAAGAGTAAGATGTTATCCATGTCTAAAAGCAAAAAAACTCCAAACCTTGAGTTTTCCACAAGTTTTTGCATGTTGTCAATACTAGATCAAGCATTTCTGTTTGTCTCCTGAAAGTTCAATTTATTTTTTTTTTAATGTGAAGATTGCTCACAGTTCCTCAAAGATCATTTCAGTGGGTCTGATAGAATTGGGGTTAATAGAGCCTGTCAGGCTGTAATACGAATGGCTGAACAGTTCCTTCTCTCCACCATTTATCATCTGTTGAGTATCGATTTCCCACAGTACTGAATTAAGTATTCAGGTATGATTACTTTTAAACATTGTTTTATTTTTATCATTCTTTTGGTGGTTACAAACGATGAACGATGGGACAAGGCTTGTGTTTCTCATTCCTCTCTTGCTCAGGGCAAACCACTAAACCAAGATTTCTCAGAGCAGCTGGTGATGTTGATCGCTTTGAGCTTCAAGGCAGGCAGAGGAGACAGACTCGGTAACTCTGGCTATGCAGTCACTGCTCTAGGCACGTCTGCTCTCTGAGCAAGGATCACGTCTTTGAAATGAGCTCCTAAAACAGACAGTGAAAAGCTGCTGAAACAATGACACATGTTTTTGATAACGTTAATTCCACCAACTCAGTATCAGGACTCTGTAGGCACTGAGGGCTCTTAATAGGCCTGACCTGGAGCCTACATCCACATGGCCAACAGGTGTACACAGGAGCCCAATTTCAGCTCAGTCCCATGCAAACCTCTCTGCCCTACTCCAAGCACACTACAGCTGTGTCCATCTCCCATCTTCCTCCTGGGTAGACCTTGAATTTATATTGCAGCTTTGCTTTTGGAATTGTCTTGAGCTGTTCTGGCTTGCCTTTCAGTTTTTGTCTGGAAAATCATCCTCTGCTGAAACTCTTGCATTGAGAACTGTGGTTTAGAAATGTGAATTTTATCTTGACTGTTATCTTCAGGCTCAAGAAAGGTTCAGGTGCCTGTTTTCAAAGCAATTTCATACGCTCTATGACCTTGTGCGTGCAATGTTACAAGCAAATATAAAGTCACATATATGTACCAGCTTTAGGAATTGTATTAGAATAGACAAGTAACAAAGTATTTTTATGGAAAAATTGTGATGCTTAGGGGAAAAAAAAAGATATCCACAATTATTTCTGAGATTAAGATTTAGCAATATTTTTTCTTATATCTAAGGAAGTTCAGTAAAATGCACTTACTTGATGTTGCTGTAATCTGTCATGTAATTTTGCCGAGAGGCAAAGATTCCTCCCAAATCAATTCAAAACTCTGCACAACAAAGAGGAAATATACTGAAATACGCCCCTGTGTGTCTTGATACATGAATCAAATGCGTGGCCCAGGGCAGGGAACAGAGGTCAGAGGCTCGTGTTGTTACTTTTACTATTAGTATTAGAATTTTAAAGTCGCAGAAGGTGATGAGGACTCCATCAAAATTGTATTTCCAGTGGGTTCTCATCAGTGGAGTTTGGGAAGGGAATTTAACAACAGTTTATTCTTGGCTTGGTTACTGGCTTACTGGGTAGCTGTGGTTAATTCGTATGCTTCCTTGCTTTCCCACCCCTGAAATGAAAGGATAATATCAGTGTCCTGTGACAAATGTTTCAATATCTGAAGATGACAAGCACCATATAGGACATCATTTAAATTATGAGATTTCTAGTATGTTAGTGCTTTATTCCTATTAAGTCTGCTACACGTATTAAGTTTACTATTCTCTTTGAAGCAAGAGCATGTAGTCTTAATTGGCTGAAATTTCAGGGCACTGTGTAACTGAGCTTGACTGATTTGTATTTAGGTGGTGGTAACAGCAACAAAAATATGCAGTGTTATATGTATTATGATCAGGGATTTGTCTGTGGCTGGTGCAGGAAAGCAGAGAAGTCTGGGCAAACCTTGATCTGGGGTGGGTGTAATTAGTAAACTGACCCATGTCATCTGCAGGAAAGAACAGTTGGTCTAGAAAGCAGTGGCTTAGGTGAAATGGGTTTGTATTTGGCAGCATATAGAAGTGAATACCATTCAAATACAATTTTTGGATTGCTGCAGTATCAGAAAGGGGGATATTGATTTTTTTGGGATGATATGCTGAATCAGACCACCATTGACCAAAATGTGAATCCATCTGTAAACTGCTAGATCAGCAAATACTGGACTGGGGTAAAAGTTAGCATTTAAATTGATTTAACATTTATTTTCTAATAGGTATCACGGCAGACGTAAATGTCTTAGCAAATGTTTTTCTATAATTATTTTGCCTGGTACAGTAACATGCATTATTCTGTCCTGAGATTGAAATTGGCTTGCACAATTCACAGAAGAAACTGCTTTTTCCTTTTGAAAGACTGTGGAAGGAAATTTTCGGAAGCAATTTTCCTTAAGCTCTTCAAGGTCTTTCAAAGTTTAAAATTATTAATTTTTTTTCCCTATTGAAAAATAGCTCTTTGAAGAAATTTCTCTGTGGAGGTGATGGCTGGCCTCTGGAATCACTGTAGAGGCAGTAAGATGCAGCGACAAGATAACTGGATATGTAAGGTTGCTCAACCTCTGGTAGAACAGCGAGTAGCTAAAGTCCTTTGATATAAATGCCAAGGATTTGACAATGTGTCTTGAAGTAAACCATAGAAGAGGATGATAAAAATGCGAATTAAAAAGAAAGAGATAAACAGTAGATCAGTAGGTTACTTTGTTGTTCTACAGAGCTGTTCTCAACAGAAGGCAATTTTTAATGTTTTTCCCCACAAAAATCACTGTTGGAGAAATTAACATTTTCCTGGTATTTTGAAATAAAGGAAATTATTTCATCATCTGCAAAAGAACTCTGATATGTAGGAATTTGGCTGACAGATCAGGAGAACTGAAATCTACTTGGGAGGGGAAGGCACAGCAAATACAAGCTACTAGATGGGGAAGATCTTAGGAATATGCTGCTCACCATCAAAAATTGCCTTTTCAAAATGTCTTGCTGTGCTTTCGTATTTCAGAGCCTAATTCACTGTTGGGTTGTCTTCTCCACTGGGGAAAGCATCTTCACGGGGAATTGTTTATGCTTGGTGGAAGGAAATTATAAAACCGTTTTCGGCTTGACGTTAAACCTTATGCTTACAGAGTATTGTCTTTACTTGAGAAGAACTTGAGCCAAAAAACAATTTCAGATGTTGATTTTTGGTGTTATTATTTTTAAAAAGGTATAATGGGGAGTCCCCTCAGTTTGTGACTTGGGGGCTACTGCCACACAAACAAAATCACAGGTGATTGTCTTTATTAAAGCCAAGCAATTAGAGAGGCAGAACAGATGTAAGAAGGCCATCTGCTTTTGTTGGGGGTTCTGATGAACTTTGACACTTCGGGAGTATGGTAACAGGTACTGTGTTTTCACAGTAGTCACTAGATGTAGCTAAAAACCTAATAGCTTATCAAGCAAAAAGCAACCATCAGTGAGAGTGCTTCAGCTTTTGACTGTAAGTTTGATATGGGGACTTGCAAGTGTCTAATTCTGTGTGTTAAAGTCAGAATGTCCTTGAGGTTGGTCCCTCTCCACTTGAAACTAATTTTGCTTCTCTTTGTAGGTCCTACCATGCACAGGACTTTTGTAGTCACTGTGCTTGTCTGAAGTGGTGGATGACTTGCCACTGATGCTGAGTAATGGTGCACGTGCTTCCTGGGTAGCAAACATCACTGTGTGTCTTGGGGAGGTGGGGTCAGAGCCTGGCTGCTATCCTCAGGCAGTGTCAGGAATATTTTGGAAAGCTGGCAGTGAAATGTGCATATTTCAGTGACTTAATAAGCCTGTGCTATGTATATGAAAATGGCAGACGTTTTTTAAGTATTGGAAAAAGATTTTTCAGGGAATGAATTTGGCTTTAAATAAGACGGTTGGTGATATGAACGATGCTTAAACAAGTACTGTTGAAATGAAGCAGTTCTTATCAATAGTGTTTGATGGTGCAATTAAAGGTATCTCCGAGCAGATCTGTTCTAGTACGGTTAATGATAAATGCTGCTAAACACAGACAGTCTGAAAACAGTGTGCATTCTCCTTCTTGCCAGAGAAAGTAAAATAGTGTCCACACAAATCAGACCTCTGATCTGCCGTATTTGCTCAGCTTCTCAACTGCTAGTTCTGTAAGCCTCTTCATTGTGATGCAGCTATCTCTTTTTGCCTGGAAGTTTCCCTCGTATCACACAAGTTTTTATCAAGTAAAGAGCTACGTGCTCTAGTATGACTCCTCATAATTGCTTATCCCACTTTACCTATTAATTTAGTAGCTACACTCTTGAGAAACAGGTCAGCAGTACAGGAAGAACTGAGAAGATTGGAAGGACATCCCAGTCCTGATCTCAAAAGGACTAAGTCTAATTCAGTCTCTGCATCTGTTTACGATGCCAAATAAACAGCTCTGTACCATGAAAAACCATAGCAAGCCATTAAGGAGCCATTTTTAAAACCTGAATAATGGAGAAATTAGTCTAGAAAGTGGCTTTTTGAAAGCTTTTCAATTGACAAAAGCAGCAACAAAAAAAATAATAAATCAAAGAGTAGAAAGAGAAAATTATGTAAACACTGTTAATCTCAAAGAGCGACTTGTCAGAACGTGGATTGCTTGGGAGATAAACGTGGACAGTGGAAAAGTCAATGTACCATGGCAATGGGGACAAAGTACAGTTCAGGCTGAAGATTCAGAACCCCACTGGGGCAGATAACCTCCAACAGAAGTTCTCTTCAATTAAAACTTTTGGTGTACTATGAAGGTGACTTTGAAAACAGCAATCAGAAAAGAGGTTTTGTTCTTCAGGTGCTGATAACTGTCTTATATATAGACTGTATCTAATGGAGCCAATGTAGTATCAATCACGCTTATGGCTGGTGGCACAATGTCAAGCTGATTGCAGCTTCTGTTCAGGTCATGTGTTTTTGTTTTTGTTTTTCCCCAAGCTCCAAAATCTCAGATGAATCATAGAGGGATACCTAATAGCATTTGACTTTTCTTCTGGAGTTATCCCAAGACTTAGAAATACATAGAGACTAGAGTATACGGACCTGCCATTCCACTTGCTGTTCCTTCTCTAGTGGATTTTCGGGGCTTTTTCCAGCAGCAGTCAGATCCTCAGTGACCTTGCCTCTGCAGCACATTTATGCCTGTTTCCAATGAAGGTGAGCATTGCCCTGGCAGAGCAGCAGCTGCCTGTCCTCAGCTGCTGCTGCTTTTTCTTGAGCATAATTAAACAGAGTGCAGACATAGGGAGAATCAGCCTCTAGAGCCATATTTGCAGCTCTGACTTAATTTGCAAGATAAGAAACGAAATTTATAGAATCATTCCAACACTCTTAGGAAAGATTAAGTAAATCCATGATACCATAAAGTTGAAGCAAGTTGCACTCTTCCCAAGGGCAGAGAGGTTTTTATAATGCCTTCATGTGCACCCTGTAAAATTAAGACGGTGCTGGTAGATACGCTATTTAAAATCTCACTGGTAGTTTTATATTAGCTTCAGTACTGCGGACGATTGGTTTAGCACACTGTGATCCTGAACATTTAATAGTGGTGAGGAACACAATTTATTGGAAGAGTTGGTGTGGAGCCATGGGAATAAGGAAAGGGTTTCATCTACTGAAGACTTGATCCCCATTTGCCTGTTTCAGAAGAGAAGGTTAAAATTCTCAAACATTAAGGCATGCATAAATGCCAATTCAGAAGGCTACATACGGATTAAAGTAAATGGAGATTAAGGCTGTTTGGATAGCATGTTTCTTCCCATGAAGTGTTTTCTGTGCCATTCAGACACCTCATTGTCTTGATCTGACCGTGTCACAGTCAGGACTCTCTTCATTCTTACCAACACCTGGCTATGTCTCTGTGTCCTTTCCTACTGGGTGAAAAGCTTGCTGCTATTGTCCCTGTGTTGGTGTTGTATGGTTATACTGGGGTTTGCTTCAGGATACATTCGGAGGTATTTAGAGTTAAATTTTTTGTAGCTAGTAAGGCTATCCATAACACTGTCAGCAAGGCATCTCATGTTGTCTTATTATCACTGAATAGTTGCAGCTGGTTGCCTCTTGTTTCAGGTAATGAGAATGGTATTTGTCTATACCTATATTTGCATTTTGGCATTGTTCCCTGCATGGCCTGGGAGTCCAGTTTGTGTGGATGCTCCCTTAATCTACAAGAGAAACAGCACTGAATGGTGGGGAAGCTCCGTGGGACTTTCAGTATTGTGTTTAATGCACAGCAATACACTTAACACGCTTGGTCATTCAACAGGGCTGCGTGTGGAGAGACCACCAATTCTTTAAGATTTGGTCTATGTGACTGTGGAGCAGACATTAGCACAATACTTAGAGATGGTCTGTGTCCCAGCTGAGCTACTGCTTTAGATTATGAATGTTTTTTGTTGCATTTATCCTTTGAAATGAGCATGACTGTGTTTTGACTGTGCCATGAGCACACAACTGGCAGAGTAGTGAAGGCAAGCCAGTGAAATTTTGCATTGAGAAACTGTGCATATGGGAAAAGCGCCTGAGGGAGTGCTTTGAAACCAATGTCAATCTCTTAAAGGTTGAAACTACCCTAACTTCTTAACGGGAATGTTATCTACCAGGATTAGAAAAGCTACTATAGAAAGGAAAGTAGGTGCAACATGCCTGCTCCTGTATGGTACCTTTTCTTTCCCATGGGCTGTGCATCAAGCATTGGAGTCCAGCTGTAGTTCTAAATTCTGCCCATTTATTGTTTCTGCCAGAAGGGGAAAATAGAGGCAGAGCCTCCTAGAGCACTGAAGCTTACCCTGCTGTGCCAAGGCTACACGTGTTTTTGTGTGCACTAACCTGAGTGCAACACCTGTCCTCCATCAGCTCTGCTTGAGGCCCCTGTGCTCACCAGATCCCAATGAAGAAACTCCCAGTCCTTGGGCTGTGAGGTGGGGCAGCATGTGGGGAGTTTAAGAGTGATGACGTCTTTCTGTGTGAATTTAAGAACCTTAACTTTCAAGTGAGAGATGCCTATGCAGGTCTTTGTAAAAATAAAAAAAATAAAAATAAAAAAAATAAAAAAGCCTCAGTTACTTTCCTCAGCAAAAAGCATGTGACTTAATTGCATGTTTGTAATAATCTGAGTTTGGTGATTTTTGTAATCCCTTAAAATGCTGCTTTGGAAAGCATATTTTGGTGGATTAACTCATTGAACTTCAAATTCGCTGCAGTCTCCCTTAAAAACTATTTTAAACCTGATTTACTAGATTGTTTGGAATGGCACGTATCAATTTTGCAGGGCACAGAGCTGTGAATCCATTACTTTGTTCATTTTGCGTCCCTGCGGATGCTTCCAGGGATTGTTCATGTAATCAGCGCAGCCATTTTACACAGGGAGGATCTTGTGAATTTCATTAGATGTAAGATAAGCTAATCAGCCACCACCTGTGGCTTTTCCTTTGGTAATGCACCGTAAAAGCTAAATGTTCCACTGCTGTGAGTTTTATCTTGGGCACTAAAAATATCTCTGGTAACACTGAAGTAGGACTATTCATCTCAAACTTACGCTGTTTACTCCTGCTGCAGAAAAGAAAAATGTCAGTGTCTCATCCTCTGTTAATCTGATCTGTGTATTTGCTGCCTCCCCCATTAACTTTTGAAAGAAGTTAATGAGAGAAAACGTTTTGCTTTCTTTGTTAAGATAAATCCATTCTATGTCTTAAAGCTGCCATCAAAGATTGCTGGATAGTTAATCAAAGCTGAGGCTTAACATTTCAAATCCAGCTGTTTTCAGCAGCAAATGCTTGCGGGTTGCTAAATGCACTTAGCCCCGATTAATAAGCCTTAGAGCAATTCCCTTTGACTGGGGAGGGAACAGTTTTCAATTAGCATTTATCTTCTGTTTATCGGTGGCTTTCTGTAGAGTTTTGAGCTAGGACAGTGGTACGGCAGTCTCACAAGCTGCCTGGCAGCTAGCTTGCAACCTGTCAGACACGATGGGTACGCTCTTGTCATAGAGGAACAGGGCAGATCTTCAGCTGGCGTAAAACCATTATTGATTTGTTGTATTCGCAAAGCTACCTTGCAATCTATCTACTCTTATTGACACACGTGACTGCTGCCATTTTTTTCAATACAATTTCCAGAAAGATGAACAGCAGAATAGGGCTTTAATTTTTCTGTAGTGCAGGGTTGTTCACTGGAAAACTTGATATCTTTTAGTTAGATACTTATCACTTAGTACAGAAAATCTGAACCAAAATAAACTTTCAGCTTGTTAGCAAGGGAGTACAGAGAAGGATTCAGCATTCACTCATTTCCAACATTAGGGAATGCTAAGGCTCAGCTTGGTCACCTTTTATCCACTTGTTATTTGCTGGGTGATGGGGAGAACCAAACAAAATAGGGTACCAGTTTCTCTACCTTTTTTTCATGTTGTTATAGCTTTATTCTGCTATGACTTGCTAACCAATTCCTAATGCTCTTATTCCTGCATAGCTAAAAAGACAATGGTAATATTGCATGAAAACCACAGATAATGGTACAAATCCTTTCTTGCTTTTTCACAACTATAGTATGAAATATCATGCTGCTCCTTGTTCAGCTGGCAGTGCTTCAGGTTATTGGAGTGAAAAGCCATAAAACAGATCCTTGACAGTGCATGCATGTGAATTCAATGGTTTTGAGTGGATTAACCTTGATCCAAGGGGAGTGACAACCTTGTCTTGATTTAGAATGACTAGTTATGTTACCAAAGATAGTTAATTGGCTTGGAATGTTCTTCTCTATGTGTATTGTATTGCATTAGCTGCTGTGCCATTCACAGAGAAACTGTCAGGATTTCTGTGACTAATCATCTCGTGGCCATCCCCGAGATAGATGGCTGACTCTATCTAAAACCTCAGCATTTATCTCAGCGGATCATGCAATAGAGATGTGCAATAACTGCTAGTGATTTATTTCCTTTGTGAGGACAGTTGTATCCAGAGCACCTGAGCTTTGTTGTTACTGCTCTGACCTTTCTCTGAGGGAGTTTCTTTTCAGAAATTGTAGTATTTTGATGATCTGAAATGCTGTAAATGGCAAGAACACTGCAGAGTTGGAGAGATTATGCTCCTTAGTAGTAAACAGATCTTAATGTCTGAAGTACCCTGTTTCATTAACACTGACAGCGTATCTATTAACAGTGAAGCATCACAGCTCATCTGTGCACTGTCATCACATGGCAGCTTGAATGCTCGGTGAATTTTATGTGGATTTACAGTTTTTAAAAACCAAAATTACTTTGCTTAGACAGAAGTGCTAAGCAATAACATTTTTGCACCAAAGCACGGCCTATCTCACCATCTTTTCGCAACTGAAAACTGCTTTTCTTTAATTCTGCTTGAAGAATACATTGAGAAGAGCAGCAATAACTGGGGAATATCTTAGGCTCTGTGGATAGAAGGTGAGAAGCTGTTACCGAACTCGTAATAGGTGTATTTTCAACAATATCATTTGTTGAAGATCAGTGCCTGGCAAATTGCTATAAAATAATAGAAAAGAGAAT
>JAOWBP010001760.1:4530114-4540514 GCA_028571105.1 Tragopan temminckii | reverse complement strand
GAGAAAGAAACCAGGTTTACTTCTATTTGGATAAAAATTGATACCCCCACAGACTAAAGGTTCAATGTTGGATTAAAAACAGACATTTTGAGGTGACTATTAGTAGTTTAATGTACCTTTCTGTATCTGGGCTCACAGTACTTCTGTACATGGTTAGAAATTACATTTTTTCACTGAAAATAGCTATTTATCATCACTTTCAAGGTTCATAGTTATTTCTTACTATCCTGATCAATACTTTTTCCTGTTATCTTTTTCAGCATTTTTGTACCTTGTGCTATAGCAGTTTGCCTGCTGCTAGGTTAAGCTTAAACTGCTGCACTCAAAAATTGCAATGATTTTTTTTGTGTGCATACTGTGATAATTGCAAAAGAATGCAGAACATTAACCTCACATCCCCTCTTTGTAAAAGAAAAATCCAGAATCCTAAACACAGCACTACTGTTGTTTTTATTTCCCATGTACTTCTTTTGGTTAAAGTAAAGCACGTTTGACTGAGATACTTCTAAAGGAGCTGAATTTCTTTTTTTTGTCTTGAGCTTGATGATATAAGCTTTCAGCACTCAATGCAGTGCATACAGATAGTGAAGGAAAACCAGGCTGCTGAGTGCAGACAATAACTGCTCTTTACTTTTACAGAAATGTTACATATTTAATCTTTCTGAACGCTCTTCATGCTGATCTTAAGTATACTTCCACTTCTCTGATGGTTGCATCAACACACCTCTAGTAATACCCTGCACATTAAAGCCTCTAATCATCTAAACTTTCATAAATGAATCTAACATTTTGCATGGCTAGCACTCAGACCAGTTTGCAAATGTTTTTTTAATCTATTACATAAAATGTCATTTCTTTCAAAGTAATAAATGCTTCTCTATCCTTTTTCTACATGCTTTAGAGGCTAGTGTCCTGAACTTTGCACTGACATTGAGGGATTCATTATTGTTTTGATCATGACACTGACATATCCATTGTGTGAGAACAGCAGCTTGACCACATGAGTATACACTGTTAAAAAAGTAAATAATTCAGTGCTAGACAATGATTTCTAGTGCTTTTCCTTCTGCTTTTATCATCTTTCAGAGGGCATTTCAGCACATGTCTTTCACATTCTCAGTCCTTCATTTTGAAGAAAGGAAATCAGTGATATTTGCTGTTTATGGGTGTGCTGAGCTGCCTCTAGCCATAAAACTGGTGCAGCAGAGCTGGGAGCGCTGCAAATCTTTTTCAACATTGTTATTCTTCAACAAGAATCGAAATAATTCTCCCGATTTTGGAGATACCCCATCTGTGCTTTTTGATTTTAAACACAAATGTGCCACACTTAAACTACTGACTGTCCTCTCAGTTTGGGAGTGTTATTAACAATTGGGAGGGAAAAACACTGGCTCTGATTAATCCACTTTGTAATGATGTTTAGCCACTTTGGGAAGAAGATGTTATTGGTTGGACTGTTTGTTTACTTAAACTGACAAGATCTTCAAAGAGCAGCCAGTGCAATTCCTTTAGAATCCATAGTGTACTGAAGCAGGCATCGGATTTGCTTCTCCATTAAGTACTGTTCTGATATTCTTCAAACCAATGCTTAACTTTATGTACTTCCCTGGCTTTGGGTGCTTTGAAATTGCCTTGTTTTACCAGCCACTTAAATGTTGTGGTATCAGCACCTTAAAATCATAATACTCACCTTTAGTTACATTTTTTACTCAGTTTATTTATGGATCTGCAGTACTGTTTGAACAATTTCCTTCTACAGTACTCTGTGTGAGCCAGATGTCAGTCAGTTCTGGAAGGCTGCACTCATCACGCTGTGTCTGTGCTTCGTGTTCTTTGTGAGTGCTGTGCTGAAAGATACCCACAAAAAATTGGGATGAACATAAATATTCTCTGCGGAAGAAAAATAAAACTAAATAATACATAAAAACAGAGGTGTAGATGCTTCAAGCTTGATTATCAGGTTTCTGTCTGTGGTAATGTTTGGCTATTTTCTTCTGAAAATTTATTTCTAAAAATTTCATTATCTAGCACTCAAACTTCCATAGTTATATTTCAGGCAATGTTTCATGTCTTGCAAGGGAGTCTCATACTGTCTTTGGGGCTGGAGGATATAGCACTGCTTCCTTACTTCACATAGGACTCCAGGTGCCTCATTGGCTTTCATAGCACCTTGCGATGGGGTGGTGGCTGACATCAGGTTGCCGCAGTCCTGCGGTCTACTTAATGCTAATTAACTTTCTCTTCATGTTGTGATGCTTAACTTAAAGGTGTTAATGTCTAAGTAGGAGGTAATAATTAAAAAAAAGCCTCTGACAACATTTTATAGTGCAAAAAGTTGAAAAGAAATAATAATAGTGATTGTGTTGGATTTTTTTGGGGGGGGATATGGGTAAGCAACACAGCAGCAAGTGCTGCTTTAAGTTCATGGTCAACAATTCCAGCTACTTCAGTGCTTTACTGGGTGCTATGTATAACATTATCTGCAGTGTGTGGTTCCCTATCTGGAAGGGCTTACTGAATTAACAGCAGCCTTTGAAGGGAAACAAAAATGAGAGTGTGCATAAAGGATGGGAGGAAGATACCAGAGATCTAATGAGCTGAAAGTAAAGCATTTGAAATATAATTACGTGAAGAACATTTGTTTTTCCCCTTGTGATTTTTGCTTGAATAATGAGGACTGCATTATCTGCGAAGAAATTGGGAAGTAAATAACAGTTACTTTCAAGAAGGACAAGATTTAAAGTGCAGTATTTGATTTAAATGATCTTCTGAATTTGAGGAGCCAGGGAAATAAGTTGAAATCTGTTTATGTCAGACGGACCGGATCTTTTGTTTACACAACAGTATAGTTCCAATTAATTTCATGGTAGCTGTTCTGATTTATTCCAGTATGCAGAGCAGCAGTTGCAGAAGTACTGGGCTGCCTCACTTGCATTCAATTGCCATTTGTGTGTGTAGGGTTTAGTAAACTGTGTTCATGCACCTCAAATGAGGGAATGGGACTTGTTGTGCATCCTTTGGATGGGAGAGGGGCCAGGTGGTTGGGGATAGATGCATTTCTCCTTATCCTCTCTCTTTGAGTCAAAATGTTCTTTCACCAACACAAAGCGCGGTCTAACTGAAGAGCAGTTATCAAGTAAGGTGTGGGCAGCCCAGGGGCTGCTGTACTGTGCACTCAGACTGGAAATTGCTGTGAGATTGGTTTAATTACATAAAGTATGCTGCTCTGATATACTAGGGTTGTTAAAGACCCGATATTCTCAGAAAAGAGGTTGGTCTTTAAGATCGAATGACTGAAAACAGCAATTCAATTAAAGTTTTAGTACTTCTGGGAAGGATTTTATGATGGAGCCAGGCAGACGGAGTTTACCACACTCTGAGAGTTTGCCACCAAGTGCTGGCTGGGACCAATGCCAGTGCCCCCTGCAGCCCTCACCAGGCAGCTTCAGTGTCTCCTGCCTGGATCCCAGCTGCATCCCAGAGGCCACACCAGCAGGACATCCGTCATGCTGATCCTGTGGGTACTGCTGGTCAGGCCTCTCCTTTTCTCACCTGTACCTTCTGTGTTGTGTGTGAAAGAGGTTTCTCCTAACCTTGTGTGTCCCTCAGTTAGATGTTCAAGCCCAGGCAGGCTGCCCTAGGTTGGATGTTTCTTTCAAAAAAGGGAAGCATTCTTTGCAGGTGTCCTGTGAGGTGGTTGACCCCTAGAAGGCAGCTTGCTTGCTTTATAAAAAAAAAAAAAAGTCAGCTCTCAGCTGACATCTTTCTGCTGCAGAGCAGCTGAGCAACAAATGTCAAGATACCTCCTTGGCATCCTTGACTCTTTTCTCTACATGCTTTCAAGTGATTGCAAACTGACAGTAAGGTACAGATAAAATGGGTCTGGTGGAAGCTTAAATGTGGTATTTAGCATTTAATGAGCATAAGGTAAGGTTTTTTTTTCTCCTCTGAATTGTGTGTACTCTATTTACTTTTTCATTTCTAAGAAGGATGATGACACTTATAGGGAATCATGAGAGCCTAAAAGGGTTATTTTTAAACTAAAATATTTTTTATCTTCCATCTACTTATCGGATACTACTTTAGTACAAGAAACAGATTGACATGCATCAGGTCAGAAAATGCCATCTTTAAAGCCTTGTTGTTCAGTACACAACAGCTCTTCTGGCTTTTGACTGTAGCACTCAGTGTGGCTTTAAAACTGGATGTTAGGATATATATTTTTTTAAAATTACTGCCTCTTCTCTGTCAGAACAGGAAAGCTTTCAGCCACTGTCACTGAGGCTGGAGGCAGAATCAGTAACTAAATTTTTCTGGCAAAATACAGCATTCTTCTAGTAAATTAGAACCTTTCAGCCATTTTCCTTTGTCAATTCAGGATCGTAACATTTTATCTCTTATGCAAGGAAATGCACTTTATCTTACTGCAGATGAGTACCAATTAATAATCTTTACTAGTCTTGTCCAGCCTTGCCACGGCTGTTTATTCTTGCAGTTGTGGCAGATTAGAGTGGGAATTAGAGTGGGAATTAAAGCATTTGAAAAAGCCTGATAGAAGTGAAACTGATCTATTTAGGCATTTTCCCCCCACCATTTGCTTTTTTTGTCATTCTCCATCAGCCCCTTTGCAGTGTTACACTTGTGTGAAAATGCAAGCTTGTGATCAAATGGGATTTCAGTTTAGAAATATTTGTACCTAGAAATTATATAGGTCTCAGATTACAATGATTAAGAAGGAAGAATAAAAAGGATTTTTTTGAGGCTGGAATGTCTGAATTGTTCACTGAATTTCTTTTGCTGAGTAATTAATACAAGATTACGACTAATGATAGTCATAAAATCATAGAATCCTTTGAGTTGAAAGGGGCCCTTAAAGGTCATCTGGTCCAACTGCTTGGCAATGAACAGGGATGCCTACAGCTAGATCAGGTGCTCAGAGCCCCATCCATCCAGCCTGACTTTGAAAGTCTCCAGGGATGGGGTATCCACCACCTGTCTGGGCAACCTGTGACAGTGTGTCATCATCCTCATTGTAGAAGACTTTCCTTATATTCAACCTAAATCTCGTCTCTTCAAGCTTGAAACCATTTCTCTTTATCATATCGCACGTACTTTGCTACAGAGTCTGTTCCCTTCCTTCTTACAGTCCCCTCTCCCTCTAGATACAGAAAAGCTGCTCTCAGGTTTCCTGGAGCCTTCTCTTCTTCAGGCTGAAAAGCCCCATCTCTCTCAGCCTGTCCTCAGAGGGAGGTGTTCCATCCTTGGGGCATTTTATTGGTCCTCTTCTGCATGCTCTCAAGCAGGTGGATGCATAATATATGAAAATGGTTTCAAATTTCATTAGGTATTATCTTAAGGTGCTGCCAGTAAAAAATGAAGACTGAATCTCTCAACCAGTGATCCTGAACCAACAAATTAAGTATGTAAAATATATAAAACACTGAATTTTCTGTAGGACTCTGCTGCCTTGTTTGATTCTTCTTGGTGGTGTTCTGGGCTCTGCAATCCTGCTGTCAATTCTGTTAAAATGAACAAGCAAAACTGTGTTGCTTTAACAGCAAAAACCATTAAACACATTTCTGTTTTTGTGCAAGATATCCAGCAGGACTGGCAAGTGTTAGTTGGACCCAATTTAACTTCAGTCCAGTCTGGCAGATTGTGTAAGCATGAGTGCATGTTGGCACAGAGCTCTCAATGTAAGGGGCGTGCATTGCTGTCCTGCAGTGTTCTCTTCACCAAAGAAGTGCTATCATCATACTCATTCCATTGATCTTTTTGTGCTACAAAAAATGCTGAGCACTGCTGGGGGAACAAACTATCTGGGCAAGTGGAAACAAAGTGCAATCTGTGAATTTGCATTTTATTCCCCTTTGGAAAATCACTTGCTGTACTTTTTCCGAATGCATTTAAAATCTTTTGTTTAAAAATTATTTTACATAAGTACCTGAGAAGTGTTTACTTACTATAGATGTGTGCTTTCATGGTTTTCTGCTCTGATACCTTTCAAAATATTAAGAGTATTCAAAATTTCGATTTTTCACTTACGTAGATCTAGCAGATGTGCTAGTCCTGCTTCACAAATAGTTGTGGCGGTTCAGAGAAAGAACAGCTTCAGCATTTATCTACTGAATAGATACAGTGTCCTCTGCTCAGCACAAGTTGACCTTGATTTCTAAAATTACATTTTAAAAATACTTATCTTTTTGTTGGTATCAGCACTATGAGTGCTTCTTCATTAATGGTAGTACTGGGGAGATGGTACTTTTGGCTTCCATCAATGGACAGTTCAGCACTCTTAATGCATGAAATGTTGAATGGACTCTAGAGAAGCTACTTGTGTTCTTTTAGTTCTCTGATTACTCATTAGTCTCTGTGTGGATAGAGCAGGCCCTGGAAGTCAGGAGCTACCATGGTATCTGTCAGAGCAGTTACGTGAGATATATAATAAATGAGTGCTCAGAATAGAAAGGTCAGAAAATGCCTTGCACTTGTGACTGCTGGCCACTGAAATACCTTTGAAATTTCAACCTCAGCCTCATCGAAATGCATCTTTTTCCATCAGCCCTTTGCTAAAATGGAAAGTTCCAGGGTTGTGCAAATTTACCAGTGTTACATTTCCAGTGCTCTGAATCCCTCAGAGGAATCTGGGGTGGAGTTCTGCATCCTATGGGGCTCAGGGCACTGAAGTCAGGTGTCAAAATCCTGCAGAAAGAGGGGATTTCTGATGCATCTCTAAATTTTAAGAAACTGTTCCCGTGCATATAGCTTTTCACGTGTTTTGTGAGTTGTAAAAATAGGCTCCAAATTTCTGGAGCTCCACCAAAGCATACGGCCCAGGATCAGTGCTTTCTGTGATGCGTGTGTGATCGAGGCAGTACCTTCTCCTGACTAGGCCATGGCTTCTTTTGTGCATTGGGCTGGTGAGGGGCTGGCTGTGTACATACAGACCTGTTCGCCAATCTGAGTGAAGTTAAAACTGGGCCATAACGTATACTGAGGTGTGCATCTGACAGGCAGCCCACATGAAGCACCGTGAGGGCCAAGTGTGGAAAAATTGAGTGGTTTTCACAGAGCATTGCAAAAGTGGGTGACCAAGCCCGTACCTGAGAAGGATGTCAAAGGGGCATGGCTGTGGTGTATTCATGATGAAATTTGGAGAATGTCTAGAAAAAGCAAAGGGAGAGCACTCTCAGAGGATGAGACAGAGTGTGAGTGTGAGGAGGTCAGTCGGAGTGCAAGAGTACGGCTCTGTGCCTTTACTCCTAATCTGCAGGCTTGGTGAGTGAGTCTTAATCCCAACTAATTTCTCCTCGTTGGTAACTGAACAGTAACCTAAATGAGGCCTCAGAGTACTCGCAGTAAGACTTTTGGGTGAGAGGGAGACTGACTCGGAGAGTTTTGGCATTATTGGGATTGCTTTTCACATTAATAAGTATCTGAGGTCCATATAATGGATTGGCCATAATGCTTCATGGAAAATCTTGCATGGAAAGCAAGCAAATGAGTCTCCTTTCCACTAAGCCTGCTGCCCCCTGTAAGAAAAGCAAGTCAACCTGACTGGTGCATGGACAGGGAATTGTAAGGAAGTATCCCTTCTCAGCCAACATCTAACCCATCACACAGGGGTGCATGTCAGGTATATTTTTCTGGTCAGTCATTGCTGCAGATAAATTTACCCAGAGCTGCATGGGGAGAAGAGAAAGGGGAAGAATAACTTCCATGTAATTCCTGCAGTTTGCTAGGGGTACCAGCTGTGCCGTGTTTTATGATGTAGGTTTGGATCTCTAAGTACTGGAAAGAAAGAAAGAAAAAGATTCATCAGACTTGCAAACCTGAGTGCCTGGCTACTGTTCCTTCCCAATTGTGCCTGGTATGGAGCAGGCGATGAGCAGGCTGTGCCTCAGCAGCAACATGCGGCCACCGAACATTTGTTTGGTTCAAGTTTTCTTCTTGCACTGATGTGAATAAGCTTAGACCAGAAACTCTCATTGAGTTGATGTGGGACTGTTCCCAAGCAAATCCCTTTACCTCCCAGCAGCTCAGCAGTCACACTGCTCTCAGGTCGGGGCTGCTCATGCCTACCTGGTTTAAAAGCATGCGTGTGTCTGTCTGCTCTCTTTGGAGTAGACATTTCCTATCTGCTAATGCAGATATGTGGCCACAGACAGGCTCAGCTAAGTACACTCATCCCTCCATCCTGTTACCAGGACTGCAACCCAGTCCTTTAGGATTGCTTGTCTTCCTTTCTAGTATTCAGTGAAATGCTTTTTTCTATGTCTGGGCATCTGCAGAGGGCTCTAGTGCAAATCCTTCGTATTTCTTCCCAGAGATCAAGGTTACACAGGCACATAGTGCCATACTTAAAGATAATAAAGCTATTTAAAAGCTCCAGAACACACTGACAATTGGTGTGATTCAGAGCCTGCTGTTGTTTCTGATAAGGCTCAAGTTTGGGCTTCCCTTTGCAGAGGAGATTTTCTCTGTGCTTCAGCTCCCATACACAGATAGTGCTTGTGTGAAGGAGGCAATGACTTCTTATCCCATCCTGAGCTGGGGAGAAGAGGACTGTAATAAACCTTTGCATTCTCTATGATGGAAATAGTCTGTGTTCTTCTTGCAAGCCACGTTTCTCTGAGGGTTGCTGAAAGATTATAAATGTATCGCTGCCATTTGCACAGATACATAGGAGCAGCACCCCATCTCTGTGGATGGAGTTAAGCTAATCTTTAGAAAACCAGCTTTTTGAGAAGTTGGAATTATCCCTAGCTAACATAATTCTTGGTTTCAAAACTGTCACTTTATAGCAGATAACTGCTTGTTTTTTTAAAAATAATCTATTTAATAAGTCTTTTCTCCTTTTTCCATTTCAAATTGATGACTTTCATTAACTTTCACTGCATTTTTCCCCCTGCTTTTAAACGAATTGGAAGACAGATACTGTTTTCTTTGGAGACCTGTTAGATGTCAGAGACCGCATCTCTGAGCACCTGGTGGAGCTGTAGGTGTCCCTGTTCACTGCAGGGCAGTTGGACTAGATGGCCTTTAAGGATCCCTTCCCACTCAAATGATTGTATGATGTGTTCTTAGACTCATATTCGATAAAGTACTTTTGTGCCTTTTTAATACAGTAGGCAAAAATATTTGTCTTGTTCTGTGATGTTTTTAATGGCAGGGAAAACTTGTTGCAGAACATTTTCACAAAATGAAAATAATAAAAAAAAATCTGATTAGATTTAAACATCTTCCTTTAAATCTCATTTCCAACATTTAGCTTTTGTATAAGCAAAAAGTGATTTAAAAGAAGCAAGAAAGCAGTACTTATTAGAAATACAGATAAATTATTTCTACAGCTTCATAAGTTAAAACAAGTTCACATGTGAAATTTCTCAAAACTGAATTTCACTGGGACTAATTTTGTTAAAAAGAGATGAACAACTTCCAGTGAAAACTATATAGTAAAAAGAGAGAGCAGCAATAGTACCACAACTTTAGGCCTGTGTGTAGTTCCCTTGGTTTCCAGGGGGACTCCCTTTTTCCAAAGGGACTCATCCTGTGAGTGTTTCAGGTTCAGCCTTTGTAGGTAGGAAGAGGCTGGATGCATCCTAGGTGATAAAAAATGAGGTTTGTTAGTTGGCATCTAATTTAAAAGGCAATGAAGGACTAGCATACTGGTGGGGATTTTCCATGGGCCGTGATGTCTACCCATGTAGCAGCGTGTGCCCTGTGCGGAAAGGGCCAGTGTAGGCACTGGTGAGCGTAGGGTGAAGAGGCATCTAGAAGCATTAAATTAACTGGAGAGAGAAGAACACACAGCTTTAACTCCATGTCATTTGAAATTTCTAAGGTGTTGCAAAAACATCAATTAATCTTTGCATTTACTGAACAGATAAATATTGTTGCTATTATGAAGCCAGCGCTGGGTAAGAGTCGTGGTACAGTTATTACTTTTGCTATCTTTCTTCCAGATGCAGGACTTATTTTTATTAAGCAGCAGCAGTCTCCATTAACATGAAACTTCATTTTTCATCAGAAAAATTGAGTATTTAAAAGCTGGTGTCTGTCTGGTCTGCTCCCGATGAAGTTCTGCCTGTGCCGCATGCTTCAGAAAATTAACTTGAATGTTTTGTACTTTGAGCATTTCAGCTGGATATGAAACTGGAAAAGAAAACAGGAGGAGAAGCAATGAGCTGCATTGTCTGAATAGCTTCAGCAGAGATCATTAGGATATTTGTCAGAATATTCCTGTAAAAACCTGTGGCAGAGATTCATATTCTTATTTAAGCAGGGCAGAAGAAAACTTAAGCTGCCTGTCCTTATAGCTCCAGGGAAAAATATCATTATTATTTTTAGAATAGTTTGTTATATTATTTTTTGTTTGTCAGTCTTATGGCTTCTGTGAG
>JAOWBP010001760.1:4518732-4530014 GCA_028571105.1 Tragopan temminckii | reverse complement strand
GTGCAAACAGAAATCACCTCCACTGCTATATGTATGAGAAAATTCAGCTGTTGCTGAATAATGTTTTTGTGAGGCTCACTGTTTTGCTGCAAGACTGTTTTGTGGCAGAGTGCTGTAAACAAGAGTTGGAATTGTTTCTGTTTTCTATTTTTTCAATTAAAATTCACCATTAGGAAGATGAGATACGTGAGCTCATGTTGGTGAATGTCCTGTTCCAAAGCAGAAGAGTACAAAGGGTCAACGTTTACCTCAAGCAGCCCCGATACTTGTTACATCTCCAGTCTCCAGAAAGTAGCCTATGTCTTGGTTGTTTTGTCCCTAAATTTAACAAGCATTGTTTGTGACTGGATGTAAGAGTTTGTATTTGTGCAAGCAAAGGCTTATGCAAGAATTGGCAAATATATGACTGCTAATATTTTAGCTGTCGTTATGACGAGGAGGGTGATATTGTTTGTGTAACGAGGGGATGAATTTTATTCCCATCTGAGTGCATGTCCTAGGCACTCTGCCACAAGCAGTGACTCCTGACCTGTGTAGGCAGCTTACAAACCACTAACAACACATAGATCTCAGTACTCTCTGGAGCCACCTCTTCTCTGACAGCTGGTATTCAACATCCAAGGGAGCCTAAACTATCAAGTTGTATTTATGAAGTAAAAATGTAGCCTTTTCTTCTTAAGTTATGTCCTCAAGTAATTCTTTGCTTTTCTCTCTTGAGAAGTTTGTTGCACACACTGTATTTTTGGTTTTCTGCTATGACATCCTGAGATTAAATGCGCATCTCAAAGCAAACCTTTTTTTCTCTATCTGACAGTCCCAGACAACAAATGTGCAAAGTATCCATCTGTGCTGTATCACCATGCTTCTGCTGCTGAGAGCTCATTTTTTTGTTTGATTTCTGGTTTCTGTGGTTACCATCGAATGGAGAAAAACACAACAGGAACAGGAAGAATAACATACAGTGATGTTAGGAAAACTATTAATAGCAGTTGTACAATTGATGCTTTCTGTGCCTTGGAAGTACCCAAAGCGTTAGTTTCCTCAAATGCTGAGGTTTATTTTAGAAATTTTCTTTCTTTTCTTGGTGCTTGCAACCTGCTCTGTCATCACTGAGCTGTGAGTGCTTGCAACTTGTGGTTGTGAAATGAAGCAGGCCTTTTCCTTCCCACAGGCCCCAGGCAGTGTCTCTGTAGGGCCCTTTGACAGCACAGGCACAGTTGCCCATGGGCACCCTCCACAATCAGTTCCACAAGCTCTAGAGTCGATGAAGAACCCACAAATTTATTTAGTGATCTATAAATTCAGTGAGAAACCTAAAACCTGATCAGCTTGCAAGATGGCGGTCTTTCTCTAGGGACAGCCTATCACTTAATATTGGTCTGCAATGCTTTGGGTGCAGCATCCTTGGTGCATTTTGATCTTTTGGAGACCAAAATACTTTCGGAAGAACTTTCTTGTAAAATTCTTCCTAATGTTATGCCACAGAATGCCTGACCCTAGTGCAAATAAATACAGAATGCATTGAAGTCATTGCTCTGCAGCGCTCCATTGCTTTTTAGGAGAGAGGAAGAGGATAAGTATTTCACACATCAAAGGAATCTCACAGTTATTCTTAGCTGAAACTTTTCTGCTCCTCCAATGGGGAGATGTCACTGGCATGATTGAGAAGATGCAAACAAAATCATTCCATTTATTTATTTTTTTCAAACTGAAGGAATAGGAGTGCTTTTCCTTATTTAGTTCTAAGCTGACTGTTTAGGGAGTAGGAGAGGTCATGCTGCGGAAGAAGCCCAGAGGATAAGAGAAACCTTCTGTATGAAGGAAAGATAACAAAATGAGATGCTATTTACTTTTTTTGTAATGTCTTGCAGCATGGCCCTCTGCTTAATGAGTTGAGTTTCTAGTCTTTTCTAAATCTCATGCAATGCAAGGGAGTGTACTGTTTGGATCATCTTTACTCAGCTCAAGAAGAATTATTTGGTATGCACTGATCATTACATTATTGACTTACATATGTTTTCAGGCTTACTGTGTAAGGTCAAGGGAACCAGGAGTAACAGTGCTAATAATTGAGCTCCAGGTCCTGCTGTAATAACTGTACTGCTGTCATTTGCATGTAATTAACATTTATCATGGTATTTTAAAAGACCACATTAATCATCCCAGAAGATTTATGGTATTTTTTAAAGATCTTTACCATCAACGTTTATAATTATTTTGATATTCGATGTAGATTCTTTTACTAGGCAGATCAATAAGGGAAAAGGCAAGACTTTGGTGATGACCTCTGTTCTCCCTCAGCATCTTTACTAAAGCAGAAACCTATGGAACCAACTTGCCAATGACTGTTGTATTTTTGTCATTTCTTCCTTTGGCCTTCTAATCCAATCAGAAAATAGAGCTGCAAATCAGTGGCCATTTGATATGTAATACTACTGTCAGATTTCAAATCTGACGGTGATGTCGGTTACTACTCTTACATTATAAAACTGCTTGTTCCACTTTATCTCTGATTGTCTTCTTTTTATATAGATTTCTAAATTCAGGAAATTACCATCCATCCACATATTTTGGTTCTTTATTGTATAGTTCCATTTCACTTATGCTAGTTGCTCTCTTTGCAGTCTTCATTTTTGCTGGCATTTCTTGACCCTTGTTCTCCATAAAACTGACAAAATGTTCATAATACTCAACACCATATGCCACAACTGCAAATACTGAGGTCAGTAGATTTGTCTCCCTGTTATCTTCCAGGCACCACAAGACAGCTCAGTGTCCTTTGAGCACTCTTTAACATTTGTGCAGTCCCACATTTTCACATTCCAAATGAGATGATAAATCCAACCTAATGCGAAATTTCAGTGAGAAGTGTTCCAAGATCTCATTTTTTTCTGATTGCGTTTACTGTACAGCATGCAGAGTAGATGTGGAATTATTCCTTCAAGTCATAGCTTCCATTCATATTTCTTTACATTCGTAGTACTGAACTTTTATATAGCACTGCATGAGCTGAGATGACTGCAGATGGGAGTTGAATAGTTCAGGTAAGGGAATATGATTTTTGGTAGTGGGAGCCATGTTGGAAGGGTTCCTAAGAGTAATGAATTTTAGCCAAATGTTAAAGAGAGGAGAAAGAGAGCATCTGGCCCACTGGTGTCCCATGTGGGACAATGTTTTGGAGATTCTTTTCATCGCTGAGTCTCTCTCTACTTGAATGACAATTCTGTCTGGGGGATTTCTCCTTCAGTGTTGTTGTAATTGTAGGTTGCTCACTGTGTTGAAAGCATCTACCAAAGTAACATATTTGTGATGTAAAGGAGTGCTAAAATTTCATTTTACAAACAGGGAAACAAAGAACCCACCCACACAGACAGATGGCAACAGATGCAAACCAATAACTGCTCAGTAGTAGCAAATCAGAGGCTGTTAAAAGCCTTCAGATACCAAAAACTTCACAGGAGATGCATCTGTGTTCAGCTGGGGATTCAGCTCTTCCAACAGAAATGCTGGATTTGTAAGAGAAAAGAACTATGCTTTCACTAATGAGAAGCTGTGCAAGGTTTACTAAGAAGTTACAGTTAGCAATAACAAATGAAGAGTCTGTGATGGATGATGATTGTATTCCAGTGTTGCCAAAACTTAAGCCAGAAGAGACATGCCCATGTGTAGTCACAGATACCCGAGCAATTTTCTTCATCCTCACACATCTTTAGTAATGGGTGTTAGGTGTTTGCAGCTGTTGATCTCTTTATTTTACCAGTGGGATATTCCAGTGGTGGAGTTCCTGCCTTTTCATATCTGCTTCTGCAAGGCCTATTTTAGGACTTGCTTTTGAAATTTTATTTTTCACAGTGCAGGGTAGAAGGGTGCTTTTCATACACCTGTCAAAAGGAGAATCTCTCTGAATTAGACATGAAAAGAAAGAGAAAAATCACTTTCTAGTGTAGCAAATGGCTTCAAAGTTCACAAGAAGAGAATTCTCAGTATGCTCAGCTGATCAAAATCCAGGCTCAGCACTGTCTGCAGGATTTCCTCTACGAACTCTGTAAACTCAAAGTTAATTAATTTCAAGTTAATTGACATGTCAAGCAACATGTTACTGTGGCTACACAGCCACTACCGGGATAACATGGGTATGTTTACTTCAATGGTGGCTCTGTGGATATACCCTATAAGTTTATCATAGCTTTGTGTCCTCCACACTCTAAATTCAATCAATTTCTGAAATCTGAATACCTTTTCTTATCTTGCTTCCTTTCTCATGACTGCAGCAGTGGAAGCTCTAGTGCTATTCCCTGGGAGTGCCTCCGTGTTGCAGTTTGACATTCATCTACTTAAACGAGGGGGTTAATGAGAAGTAATGAGGATGAAAAGTGGAAGTGATTTTCATAACTGCTTTATACGTTGTTGCAAATGCAAAATAGGAATAAAGATTTGTTTTATATTTCTTCTTACCTGATAAAAGTGACACATTTTAAGGAAGATGGGGATTTCTGTGAATTTTTTCATTTCTTTGAAAATAATACTCAAATGCCTTGATGGTAAGTCGTCAGACAGCTCCCACTATTGATCAAATGGCTGAAAGCCAAGAGTTATTTACCGCCCAAGTGTTACTTAGGGCAGAGCAAACAACCGAGGGTATTATCCCAATTATACAGTGATTATTTTGGAGGAAGAATATGCCATTTGAATCCATAAATAATGCACTTCACCATCTTAGCTTTGCAAAGGGGGGCACTTGTGCTGAGTAACTGCAGACTTCTGAGAAATTGCTTTGAGGAGATATTCAAAGATGCCAGCAGGGAGGTGGGCATCTGGTTTCTGGAAGTCAGGTGACAAATGGGTATCGGTTGAGTGTAAACATACCTGATGTTTGGTTATTTCTGCATTGCTGCTTTTTGCTGAGGACTGCCATTGCTGCTTAGTGTTTCACTGACTCTGGAGCAAAACGGGAACTTGGACCCACAACTGGTGCTTACCTGTTTTTTTGCTTTTTATTGATCCATCAAAGCTTGGTTTTGATGAGATCTAGGTAAAAATGAAAGAGAACTTTGTGTAGATAAGGATAAAGCTTTACTGCAAACTTGCAAATTTCAGAGCTCATGTTCAGAAGTCCTGACTATCCTCCAGCACCACTGAAATGAGTGGGAGCAGAGTAAAAACCAGTGAGAGATACTTCATTTTTCCAGGACCAGAGTGTGCTTATGAAGGCCTGAAACGATACTTGTACTTCAAATCACTTCAGCTGTCTTTTTGCAGAGGGGTTTGAGCTGTGTCACACTGAGCATGTGAGGGAGTACAGGAGAGCAGCAGCTTTGTGCCCCGAAGCACTCTCTTTTTCAGACACACAGCACAGCTGCAAATCCCAAGGAGAGTTTCAGAATAGTCTCCATTGCTGATATCTTGTTTTTCAGATCTCTTTGATGTTCTTAAAGAAATGCTGGTAGTTTTTTTTTTTCTAAATTCCTTGTTAGTTAAGATGAGGATAGGTTTTCCATTTATCTCTTTTCAACCTCTCCTAACTAATGTTTCTGCTGCTGACCTCATTTCACGTGGTTAGAAATTACAAAGAAAGTTCAGGAATTGTCTGGGAAACAGAAAGAAGTGCTGTGTTGATTTACCATACTCTGCTTGTTCATTGCTCATGTGACATACAAGCCTACATAAACTGTATTCGTAGGCTGAGTTATTACCTATCTCAACTAAAATATTCATAGAGTATTTCTGAACAGATTCAGAAGTCATTCATTATAGATTAAGGTCATGGTTAGCAGTTTGAATTTATGCTTGGTTTGATGCACAGCAGCAAAACTTCTCTACAGCTTGAGAGAGAGGGTAAAACCCAGATGGTGTGAATGCTCTGCAGGTCAAGGTGTGGCTGGGACAAAACCCCCTGTGGAAGTGTCTGACGCTATCTTTGCTCTGATCCTGAGCTCTTCCCTCTGGCCAACGGTCCTTGCTGGATGCTCCTCGTAGGGCCAGGTATACATTTCCCAAATCAATGAAGTCTTCTGGGGCAGGAAAGTGAAAAAACAAGTTGCAAAACAACTGATACCAGGAAACAACATATAGTAATAAAAAGCATACCGGACTGCCTACCTCTGTATTCATAATTAGAAAGATAATATTGACTTATGCAGATCTTCAGTTTGACCTCTTCTCTCTAAATTCAAGTTGTGACTCCTGAGTCTGAAGGTGAGTGGAATAAAACTGTACATTTGCTCAAAAAAATTACCCTCTAAGGAAAGTCTTTTCCTAACTTCATGGAGACAAAATGGTTTAAATTCTGGCTGTGCCTGAAAAGGAGTGAGTTAACTTTTTCTTCTTTTTTTTACCTAAATGAAATGCATGGTCTTACCAATCACATCCTTTTTTGGCAACTATTGACAACTGCTTATTAGAAGGATGTCGATTTTAAGAGTGAGTGGAACAAACAGTACACGAGGTAGATGAAAGCTGTGCTCTCCTATGTGGACAGACTGGAAAAGAGAAGGGAGTACATCCACCCTTAGTGCAGATGATTGAGTTGGCTGCTCAGAGAAAACAAATGATAGATGTTTTCTGTCAATTTTCCAGCAGAATAGAAGTACTGTAGGGTAATATCTATACATTTCCCTAATTCCCCACTTTTTTTTCCCTATTATTATGATTAATTATCACTTTAAAAACCAAAAAGCTTGTGCACCTTTGTGCAAGATTCTGCAAGCTATAACCAACCACAAAAGCTTGGATTAGGTACGTTTTAGACAGTTATTCCTCCAAAAGAAAATAAAACATTCCTGATTACTTCTCTTCAGACACAGGTACTTCCAAGTCATAAATAAGCATAAGAAGAAATTAGCTTCAGCTGTGGCAGGTGAGCATTCCTGAGACCATGAAAGATCTCTATTTTATCTATATTATCACTCCAACTTGGAGTGAGAGAAGCATTGTTGATAAGTAATGACAGAGATATGCCCAGCATTTGAATCCCATGCATAGGCTACAGTTACTCACTTGCTTTTACCCTCTGTTTGTGGACCACTTCATACGTGCTCGAGGTTATAGGTCAAACAAACTGGTTCTCCTCATGCTGGGAAGGCACTACAGAAATGTATGAGGAATGGGGTGGGTTTAGAGAGAAGCTGTTCTCCTCTTGTAGCATGAATGTTAATTTTCAAATGGCAAACACCAGTGTAAACTGTTTTATTCACCTGCTGCTGGATGATAAAATCAACATTAAGAAATAATAAGGCATCTGAGACAACTGTAAAGGTGGACTGAAAGGCATAAGTGTAAGCTCTGTATGAGAATCCACTAACCAGCCTTGAAGTGAATGTCTTTTACTAGATTTTATAAATGCTTTTTTTTTTCTTCCTATTATTGCTTTGACTGTGATTAGCAAGGGCAGTAAAATACAAGATGTTTAATTAAAGTCTGTTCCCATGAGATAACTGGCTTTCTTACTTCCATTTTGTGTAGTGTGGAAAAAACCACCTGTGCTCACTTAGTCATATTTAGTTGACATGTATTACCAAATTGCTGCATACTGTTCTCAACAGAACTTGGTCCCTGGTGACCAACACATCCATTTGTGTATTTCCAAATTCAGATCTACAAAAATCTCTATATGTAGATAGTATAATCCATTATACTAATGATTCAACCTGATGGAGAGGAGGTGTTCACCTTCTGTGATCTTTCTCTTTGCACACTTTCATGAAGCCCTGCTGTATTTGTAAGGTTATAAGCTGTGAGCAGAGTTTAGCTTTACATCTCTGTCTCTCAAACTCATCTAGATTCCTTTCCTTTAGCAGAATACAAATAAGTTAATTGGTCATTTGACTTGTTTCTTACAGGAAACCTGCTTGCCAGTGTGATCTATCACTTTGTTACCCTGTGATGACCTGACAAGAGAATTAGAGCTAGACCTTTCTCATGCATTTATACTTAATTAGAAATAGTCATTAGCAAGTTCAGGGCTCTCAATTTATGTATTTCCTGCTTGCATTTATTTTTTCTTGTGATTGGTTTCCTATAACTCATATATTAACCAGTAACGATAGAGTAATTGATTGTGAGGTTGTAAGTAGGTGGTCAGAGTTGGTGAGTGCTTTTGGCTCAGTGTAGTAACAGCAGGGCTTCTGATAACTGAGAAGCACCATGTAATACCAAATTTTTGTGTGTTTACTCATACTAATTACACACTTTTGTTTTGGTTCTTCAAATGGCCTTAATGGACCCTAATAACTATCTTGGAATAACCTGTTTCTCCTGAATGCCAATTAGAGTGTCAGCATCCTACCCCCCAGATTTGCCCTTTCTGAGAAGTTCATTAAAATCAATTCTCATAAATTTTAGAGTAGTGCATTTTTATTTCAGAAAATGCTAAGTATCACAAAGAGGTAAGTTGCTGTTAGTTACTCAATCAGATGAGCCTAGATACCCATCAAAAAACAATTAGTACTCATTTTAAAATAGTGTGATAATGAATTGCATTAATTGTTAATGTTCACTTTCAGTGTCATTACAGAACACATCCTAAATTCTTCCCCATGGGAAAACCAATTGACAGAAAAGTAATGCAAGACTGAGTGCAATTATTTGTAATGGCTCAAGCTCCACTGCTTACTTTTGAGAGTGATTTGGTCATGCTTTCAGCTGCTGGTTTTTGCTCACAAACCACACTAGTATCTGTTTCCATTATAAACCAGTTTGGAATGGCTGGAATCCACTAAAATAAAACGAACAGTGTTAAAAATGTTATCTGTTTCTGCTGGAAGTCTAAATTTTCTAAGGGAAATAATAGGTGAATGTTAAGCAACTTCTTTAAAACAGTTTAGGCTCATCAAAATCTTTTGCAGGGGTGTGAGATGGATCCCTGGTTGACTCTTTTTGCACCCTGCCTGTTTGAATTTATGCTGGTCGTCAAAATAAAAAGCCTGGGGAAACCAGTGAGTTGTGAACGTGAGAGGCAGCTCCTCCAGATTTCTCTGCAAAGAAGGTGAGTCATTTGGGAGGGTAAATGGGTAAGGAAGAGTCTGAATGACATTTGGAAAAGGAAGGGGGAGTGGAGAAATGACGCACTGGATGAAGAAAAATAAAGACAGAAGGTGAAAAGTTTGAGGTTCCAAGAGAGGAAGAAGTGCCATGGAACTCTTGAAACAGCCAACAGATAGATAGATACCTTTGAGGCGAGGATTTTTGTCCCTTTGATTAGATGGCAGAGAGCTGCACAAAGAAAATAAGGTCTCTCTCTTCCTTATGGAGGAAATACAAGGTAAATTCACCTGCTAGTGAATGCCATCTGGCTTTATGAGGGGAAGAGATCAGGCAAATGCAGAAAACTGCCATAAAGCAACAAGGCCGCAGGTTACTCAGGAGGGTTGGCCCTCACATTCCCTCATACTGAAGCTGGTCCATTTCCCAGGACAGAATTAAATGTTTACAGAGCAGGCTAATATAATCTTTCTTTTATTTAGTTGTTTATTATATTTATTGGCTTTTATTAACACACACAAAACTTCACCCTGTCTGCAAGCCAGTTGACCCTGAAGCCACAGCAGTCAGCATCACAGCAAGGCACAGTGGCTCATTGTTGGTGGTTAATGCAGTCATACTGGTGCCTCATTGCTTGTTATGGTTGAAATGCTGATTTGCATCCTGCCCAAGGAGTTACAGATGGGGACACCAGCTACCTGATCCCTGAAATGCCAAAGTCATGCTGCATGTCGCAACAGCAGATGCTGGCATGGGTTATACCTTACTACAGGAGTCTCTTCAGAGCAGGCATTCTGCAGGCAGATATCTGCTCCAAAGAGAAAATTATGGGTAAGTGCATTTGAAAATCCCTTTGGTCTCTTGAAGATGCTTTATGCCACCTGAAAGCCTTCCACATTCTTGATCTGTATCATTATCAGTGCTTATTAGGTTAAAGTTAGAATAGGGAATGAATTAGCTGAAAAGAAAAAAAAAAAAAATGAGGCATGATCAACAGGTAATGCACTAGCAAACTGTTGACCTTGTAAATACACAGAAGTTACTCATATAAAGGCATTCCTGCTTAATTTTGGAATAAGAATGCTTGGGAGGTGATCAAATGAGACAGTTTCAGCAATAAACAGTGAGCACTTGGTCCCATGTGTACTGTGATCAGGTTTCAGGCAGGCTGCAGCTAACCAGACATCATAAAGGCTTTAACAAAGTTATAAGTAATGCTGCACCAATTCTGCACCATCAACAACACTGTTTATTAACAAAGAAGATGTCTGTCAGAGCTGCAAGTGTTCAGCGTTACTTGGGGAGTGGCTTCAGTGCATCTTTGGAACAAACAGTCTGAATTCATCCAAGGTCTTGCTCTTTTTCAAGCACCAAAAGCCATGTCTTATCTTGCCAACAGGCAAATTTCTGCTGCTTGAAGATGGCAGGCACACATAACGTACAAGATACTTTGCTATTTGTAGTGAACACACACACGAGAGGACTGGAGCTGATCAGTATTCAGGTGCTGGCCTGCTAGAAAACTGTTTTCTACTTGAACCTGGTGTTACAGAGCTTCAATATGACAAGTTCCTGCTGCTTTTGCAGCCTGGACTCAGCATGACTATGTACATATGCCTACATTGAAACAGACAAGGGAGATATTAACTCCTGGTGAGTGCTAACTGCACCTCAGTTTGACATCTAGACAGATTTTACACCTCTTCATAAATGTAAGGCCTTTTCTTATGAGGTGCAAGTGAGAGCACTAGAGCATGCTTTCAAAATTTAAAAGTTCCAGTTCTTCAGATTAGAGAAGGGAAATGGTATACAAATAATACCGTTTCCTTACCTTGGCTTCATGAGGAACAACATACTTGAAACGTGATAGCATTATTTTTCAGTAATGGATGCTAACATCTTATTTTCTCCAAGGATTAGTGGCCATTCAGGTACTCTACAGAAAGGTGAACAGCACTGGTGAAGGAGCTTTTTGGAGCAATGGATGCTTAACTCTTTCACGAACAGAGCAATGGGCTTAATGCTTCTCTCACCTTTGCCTGTTCAAAGGATGTCCCAGTCATGAGGACCTACCATTTCTTTTGCAATCTCAGCCCAAGGAGATCTAATTGTTATAGCTGTTATTAGATCTGATTATAGATTTAACTGGTATGTTACCCAGAGATGTTATCAGTCCAAATCTTTGGTGTACTTGTGTATCTTTACTGAAAAGGAAGTTTTCAAATCCTGTTAATTTTTCAGCTGGCACAAGAAACCCATGTTTGTGCCCATCAGAAGGGTCAGCCTTGCAGAAGGACATATAT
>JAOWBP010001760.1:4496456-4510109 GCA_028571105.1 Tragopan temminckii | reverse complement strand
GAGGGGCATTTTGTCAGCCCAGTGGTGGGAAGCTCTTTATTACAGATAAAGTCTCAGCATGGGCCGGGCAGGGAAACTTGCCTCTTGTCACAATGGAAGTGAAGAAGTCTGCTCCCGTTTTGCATTGATCGATGTGCTGCAATAGGTAAACAGTGTATTCATGCCTCATTTTCAGAAAATACATCCTTCAGATAGTACTTGTGAGAAATATACCTCGGACCTCTAGCATGAGTTTATTAGGGAAATAGTACCTTTAGTACTGGGCTAGAAGTAAGATGAAAATTGTTACTATACACACATGGGAAATTTGCTTTTTAGCTTTGAAACAGATTTTGAATGCTAGAATTTTGCTTTCTAGACCAAGAATTCTTTTGGGATCTTTTCCACACGTGTAAGACTAATTACCCAGGTTTTGCTTTTGCCTAATGTGATATTACAGGTGATAAGCTGATCAGAGTATGATTCTACCAGTTAAAATTGTGGGGCTGCTTTTCCTTAGAATTTGATAAAAGATTAATAAAGTCTTATTCCTAATCTCTCAAAATATTTTGCGGAACTTCTGTCATTGATTCCTCCTTATGAATAGGTAAAACAGCGTACTGCAAGCTGCTGGGCAAAACCGTTGTGCTGAATCCTTGACAAGTTTCAGAAAGACAAATGTGATGTTGTCAGACCATCACCCAGTACAGCTGCAGTCACCCAACAAGCCAGAAGCAAAATCCTGATCTTAGGTATCTCAGGTACCTGCTTTTTCTTAAGCAAACCTTTCCTCCTCATAAGTCATGCCCCTGGCCCTAAAAACTCCCTTTGTTATCAGTTGCCTCTATTTGAACCTCATGAGGTCCTTTTTCAGGCAGGAGTTGATTGCAAGCTAGGCAGACCTCAGTCCTTACCAGCTTCCTGTCTTTCTGCAAGGCAATTTTTTCTTAGTTGGTATTACCTTAAATGTACTTAGAGCAAAACGTACCTTCCTGCTTGGTAGAAAGAAGGATCAAAAACATGTAGGTGTCTTTTCAAGTCTCACCTCATTGCTCTGCCTTACTTCTACGCTTGGAAAATCCCATCATTTTCAGGACAGATTTACATCCTTGAAAGCACATTTAAGCACAAGGCTACATATCTCCAGTGATATATCTCATGAAAGAAAGTGGTTTGGATGTAATATCAAGGATGAATTCACCTTCTGTCGTTTCTTTATGAGCACATTACTTGCTGTTTCATAATTATGGAACAAAAACATTTAACAGGCATTGTTCCTCACTGTTAACTAGCAAAACTGTTTATTGTGTGCTCCAACATGCCACTTGTTTTTTAGCCTTCACCACTGGAGGAAATGGCACAGGCTTGGGCACAATGGTCCAGAAGCAAAGCCCCACTGTACTGGCTCCTTGTGTTTGAAGCTGCAGATGCAGCCAACTGCTGGTTGGCTGTAGGAAGGGTCACCAAGGCTGCCTCCTACTCCTGCCTGCTGTTTTCCCTTGGGGCAGCTCTGCCCTTTATCTGCACAAGTTGCTCCTCAAGAAATATTTGTCCATCAAAATGTTCTCCCTTACCGATTTGGTTACAAAATCCATTTGCATTTATGATTGCTGCAAGGGCATGGAAGGTCGGTCTGTACCCGAATGAGGGGGTGAGGTGAATCTCCCTTCAGGTGCTTCCTAAGTGTGATGATTTCATTACTCTTGACTTTTTTTTTTAACTCACGCTCCAGAAAAAGTTCTTTATATGTGCCTTCTTGCTTTTTTCTACTTTCATTTCTAAAAGGGCAAGCCAGTTCATCTATTCAGAATGAAATACGAGGATAAACTGCACACCCTTTTCATGTAGCACTGATGAAGTTAAGCTTAATTGAATTCAAAGCAATGATCAGAAACCACTGAGTGTTCCTGGGCATTTTAAAGTTTTCTTTTTGGTTTTGGAATAGAATCTACTTTGTCTATTTTGTAACAGTATGCTACTGTAATTGGCTTGAGTTAGTGGCCAAGATTTTCTGTGCTTCTGGGAATATAAAATATTGTTCGTTTGGACATTCATTATGTGCCGTGTTATTGTACATTAAGCATTTTTATCTTTAAAATAATGGCTCAGGTATTATCAGCCACAAGATTCCCACTTCTCAGTGTAGTTCACAGAGCAGGATATAACTGTCCTTCTTTCAGGATAGCACTGCATGCTCAGGGGACTCCTTGCAGTGGAAGGAATTTCTATTCCGTTGGTATCACAAAAAACACACACCTTTTCATTTTCAGACAGTATTTCAGTAGTCACAAGGCAGTGAGGACTAATGCAATGGTCTTTAATCAAACCAGAACTGATGGGAGTGGCTAAGGTTCCATAGAGAAGCCACGGAGGGCATTTTAATGTATAATCTCTGTATAGCAATTTTTGCTATCGATGTAACTCAGAGCCAAGCACTGGATACTCTGCATGAAGGGGAAGCTATGGGACGTGGAGTGGGGAGGGAAGGAAAGAGCTGTTGAAAAAATTTAAGGATACTTTTATATTTTCTTCAAGTGACTGCAGACCCACCTCAAACCAAAATAAATTGTATAGACAGCATGAAGTCTGTTATGATGACAAATCAGGCCTGGTGTGAATCAAAGAATGGCTTAAGTTAGAAGGGACCTTGAAGATTATCTTGTTCCAACCCCCTTGCTGGCTGCCTCCCACCAGCTCAGTCTGCCCAGGGTCCCATCCAACCTGGTCTTGGGTACCTCCAAGGATGGGGCACCCACAGCTTCTCTGGGCTGCCTGTTCCAGGGTCTCACCACCCTCTTAGTGATGAATTTCCATCTAACATCTAACCTATGTTTTATAAGACAATATTGGAGACAAACCATCCCATCTGAGGCTTCCCAGTGTGTCAGCTGAGCCCCACAGAGAAACGTGAGTAGGCAATGATTAGCCATGCCCTAATGCTTCTGCTGCCACAGGTGAGAAGGAAAGGGACTCTGAGCAAACAGATCAAACCCAGAGGAGAAGATAGGATGGAAGAAAACAGCTGGAATTTGAGGAATGAGGAATGTAGGATTTGGTTTGGCTTAGTTGCAGCAGCACTCCATTGTAGTAGAAGATGGCTTATTTACTATTTTTTGTTAATGTAAACTGTTTGAGAGCCAGAAGATATGTATCTAATACATTTTTAATCCACCATGGTATTAAAGTACTCTTTGTAGTACTGTCCAGCGCATGCCAGAAATGAGCACTGCTGGGCACTGCTCCTTGCCAACTTGAGTCGGTTCACAGGTAGTGGAGGAGCTGCTAACATGGTCAAAAGATGGCCCTGATGCCCGTCTCTTCCTTTTACATTTGTTCTCCTAAAACAGTTATGAGAAATTGGCATACAAGAAGGCAGCTTGGATGATTCTGTCTGCAGGCCATGGCCGTGGTGTGCACAGCATGTGTCACTTCTCAAGTACTTAAACATATAATGCTGTAGGAAAAGTCACAGACAACACGAGTGATCTTTAGTGCGTCAGGATCAGGGCAATTTATGCAGTGAGTTCAGATACGGTAGCACTGAGGGCAAGCTACTTGAGTCAGGTAGATAAAAGGTTCCTTTAATTAAGGGATCTGCCAGAAGCAAGGTACTGCTTTTAAGCTTTTGACATTCTTCTTATTTGGCTAAAGAATATTGGCTGTTCGTCAATTCTCTCTCTTTCTCTTATTTATATGATTCATAGTGCTAACCCCAGATAAGTTTTCCCTTCTCTCTCTGTCTCTCTCAGTTCAAGGGATGCTTAACAAGATTTCTGGTGAACAGGCACTGCAAAAGCAGTGTGCTAGGGCAGCACAGCCACCGTACTGCAAAAGTGACTTCTGTCATTCAGAAGGGAGATACTACCATCGTTGAGATAAGTGGGTAAGTCAGGCTGAGGTACCCCCTAAGGGCTCAGCATTGCACAGAAGTGAAATTCACTGGGAGACATCCTGTAAGAGTTGTAGTCTTTTGTAAGCTTGATGGGACTCCTGGTTTTGTACAACTCATTTTGTAAATTGCTCAACTTTGTGGTGATGACTTTGGTGGGGGGAATTATTTTTGTTGATGTGAACAAAGCTTGTAAAGACTGCGTATGATAAATGTTGATGAATATATCTTCTAATAATTAAAAAGCTGCTTTGTTTTCTAACATCCAGAGCACCCTGTACGTCTGTAAGGAGCTGCTGCTTCTAAGCAGAGGCCTTGTGTGACTCCAAAGGTTTCCTGAGCTCAAGCAGTTATTGATACCAGCTGGAGCTCTGGAGAGGCATTTCTCTGAGTTAGCCTGGCCAAATACAAATAAGCCACAAGCCTGTCTCCCAAGCCCAGCTTTAACACAGCCTCTGCAAATAACCAGCCTCTCACTGCTGAGGCACAGCTTGCTTGTCCCTAGCATAGGGCTCAGCTCACAGCCTTTTACTGCTGAGTTTCTGCCATCAGTCTATGCCTCTAAAAGCAACTACAGAAGCAAGCCAGTGTCCCTAGGGCACCATCAGCTTTGTTACCATGAGCAGCCTCACCTGGGGCTCACCCACACCTGCTGACTCCAATTAAGATCAGCCCTGGGCATCCAGAACTTTCTTAGAGCTGTTGTGCTGCTGCTTCTCTAGACATGTCTCTTATATGGACCTCAGCCAAGCCGATGAAGTAAGTCTCTTTTCTTTAAGCTTGTCTCTGTCCTAGAGGTGGTATCTCTGGTTGATGTGGTTTTGTCTGTTGTCCTCTCTCCTCAGTGCTTGGCCCCTGACCTGATGTATTGCATTACCTGGCTTACCTAGCTTTCATCAAAGCATTTTGGCACAGAGGTTGTCTTGCTGGTAGTAACTCACTTGCTTTAGCAGTAAGATGTTGTGAAGAATATTGTATCTAGTAGGGGAAGAATATCCTTTTTCTGATAACTCATCCGTACCTTGTAGGCACTAAACAAGGTGCATCAAAGAGATGGGCTGCTGCTGAACTGTGGGCTGTTATCTTTTGGTAAGGAGTCTGGAATCCCATTGTAATGCATAGTGTGTGTTGCTATCCCCTTAACTGGGTAAACGCATTGTTGTGCAGCAGCTCAGCTTCAGCAGCACAGAGTTTTGGTGCTAGTTCACTGATAAGCCCTAATTAGTTTCATTTCATTGAAAGAATCTGCTTTAGCTTTAAATAATGGAAATAGGATGGCCTGTACTGTTTCAAGAAGTGCTTTTATGAGTATAGTGTGCACAAGACAGTGGGGGAGCATTGATGGTTTCTTTTGTGATGAGGGGTGTGTGTGTTTTCATGTGATAGCTGAGTCCTGTCTGCCTATCAGCAACACAGAGACTTTGGTCCCAACCCAGAGTTAAGGTGAAGGTTTTCATTCATTTTTGCACATCACTTTGGGTAATTGCACAGCATATAATTAAGAGTTAAAGCCTAGGGATCTGAAAGTACTGATCTGTGGTGCTAGGAGAAATGAATCAATGGGAGGCATTTACAAAGCTAAAACTCATAGTGGCAAAGATGGAAAAAGAAGCAATGCAATGTGAGGAAGAAAAGTTGCTTGTTTTTTTTTTTTCCCTTGGGCTCTTGCGTGCCAAATTATTTCCAACGCAAAGTCTTCGGTGGTTTTTCTTGATCCAGGTTTGTAACTATAGACGTGAAGAATTGCTTCTCTTCTCCAGTGTGTCTGGCAGGAGTCTGATTCCTGAGCATCAAAGGTCTGTGGTTGACCACTATGGTCAGAGCACATGCAGAGCAGGGTTGGAATGCTGTAGTAATTAACTGTGAGTTAATCATACTTACTTCAGCTCTACTGTTAGAAGGTTCTCAAGCAATAGCTAAATTCAACAAAACTAAAAAGTACCAGATCTTAACTGATATATTGCTAATGCAGTTTGGATGAGAGAGAGTCTAACCAGCACACAGTGAATGTTGTGAAAGTTGTGTTCAGTTGAAAGTAGAACTAAATGCAGGTCTTTGCTTACAAATGCTTCATAAGGCGTGAATGCAAACAGGGTCAGACCTCTGCAGAGGCCACAAAAACTAAAAGGAACAGCGGTGTTGGGGGAAAAGAATTCTGATATCTGGCAGCTGACTAATATCAAGTGACATCTGTTAAGTGAAAGAGTTGCACCCTTGGCTGGTGCTGGCCAGCCACACAGCTGCAGAACTAATTCTGCAAGCTGCTGTGCCACACTGGGACTGGTGTCCAGAAGCATTAAAGCAAAGAACACAAATCTGGTCAGACAGCATCACTGAAGTGTCATGAAACATGAATAAGGCTGCTGTGGCCCTGCATGTGCCCAGAAATGCTCATTGAGGAATGTTTGAGCAGCTGCTCTCAAGCCTTACTTCAATGTGGGGTCAGTCACCAGCTTTGCTTCTTGTTATACGTGTGCCTGCCTGTCTAATGGGTGGCTTTGGAGTGTTAATAATTTGCTCCCCACTATGCTCTTTCTAAGGAATAATGCACTGCAAAGCTTCCTACTGACTTCTTGCCAGTGGAAGAAATAGGCTGTACTTAGGGTGATTTAATACACCAAGCTTTGGAAACCATTAGTGTCTGCAGCCCTGTTGCAACAGCACTGGCCAATAGATTCCATCAGTGTCCTGCAGCAGCTCCCAAACGAGTGAGCAAGCCTACTTCTGTCTGCTTATCCACAACTGAGACTTCCTGGCTGTTTATATTCCTGTAATCGTGAGACAGATGCTAAAGAGACTTTACAAAGGGAGATAGAGAAGAGTGAAACCAAGTGCTTTCTGCAGCTCTTGTTCCCATCAAATAATCGATGAAACAAAAGGGCAAAGAAATACATCTCAAAGGCACTCTGAAATCAAAGTGCAAATCACTTGTGCAAATACACAAGAGAGGCAGCAGCATGGGTGTTCCATGGATGGACATCTGCTGTTAAGCATTCTCTGGCTGGCTGAACTTGTGGCTGATCCTGAGATCCCAGTGCTGCTGTAAGAGCTAGAGATAGGAATGGCACGCCAAGATGCAGATATCTGCATGGAAATGGGGGTGTGTATGAGGAGTCGTTGTGCTGCTCTGCCATGCGTCACCCAAGAAGGCTGCTCCAAGGGGCTTTCACTACTTCTCTTCGTGTCCTGCTTCTCTCAACAAGCTATTGTTGCAATTGCTAAAGATTTCGTGTTATGGTTCTCTAATTGCATCTTCTTAAAAGGTTCAACCAAGCTTTAAGTATTTAGGATGAAATTCACAGTGTGGAACTCTACCATGAGCTAAAAATTAGATTTAAAAAAAAAAAAAATTCTAAGTCATTTGAAGCCAAATTTATTTATTTATTTATTTTTTTAACTAAACTTTTTGATTTCCTTTGGCCTTGCACAGACTGGAGAGCCTACAAAGAATACAGGTGCTCTCTTGCTGAAGGGCCTCAGCTTTCTGTCGAGACAGCTAAGAAAGCTCACGGTGTCCTTTAACACTTCAAGATCTATTAATGAAAAAGAGCAAGTTAAGGCTGAGAAGTATTCAGTTCAATTTAGCTTTTCCTCCATGTATAGAGTTAAAGCGATTATGAATCGTAATGCAATTATGAATGCCATGGCTTCTGGGTACCTGGTTTGTGACACTGTTAATCACGTTGGAGACGGAGAGCACTCGGCTGCAATCCAGGGCAATTTGTTACACAAGGCAGAGATGGAAGTCGTCATTCTTCTGGTGTCTCCGGTGGTTATATCTCCTCCGTCAAATGATGAAGAGTGGAATTGTTAATATGAACTCACAGATTTTTGAAACAAAAGTTATTGTTGGTTTTGTTTTTTTTTTTTGTTTTTTGTTTTTGCACCTCAGCTGTGAAGCTGCAGATTTATTTCTAAAATCTTAATGATATTTAATATTCCCTAATATCTTCTTGGCTCCGTTCCCTCAGTAGTTTGGCCAGTAAACTAAATCTGTTGCCTGCAGTCTTGTCAGAAGCTTATATTAAGACAGCAGAGGCCAGTAATGTATTTCAGTATGATACAGAACTATCAGTGTTGTAGATCTTAATACTGGAATTCAGCAAATAAGGTCTGTAATTCTAATCCAGGCACTGCACGATCACACTCCTTTTGTGGAGGGGTGACTAATGGTAGTGAAAGCAATTAATTATGAAATGGAATTATGAAGCAAATGAATTTCCAAGTGAATTAGATCACAGTTCTTTGGGCTTCTTAGTGAACCACAACCTTAATGAATAGTGTCAATGGATCTCACAGACAAAAGAAGCAGACAGAAGGCTTTTAGATGTATCACATCTCAGAGCAGAATTGGATATAAATAATTCTTATTAGCTATGTATTTAGTGAATGGCACCTTTTCTTCTGCTGTTGCCTTTCTGTTACGCTGTGATACCAAACCTACTTTGTGTTTCCAAAAGGGAAGTAGAAGAACTATGATAGCAATATTTTCTCTGAAAATATCTCAAGCAGAGATCTTAGTAATCATGCATCAGTATTTTCATGTCCGCTGCATAGCAAGGCATAGTATCTCAGGCAGCCCTGAACTTGGAGCTTTGGTGCTTTGCACTAGTTTGTTGCTGTCATAACACCGTATGTACCCCTGTAGTAAACTCTTATGTTGAAGTGATCTCTTGTGAGACACCCAGGCTGTTGTCCAGGTGGAGACTTGGGCAGTGGAGCACAGGCCAAAGTATGAGGTTGTGAAGTGTAATAGGAAAGGCTGAGTAATGTCAGCCTCAGACTAAAGTGAGGGGCAGTAAGAAGTGTAACTAGACTTGATTAGAAGGAAAGACAAAGTAACAGGTATTCACCTCAGAGTTCAAGGTTTTTTTTTGCAAATTTGGAAATAGACAAAAGTGAGGTCCTTTGGTGTGAGGTGGTCAGATGTTCTTTGATTGGAAGTGTTTCACCTGAGCTGCTTAGAAGTGAATTTCAGTGAATTATTTTGTGCAGCAGCTCATGAAATATTCACATTGACTGACAAAAGAGCTTTCTCTGACATATTGGCTAATGGCTGAAAAACTCAGCAACAATGATAAATGTCAGGCCTGAGCTGAGCCAAGGCATCTCTAGGGACATGCTGTGGAAAGTGGTAATAGCTGGTGTCCTTTTTAATACCCTTCCTAGAGAGTGGGGTGAAACTGCCTGGGGATCCTACCACTTCAAAGGGAAAAGCTCATTCAGAAGGAGGGGAAAACGGGGAGAAATAAGATCAACTTCGTCCTGGGAAGGGAACTCGCACCCTGAAGAGGAGATGGGTGGAGACAAAGATGAGGAGTGAGAGCTGGGAAGGTGCAGAAGGGAACCAGAGACCCTGAGGAGCAAATCTGGTTCTTTTTTGTAAACGTTATTTAAAAAAAAAAAAAAAAAAAAAGTAAATCACATACAGGGAAGAAAGGAAAAAAAAAAAGAACATTGCAGCAGACAAAAGAGATGTGAGAGGGAACAGAGGACTGTTTCAGCAGTGGTCTTTTGAATGGATCACGAAGTTGTTGTGAGTCCCTTTCTGTGCAGCAGGCACATCTCTCCCTACAACAACAGTTTCTGACCATTTAATTACTAGGAAAATGTTGACAGGGTGAAGGATTTTATGGGAAAAGGAATAATTACTTGGAGAGGGTTGAAAAGGTAGGGGAAAATGACCAGAAGTGAAGGCCTGGGGAAGAAAGGAGGGAGGCAGATGCCAAAAGCTAGATCAGGCCACCAGATCTGTGTCCACTCTGGATAGGAACATCCTCCTTAAACACAATCACTATTTTCTTTACTGTGGATGTACTGAAGGGGATCTGGGGCAGCTGTGGGGCTTGGGATAGGTGTATGAATGGCTTGGCTTAGGGTTGGGAGCCCAGCAACTGTGCTGCATGGACATTCCAAGCTCTGTGGGGAGCAAGAATCCTGGCAACAATGGCACTGGCAGCTGTACAGGCATCCCACCTTTAGGACACAAGGTGTCTGTGCTCCATGAACACACCTCAACAAATTGTGTTGGTACCATTGCAGGAGCTGGACATGGTGGCCCTTGGGGGGTCCCTTCCAACTCAGGATATTCTGATTGCTGAACTGCTGCTTACAGCTTTTCACAACCTTCTTGCTTGTTCTTCTTCGCTGCGCCTGTTTGAGAGTGTCGTGAAGATGAAATTATTTCCTGGAGGAATTCTGGTATGTTTTTCCCCCAACAGTTCATCATTCTTATCTGCTGTATTCATTGTCAAGAAGCAGGTGTTATTTATTGTACATATACTGAGTAATTTAAACCACTTTTTTTTTTTTTCCTGGAAGTTTTGTTATTTACTAGCTCCTGCCAAGTCGTGTCTTTTTACTGTTCTAGAAGTTTGACTTCATGTCTCTTTTTACTATCATCCAGATGTGTTGTTTTTTATTTTTCCCCACAGAAATTTTTCCTGAATTCCTTTCTCAGTGTTTACTTGACTGAAAGGATACAATTCCACTCATTAGTCCATTTTAAGTCCCTACTTCTGTATTGAGAGAAAGCAGAATTTTCTACCTTCTTTTCCTCCACTGTTGGGTAACAAAGGAACCAAAAATCAGACACGAGTTGTTTGATGCATGTTCTCTTGTAATGACACATACATCCAGATGTTATTCATCAAAGTGAACACATCCATCATATGAGCTGCATGTCAAGCCAGGCAGTAAGTTTCTTGTATTTCATGTGAATGTGGGAGTTTCCTTGTCCCTGTTATGGGGTCACTGCCTGTCTTTCCTAGAGAGGACGCGGAGATCAGAGATCAGATTATTCATTTGCCCTACAGACACCCATTTCACACGTGCCAATTATTATTGGTTGCCCCTCACTGCCCCAAACACCCAGCACTCGCGCATCATGTCCCAGTCTGATGCTTATGTCAGTTAGGGATGTGAGGACATTGCTGACTCCTGATGAACTTATCAGCCCCATTATTACCATCAGTTCTTTTCTGTGGAAGTGTCATCTACCCAATTTCTCCTAATCTCATGCTTAGGCAGATCATTATTATAAAATAAATGTAGGGTCTCTGTTTGGCCTTCCTACATTTCAGTTCACCCCTGTGTCTTTTTAAGTGTTCTGAATTTTGTCCTAAATAGTCCTAGAAAAGTGTGTACAAATCTACATTCAAAACAATATCTTTGTGGAGGTTCACTGTCACAAGAAAATCCAGCTGAGTCATTGTTAAGGAGAAATGGAGAACCCAAGAAGGATGCTAAGAAACACCCCAGCTAACCTAATTAACCAGGGATTGTGCTTGATGAAATGACGTTTCATCCATACTGATATAAGTAGAAAGCAAGAGGTAGCAATAAAAAAAAAAGTGCATGGTCACAGGAAAAAGAAATCAAAGCTACAGTCATCCGCATTGTTAGATACTCATCTGAAGTGAAGGAAACAGAAATGCAGGCTCAGTTGATAATGGAATCTGTACCTGGAATGAATCAAGATAGCAAAGCATCAGGAAGGAATGACACTTCTGAGAAATCTACATATCTTGGCTTTGTTAGTGAAGTTTGGAGTCATGGTAACACCCTTCTGCTTTGCAAGAGTGTGCTTGCAGTGGCTATTCTAATTACATATGTTCAGCTATCTCAGTAAGCAGGCGCTGGGGTAAAATTACAACTCTTCTAATGTGTGTTTATTGACAGCAGTGGAGATGTGAATTTTGCTATTCTAAGAGGATTGAGTCTTAGGCCGTGTAATAGAGAGTTTGCTTCTAAATGAAAAGAAAGCATTGAGAATATTGTTAATTTCTTCTAACCACAAAAATATATGTAGATAACATGTCATCATGTCTGCTGGACCACTGATATTGTTGTAATTTGACTGCACGAACTTAGTGTGTCATATAATATTTCTGTCAATGTATCTTTCTATTTTCTAAGCAGATGGTGCAATCTGCCCTTTTTAGCTGAAAAAGGACAGAAGAAAATTTCTGGCTTCTGAAATCATACAAACTCCCCACTGATATCTATGTGAAAAAAGGAAGAGCTGAGTGAGGTGTTTACTGGCTTGCAATTTCTAATTTATGAGACTAAAGGCTGTTTATTGTTGGCAGTATTTATTGCTTGTTTTCAGTCAGTTTAATTTGTTGTGATTTGGGGTTTGTTTGTGCTTGGACAGGAATTGTTATATTAGTCATAGTAACTGGAGAGGAAGAAACAAATGAATGTTTCATGGAAAGGCTATGAAGCAATTTCTTCTGTAGAAGAGCTGCCTGAGGCTCATAGTATGCCCTCGAGGACAAGCTTCTGATCTACCCTTCATAGCACCTTTTGTTTTTCTGTTCTCTTTTCCCCATCTGTGAAGATGTGAGCAGCCTAGGAAAACACAGCTCCGAAAAAAAAATCATTGCCTTCATTTCACCTGAGACAGCAAAGTACCAAAATTATATTACTTGGAAAATAAAGATATCAGTAGAGGGAAGTGCTTGTGATACTTAAGAGAATCTGCTAGAGAGGGCATACTTAAAAACAGGTATGGTTTTCTTTTAGCAGAAGGCAACGAGAAACATTTTCTCAAAGAGGGGAAAAAAAACCAAATGCTGGAGTGACTTACGCATAAATCCTGGAGCAGAACAGAGTGGTGACCTGGGCTGCTTACCAGGTAGGACCAAGCAGACTCGAGTATGTGTTGTTCTGCAGTTCACAAGGACTGAAAAACAGATAGAGGTCCTTTTGGGATTTATGTTATCTTCAGCATTGCAAATCTCCTGAAGTACCAAAGAACCATTTCTTCTCCTACCCAGTCTGAGACACAATTTCTCTCCCTTTTGCAAGGGTATGTGGAAAGGTGAGGGCACGCCTCCTTCATTAAGGCTGCCCAATGACAGTCCTTGTAAGTTTAAAGGGAATGCAAAGCAATAGGGAAACTGGTCAACTAACACAGCAACATAAACTGGATAGATTTGTGAGGAAGGGTGCAGTAACTAAGACTAAAACTTTTAATTCCAATGTTGGTGGACTGCTAAAACTACAGGTGTAGCTTTCAGGAGGTTCAGCCTTGACTTTGTAACTGATAAGAGGAGGGAAGCAAGATGAATAGGAGGGTTATGGAGTACTTGAGTGGGAACTGTCAAGCTATGCAAAATATATACGTACACACAGTTTTAGTCTCCTTGACTTAGAAGCACTTAAATCTGAGTATGTTATCATGAACAGCACTAACCATAAAGGGTGTTGATCAAAGATGCCTTGCGGGTGCTTGTGCCATCAATAACGCTGTGTATCTGTGGGAATTAGTATGTATTTACATGCAGAGTGACTCGGTCTCACCCTTTGATTTGATTGAGCCCTGCTTCTGAAATGGCTAATAAATCAAGAGGAAGGGGAATACAATCTGCTGGTGTGGATGTGCTGCTCATTTCAAGTGCATCAGGCTGTGGCCTCAGCAGAGGCGCAAAGACTGCGATTACCTGAAACATTGTGCTGCTTTGTGCGTGCTGGGTAAGGCAGAGGGAATAGTGAAACTCGGCAATTGCTGCCATGGATAGAATGTGGAACAGTTCTACCCTTCCTAAGGGAAGATTCCACATGTTGGTGTATAAATACTATTTTATGTGCGCAAATAGACCTAGGGCAAAGAGAAATATCCTAGCTTGCATTCTGGTGGAGAACAGAACATCTAATTCTTTCTAAAAGCAGAGATAGCTTTGCACATACAGATTTTCCTTTTTCCTAGCTTTCAACCTTAAGGATCTGGGTGCTAGAAGAAATGCTGATGTTAGTCAAACTGCTCCATGCTAACACTGTAC
>JAOWBP010001760.1:4459831-4478082 GCA_028571105.1 Tragopan temminckii | reverse complement strand
GTAATTAAATGTTAATGATTCTATGAAATGCTAATGTGCCAGCGTAGCAAATATCCATGTAGTAGTCACTGATGAGAGGTGGTCACTGTAGCCCAACATCAATCCATTATGCTTTTACTGTAAATAATATAATTCTTGGGCTTCCTGTGACAGCGTTACAGCAAGTATGTGGCTTTCTGTTGCCTGTTTCTCTGTAAGCCAGATACAAGAAGTTAGACAGTTCTGGAATTATTCTCAGCAGCTGGGGAAAAAAAAAAAAAAAAAAAAAGTAATGGAAATGCATAAATAAATCTTCTGGGACTTCTCAAGGTTCGTATTTTGCGTTAGTGTGAAGCATATATTGTGCATGATGGTGCAGTTAAAAACGCAGTTTGTAGAAGAATGGGCCGCTGAACTTCATATCCTTTGTTCTATTTGCAGGTACCGAAATGAACGTGAATATCAGCAGAAGCTAAAAGAAACCCTTGAACGCCTGAATAAGGTAAACCTGGGAAAATGGAAAAGCAACGGTCTTTGTCAGTTTTTCTCTTTGATTTTTTGACTATTTAGGAACCTTTGAGAATTTTTACTGGTCCCTAGCTGCTTTTTATATGAATTTGTTTAAAGCATCAGTGTCAGCAGAATGGAAAGTTCCACATGAGCACAGTCAGAAGGAAGGTATGGATGAAGACCCAGCAAAGTGGGAAAGAAATAAAGAACTTTTCATTGCCATTTTTCCTTCCACTTCTAGTTTTGAAGTATCTTCTACCCAAGAGATCTCATGTACACCCTGTTTATACGTTTATATATTTGCTCTGTGCTGGCTGTCAACCTGTCAGAGCCAGCCAACCTCTCCCTGGTGGGTTGGAGCAGGGTAGACAGGAAAGGCTGACGCCACCCACCCAGCATGGCCCTACGTCCTTGTTCTGTACATGGAAAAAGAAGAAAGCAGTATTGCTGTCCAGAGCCCATAGTCACCATGTCCAGCTGCCATCATGCTGCAGTGATCTAAGGAGCAGTGCAGGGATTTATTTTAGCTGTCATATAACTAATTCACAGAACATCTCTTGAACACAGAAAGCTCTATCCAAGTTTCCCTTTTATTTAAGGTTATATGTCATTTTAAAGTTATTTCTAGTGCTTTGGAAACAGGAAAAGGAGCACCATAGTGCCATGCACACAGATATTCAAAGCAAGGATGTAGTGTTAATAAAATCAGAAGGTGTTAAGGCAAGTGGGCTGAGCCAGGATTGTAACCCTCATCTTCTGTTGAGGTCTTAATTAGCTTTGTGGTCTTAATGACAGTTGCCTTCCTGATAAGTGTTGGCAAAGAACTTTTCTAGTCTGGCTCTTGCATCTATGTTCTTTCCTACTGCTTACAGACAATTATCTTAATATAGGGCTAAATATGTGTTTGCAATGATGCTGGTGTCTCATTTTGTTGAGTTTGTTCAGGCCAAGGATTACTGGTGTTTAAGAATCCTCCAATGGCTTACTTAGTGCCTATTTCTAAAGATGTAGTTCAAAACAGGTGCTCTGTTTTGCATGATGGAAGATTGCAGATCGGGAATGATGTTCTGGAAATGTTATGGAGCCTGTAATAAAACAGAAAGATGTTGAATTACAGGGGAAAAATGCCTTAGAGGAATACTTCAGGCAAATGCTTACATGGCTAATCTAACCAGATGGGATGGCAAGGAAAGCCTCATTCTGGTTATGCAGCACATGCTGTCCGCAGCCCATAGCCTCAGCTGTCCTCAGGACTTCATGAATTTTTCAGTAAGGCCAGGGACTTGGAGGGTCTACTGTCTAGCACACCTTTAGAGCATCACCAGATGGCTCTTGCATTTGTTTTGGGACCTAGTATTGAAATTTCTGTTGATTCTTCTGCATTCAATGTGATTTTGCAAATTCATGTTTAGGTGCATTTAATAGTTCCATTCAGAAGACAGCTCCTCTCTGAATTTGAGTCTACACACAGGGGCAGGAAGAGCCCATTTATTAGTCTTAGGAGAATGAAGATCATGCAGCCCACAATAAGACTGGAGAAAATATGTTTGTTGCTAAGTACATTCGGGTTTCTAAACAAAAAGAAGGCACAAAAGATCATGATTTGTTCCTTTCTTCGTGCAGCATGAGGAATGGTTACACTGAGCTGCTGTTTCCTTAACTAATCTCAAAGGAATATTAATAATAATAATAATAATAAATGATCAGAGAAAAGATAAAAGTTTACTAACATATTTAGGAGGTTTCCAGACCGGGTCTGTGGGACAGCTCAATTCATTCTCCTTTGCTAATGGCTTTCACCTGAGTGAAGGAAGCTGTATTATATCTTTCCTCAGTTCTGTTTGTCACAGCTTACCCTTCATCTTCTGTACTGAGAAACAACGGCTGGTGGATTTTTTTTCTTCCCCAAGACAAATGGGAGGAGATGTTTCGTGTGAGCACAGTCACAATGGCATGTTCTTTATATATATTAAGAAAATGTGTGTTAGCTTTTTTGTCTCCAATGAACTGTAGACCTCCTGCATCAATGCTATTTTCCAAAGTGCTAGCAGAGCTTTCATGCACCCCGTGAACTCTTAAAAACATTGGTGGAGGTCAATATTTTGTAAGGCATAGCTGGAGCTGCTGGGTCCATCTTCATTATTCCTCTCAGCTGATTTGTGGCTGAAGAAAAGAGGACTGATGGAGTGCTCCAGGCACAGCCAATGTGATCTTGAGCTGCAGGGAGTGTTTTTAACCCAGACTACAGCTAGGCTGCTCCCTGCTTGCAGCAGCTCCTTGCTTTGGGGCACCAAACAGTGAAGAGAATATGGTTGACTGTATGCCTAGTGCCCAAGATATAGCCTAGAAATGTGCATGAGCAGAGGTAAGCGCTTGCCTTTTCAGATAGAAGGAGAATCAGTTTGGAAATCAGCAAACAGTGGCTCAGGTGATGCTTCTTTATCACTTGGACCAACTTTCTGGAATCAGCACCTAAGGCAGAATGGTTTCTGTTTGGAAGTCGAGTGAATAGCAAATACTGCAAAGTTTAGGAGCAGATCTGTAGGCATTGTATTGTTTTATTATAAGGCATTGTCAATGAAACAAGTCTGTTTGAAAGAAGGAGAAAAAGCAGAAGTATTTTTCCCCTTTAAAGGAATGTTTGGAAAGCTGAACACTGCTTTTGCTTACTACTTGCAGAAATATGTGCTTACCTAAGGACCGAGAGGCTTTTTTGGCTGCCCACAAGCCTCCTAACGTCACCATTGTTGCACTGATCTTCTACTCAATGGGATGGCAGCGGATGCAGAAAAGCAGGGTGCAGTCATGATGACCGGCTGCGAACGTGCTGGTCTGGGTGAGCTGCTGCCTCACAAAACAGAGAGATGGCTCTGGAGCAGAGTGGGTCCATGGGCAGCCTCCCAGTGCGTCAGCAGGCCTGGCTGGAAGGCTCGGCAGCATAATGAAACAGCAGCATCCGCACATTTTTGGAATAGCGCATGCTGTGCATGTTGAAAAAGAACAATTCCCATCTACCAGTCACATGCTGCGCTCGTAGATTTTAGCATTTTATCTTCAACCCGTGATCTGCTCACTGAGACAGAATTACACAGTAATGGCACGTCCATCATTTCAAAGGGGCACCTTTTGGTCTTGTTATTTTAGCACCAAGAATCAAAAATCTCTTGCCCTTAAAAAGCAACATGAGGGGTTGGCTCAGCTCTCCTCCTCTTTAAACTTTCTCTTTTCTAAAAAAGTTGGAAGCTGGGGAAGGAATGCATACCCTCATGTTTTAGTACGATGGCTTGATGCTCAGTGGGGATTTTTCAACTATAGTAGTCAGGATTTATATCCACCAGTTTTCAGTCCGATGAAGTATGTGATCAGAGTCGTATGAAGTATGGCAAAGTTTTCTGAGACACAAAAATTGAGAAACATCAACTTTGGGACTGCCACAAGTGACACTGATGGTGAAATTCAGGTTTCTTCATCTGTTCTTATCTCTAGCACCAAGGATGAGTTTGAGACTTTGACATATAAATAATAGAAAGTTCTGCAGCAGACCAACTTTTTGGGTCTTGCTCATCTGTCATTTCTAGTTCCAGAAATGGCTCCAAGTCTGACAAATATTTGTGATATATGAAAAAACACCAAAAGGAGAAGTGGAAATAGTTTGGACCAGTCTGTTTTCAAGGGGACTTTTCACTGAGAATATTAAAAATGACTCAAGATGCCCTATCATAAGCACTAGAGAAATCAATGCCTTACTCTGTTGATGTCATCTGTTTAAGATTCATGCCTCACTGCAGTCTTTTAGCATCACCAACCAGTATTTCATTGTGTCTATTACTAGGATCCCAGCATTCATAAAGCATACAGTAAGCATATTTTGACACTGCCTGTGCTAAATTGTACCATAAATTATATTTATGCAGAAAAGCAGTGTGTACAATGGGTGAACACGATGTATAAAGTGCTTATTGTTCATTGCTTTCAGAATATTTTTATTTCTCCCAGTAGACTTTAGTTCTCCATACACCAGTGAAACAACTCACGTGGTGGATCAGTGGCACTCCAGCCCTATGTACTGACTGCATGTCCATGTCTCTCTGTGCGTTATAGGAAGCGGATGAAGCACTGCTGTGCAACCTGGAGCTGCAGATCGAGTCCCAGTTCCTGCAGGATGACATTAATGCCACAAAAGACAGATATAAGAAGGTAACTGGCTGGATTTGCCATCTTTTTTAGAGCTTTTTTCTAGAGACGTGTGAAGCTTTATCCTTCTCCATGGTCTGTTCCAGTGGCCAATAAAATGAAATCCAGTTTGTGTTTTAGTGTGTAATTTATATATAGTCAGTGATCACAACAGCAAGAATTAAGTGGCTGAAGGCATTCGAACTGACTTACTCAGAATCCAATATCTACAGCAGTAGCAATGTTTTGAATTTCTTGACCTGTTACCATGATGTGTGTTCCTTCCAGCTGAGGATATTCTATTATGATTCTGTGATTCAAGCTGATCGGGCTGTCTTACATTTCATGCTAGGAAGTTATTGGGTTTGTGAAAGGGAGGATCCTGATTTTCTGGGCTAGAGCATTTTGGTTAGTCAGTGGACATTGTCCTGTGGCTGTACGATTAAGTTGCTGCCAACTCTAATACATGCATCCCCCTCCTCCTTTGGAGGGCAGTGGGATCTTGTAGCAGGCCAGAGTGCCATCTTTTGAAAGAAGCAGCTCATCTTTTTAGACCACATGCAAAGATATTGTTTGGTCCTCATTTTGAAAATGTACTGTAAAACTAGAAGTCACGTCACCTTTAATTAAGACTGTGTAGTACATTGTAACTGAGACACATACCTTTAACATACCCCAAGCACAGTAAAACTCTTAGGACACGAGCAATTTAAACCAAGCCTAAAATTACTTGGCAAAAACAAGTCTTAACATGATCTAGACTTCCATGTGTTGGAATAAATAAATATCTAGGAGTAAGACTCAGAGTAGAGCATTACAGGCAGCTATGATATTTTTGACAAAAATGTTTTTTGCTTTGCCACAGAACCTCATGGAAATCCAGACCTACGTCAACATTTTACAGCAGATCATCCAGACAACCCCTCGTGTGTCCCCTATAACTACTGGCATATCTGAGGTAGGTGTTGCTGTTGGTAAATGGATGCTGCAGGGTCTGTACTAAGTGAAAAATAATCCATGTTGATTCCTAAAGCATACCAGATCTCCCAGCTAGTTAGAAAACTGCAACAAATGTGATTAAGTACTGAATATTGATTATGAGAAAAAACCTAATTGTAGCTTTGGGAAACTGAAGTGAGCAAGAGAAGGGACAATGTGTTAGACAGGTGCATGTCAGCATGGGTGTTAACTGCAAAAATGGGTAGGTCAAAGGTGGTGGAAGTAGTTGTGCTTCCAGTGTGAGCTGGAGCTAGCAGGATGTATGCATATATACAGAGAGAGTAAATCTTGTTGTGATGAGGCATGATGTGAATAACTGTAGATAAACAGCTACAAACAGGATGAAAACTTGGTAATTCACACCAATCTGAGTAGCTGCATGAAGGACGTTTATTAGAAGAAGACACAGACAGTCTGCTTTCAGCACAAGCTGTGCTTTTACAGCACTGCTGTATCACAGCTTTTATTTTTTGTCATGCCACAGGGGTTTTCTTGAGGTTCAGTACCCAACTTTTCACTTGTCTACTGTCATTTTCTGTTTGTGGTTTATTTTCAGTGGTAACTTTACGTAATAGAAACATACATTCCTGCACACATGTTGTTTTCTTCCAATCAGGAAAAACTTGTAGCAGAAAGGAGGATCCCTGTTCTGCAGAGCCAATTGGAGGAATACAAGAGCATCCTCTGCCAGCTACAGGCTCAAAAATACAAGCTGCAGACAGAGGTACTGCCATTGTTAGACATAAATGCAACCATGACTATGGTATCTATGGGCACATGTTAAAAACTGAAAGATGAAAGAGGAGAGGACAGGGGACAGGAGATGGAGAAGCAGCAGGAGACTACAGTGAACAGAAACCAGTCATGTAGAATCGCATATGGCACATCTGTGAAGTGAAACATTTTCTTAGTAGATAGATAGGACTGGAGAATGATCACCACAGCCCCTCCAGGTGCAGCTTCTTTTAGGCCTCAAGATGTCAGTTCTCTGTATATGTGAGAGAGGGTGACTGTAGTGGCATAAACTAGCTTCTGGTGGGATTTTGAAATCCTTTCGACAGCCACAGCAGCAGCTGAGCGTAGTTTTTCTCACCATGTTACTCAGGGACAGCGATACCCCTAGTCTTTTCCTCAGACTCTTTCTCAAGTCTGATGCTTTGGTGGAAAGGACACATGGGCTCTGGGAATGGCAAGAATCAATAGAGTAACAAGTGAGACTGTAAGTCCATGTAGATTTGAGGAGAAAATCAGCCATCTCCTGGCACCTGAAGAAGCGTGCTGCGTGGGAAATTAATCATGCTGCTTTCAAAATCAAATCTTCATATCTCATTTAGAAAGAACTTCTTAATTGATTCGTTCTCAGGCCTTAAGATTAAGAGTTAAATAACTTTATGTGTGGAAGTTGATGACATGGTTGCTTGTTCCAGTGAAGGCTGGATCTGATGGCTGAGTTGTCTCTGAGGTCCTTTGCTTTCCATTTTCCCGAACATGACAACTGTGTTGCAGTGAGTTTATCAGTTCCACTTTCCCAGCACTGAACATATACCTGTACACTCATCAGTGCTCTTACACCACAGTGTAACTGAATCAGTGCTAAGAGACTTAGATCCTAAATTTATTCTCTTAAAAGGTTTCTGGAAAATGCAGAAATCATTCAATTATTAAAGAACCCATTAACCAGTTGTAGCCCCATCACATGAATGCACCTCTTCAATAAAAGATGCTTGAAAAGGGAAAAAAAATACCAAGTGATAGATGAACTATAATAAATAGCCAAACAGCGGATGAAAGTGAGAACAGGGTTGGTGAAACAGCCCACATGTAAGTTCCATCTCTTGCTTCAGAAGGGGCTCATCGCCACCTCCTGGTTAGTGTACATTTCAGTGTATGGCACTTCAGACTTACTGCACAGATGTTACTTTTGTTTACCTCTATGTGTCAGCAGCGCAGCTCAAGAGATCATGTCTTGCCTTGTATCCCCTTTGAAATACCTATCAGATGGGGATACCCAGTAATTCAGAGCTGATCCTGTTCTCACCATCTTTGTTTGCCAGACAACTATGCTGGAGCAAGCGATAAAAAACACCCAGGAGAGTTATGACGACGAAATTCAGCTTTACAATGAGCAGATTGAGAACCTCAGGAAAGGGATAGAAGAAGCAGAGAGGACCTTGGAGAAGTACACGACTGACTGCCGTCAGCTGGTGATCTACCAGCAGTCCCTGGAGAACGAGCTGGAGCGCTACAAGCGAATCATTGAGAACGAGGACAGCCGGTAAGGCCAGGTTCCTGGACCCTGTTGGAGGGCCCAGGGGTCTCTCTTACCACATTTGAAAAAAAACAAAACAAAACAAACTGTAGTATTTTCAAGGGCATTTGATCTACTATGGTCACTTCACATCTTTCATTGGTATTTTTCCAACAGTCTACGTAGATGCAAAACCTGCTCATGTCCCTACCAAAGAAAGGGTCAGAGCCATTCTGTGCTTCTCCTTTCAGTGCGCAGAGGTCAGAACCATGTGGAAGTCAACTGAATGCCCTCTCTGCTGCCTATGTGCAGTCACCCTTGCCGGAGCATTCTGGGCAGGCTCATGGGGCACTGGGCAGGCAGAGCAAACGTTTTGCAAAGCAAATCTCTCCTCCACATCAAATCCATAGCGAGGGGGGGAACAAGGTGCAAGAAATGTGCAAAGCTTTGGATTGTGTTGAGGTCTACCGAGGAGCTCTGGCACCCTCTAGTGTCGACCATCTGCCTCTCCAGAGGCTGACTTTCAGCATCTTCTCGTGTTGGACAGCGCGTTCTGATGAGGGGTATCCAGTAGGGTCATTTTCTGCACTGAAAGCCATGTCTTGGCTCTCTCTCCTGGCTGCGGGAGGAGCTGCAGCCCAAGGCTAGGCACAGAGATACCCATCGGAGTGTCTTCACATCCTCCCAACAGGAGAGGAGGCTGGTAAGGCCATAGATGTGATGATTTCATATAAGCCAGCCTCTCATTGTTTTGTGTTTTTTTTTTTTATTATTATTAACCCTTAATACTACCAACTCCACAAATATTTTCCAAAAAAGACTGCTCAGTTTTCCTCTTGCCCTTCTGAAGTCAGGCATTAGCAGGTAATGTTTAAATGTTACCAAATTTCATGTTTTACTGTCCAGCTTTTACAAAGTGATGATGTCATTTGATGAACACAATCATCTCTGACACGTTCAGAGAGATTGTGCTGTTCAGGAAAGCTTTGTCAGTCCTTCATTCTTTGAAAAATCACATCTATTTCAATTACCTCAAAGAGAAAAATCCCCACTGCACGGAGACCTCCTAGAGGTTTGGCTATAGGAGAATGTAGGTAATACAATTGCAGCCATTATTTTTTCCTTTGATACAAAGCTACTGTACAATCAATGAATGTATAGATGTTATAAATACCAAAGAGCTTGGCTAAGCTGTTATTATACTGGAGCAAAGAAAAGATAAGGTGCTCACCTGTATCCTGGGCTCACTAAGAATCTCCAGAAGAGACGATCACCAGAAGAGATCCTTCCCTACTGGTAGTCAGCTCTTAAATGGGAGCTAGGAGAGGTGGAGTCAGGCTCCACCCTTCCGGCAGCACAGGTGAATTGCCTTCACCTGTGCTCCCATGGCTGACTCATTGCTCGCCCCAGGTGATCAATCAGAGGTTCAGGCCGTGACTCAGCAGTTCCCATACAGCTACTCTCATACTATAGAGGTTAAATAATGTATATGAACATATCTTGGATACCAGATGCTAAAGCAAAGGATGGCATTTTTTCTCTGAGATGCTCAGCCAGCTTATCCTGATAAGCGCAGAAAAAAGCTGCCTTGTTGCAGAGGGTCACTGAGGCAACTGATTGAAAAAGCTGCATGTGCAGTTTTGCATCTCCTTCACAGCACTGGACTGGGAACTGCTGTATAAGTTGGTTTGAGTTGAAGCAAATTTTATGGTCCAAGACTTCTCCCATGCACTGACAAGCTCAGAAACCACGGGAGCTGACTAACCTTGCAGCTTCTGATTTCTTTGCCAAAGAGGAGCTCAGCATGGGAATAGCTCTTTATCAACAGCTTAAATATTTCTAATTTTTTCAGTACTTAGAGACTTGCTAAGGCTTTTTTCCTCTCCCGTGACAGAAGAAGCCACTCTTAAATGATATAAAAGGAAAAACAAACCTGTGCCTGTTGATGTGTGGCTGTCTGCTTTCTCATTTGCATCATATTGCCCCTTTGTCTGGGGCAGGGCTCCTTGTCCCTGTTTTGTCCCAACCACTGCTGGAGGCTGAAGTACAGCAGCTCTTGCAGAGGCATAGCTTTGGGTAGGCATGGATGGACAGTTTGCCAGTTTCCTTGAAGGTGTTACAATAAATTACAACCTCATGCTGCAATTCTTTACTATCTGTGTACATCCCAGCTCTTGTGGAGCCACTGTAGCTGTGTTGCTCTCACCACTCTCTTTATAACTCCTCACCTCAGGGAAATACATTCTTCCTTCAATCTCCATGTTTAATTTTGCACAGTTTCACTTGCTCATGGTGGAAATGAGGGGGAGAGGTCTGACTGTTGCGCGTCTTCTCCGGCAGGTTAAACTCTGCTATAGCAGGAACGCCAGTCACACTCTTCACGCAGATCTATAGACCTGTCCAGCCTCAAGCTTCGAGGGGAAGAGGTAAACCTGTGACATGTCTTCCTGTGTCTGTCATGAGCAGCATCACTGTAATTTAAGCCGTTTTTCCATTTGTCTTTCATGCAAACACCAGCTGTGCCAGCCTGACTCAAGGCTTGCTTGCTAAGTGAATGCAGCAATTTCAGCTTTCCTCAGCAGGCTTTGAGACAAGCTGTCCAAGGCCAAAACCCCAAGCCAACTAATTTCTTTGCTTATTTTTGGAATTTTCTACTTAGGCCAATCAACAGAACACAGTCAAAAGACACCTAAAACTACTGAAGGACTGGAGTTTATTTTGCTGACTTGTTGCAAATTGCTGTCCCACGCTTCAGCCATGTGCAGACAGCATCAGCAGACTGGCAGAGAACACATTTTGGTCCTGTTTATGGGCCATAGCAGGTTAAAAAGACTGCAAAGATCTCCAAGTCCAACCCCAACCTGTCCCCTCCATACTCTCTAATGACATCCCTCAGTGCCACGTCTCCACAGTTCTTGACATGGTTACTTCTAAATAAGGTGTTTCTAGGGTGTTGTAGGATTGCCTGTTTGAATTAGGATGCTTGTAAACCTAGTGACAAGGGACAGGACCAAATAGAGAGGACACACTTTACAAGAAGAGAATCTTGTTCATAGCAAGATGCAGTAGGTACTAGAATACAGCATCACTCACCGCAGCTTAAATCCAAGGTCACTGGAGTTTTACTGTCAGCAGACCACCCCTCAGAATGAAGACAAGCTGGTTTTAGGAGTACAGGTGTAATTTTTCTAACTGTTCTGTGAAATGTAGCTGTTTTAACGGAAAAGGATCCGTAAAGCATGAGGCCATACCCTCAGGTTATAGATGTGGCTATCTCAGGTGCAAAATGACTGCTTGGCCAAGGGGGCCCCAGCAAAAGAAGAGGCTCTAATGTGCTAGTAGGAGGTGTGCTCATGTTCGCTGCTGCATTCAGCTCTCTACTGGAGGCAGTGAGAGTGAGAGATGGCTCCAGCATTTGCAGCAGCTGTGTTCAGGACTGTCTGTTGTTTGCTTTGTTTTTGTTCTCCCTAGATATCACCCAGGCTATGCAAGAGATTGCCAGTGTAAAGCCCAGACAAAAAGCGCTGACAAAGAAACTTTCCAGGAAAAAGGAGATCATGTCTAAAGACATAACTGACGGGCTCTCGCCTGAAAAAATGTATGAAAGAACTGTGGAAGTTTTTGACCAAGATCAGCTGGAATTTCGACATGAAGGTTCTGTCACATGTGAACCTGGGCAGGAGGAATTAGAACTTGTTGAAAAAGAAGCAGTCCCAGAGGACGTACCCGATGGAGCCCAGATAAGTAAAGCCTTTGATAAATTGTGTAACATTGTGAGGGAGAAAATCAGAGTTTACAAGAGACCAGAGGCTAAAGCTGATGCCCACCCCAAAGGGCGTTATGTGCTGGTAACAGGGGAGGAAGGCTATGAAGAACCTTGCTTCTCGTCCATCCCAGCTGCGGGAGGAATCACAGTTTCTACCAGCAATGGGAAGGTAACGATTGGTGGTGATGTGGAGCCCATACCAGAGCTGCCTGAACCTACTGAACCATCAGAAAAAGAGAAAAGGGACATTTGTGAAAGGAGGGACGAGGTTGAAATCCAAGATAAACTGAAAGAGGAGGAGAAAGAAGACCTGTTTGAATGGGGCAAAATAAGGGGGAAAATTGAGCAAGTCACAAGGTATCCAGACGTCTCTGAGCCCGAGGCAGTTCCTTCCCCGGGTCTGATAAGCCCAGCTGAGCCAGGAGTACTTCAAGAGACAGAGCATGACCGAGAAGATAAACAGGGCCTCTTGTTCCGGGAAGCAGGCTTGCCTGGCTCCGTGAGCTACGAGAAGGTGGAGGTGGTGGAGTCCATCGAGAAGTTTTCAGATGACAGAATTCAGACGTATGAAGAGACAGCTATGATTGTGGAGACGATGATAGAGAAGACAAGCAAGAAGAAACCGGGTGACAAAGGCTCTTAAATGACAAGCAGTCAACTTGTCTGGCATAGTTATTAAATGATGTAATTTTTTTTTTCCTGATCGAATGATACAGTAGTGAGATTTTTGCTGTTTGGTATGGAACAGATTGATACTTTGATGGCAAAATTCTGTCTGATGTAGGCTCGCCTGTGTTGTAACGAATGTGAGACTGCTCCAGGACAAGGAGTAATGGGCAGATCCTATGCAACTTATTTTCACAATAAGGACAAGTTGAAATCAATCATCATTACAGAGCTGCCTGGCTTTCCAAAGTATCCAGGGCAGATTTGCCAGTGCGTATTCCTCTACTTCTCCTGTAGCTGCCACAGGTTTCCCCATCTCTCAGACAGCTGCAAATGTTAACTTGTGACATCCGATTCATTTAATAAAAGCTTTGCCTTCTACAGAAAGTACCCACTGTGGGCGTGTGTTGCCTTTACTGCTGAATAACAGGCTGTACTGCTAAAAGTTAACCGATAGATGTGCAGGAGTCTTTCCAAAGGAGGAGCTGGAAAATGAGTTCTCTAACCCATTCCAAATCTCTCTCACTTGCTGTTTTTAACTAGAGGTGACCTTGGCAGAACACTCTTTTTGGATATGAAGACAAACCTGCTGTGCTTGAAATAAGCTCCTACTGCACATCTACTCAGAACTGAAATTAAAGTTCCACCAAAATAAACCAGGGGAAAACCCTTCTAAAATACTCTAAAGGTGTTATTTTTTCCTTCACCAGTATAACTGAGGCATTTATGAGCGCAGACAAGCTTTTGAGCAGACTGCAGGCAGTTCAAAAGACTCTTCATTTGGTTGGTTTCATTTTTTCTCGTTGCTTATTTCCTTGGATTGTAGCACTGTACAGAGTTTGATGCTGCCACATGATCCTGTTGCACCCATCACTTGCAGTGCCACAGAGCTCCATGGGAACAAGGGCTGCTTGTCCGTGTGCCTGGAGAAGCACGAAGCAGCACTCCTGCCTCAGCTTCTTGCAGCTTCCAGAAATCCTTGACTCAGGAAAACAAAAAAAAAAAAAAAAGAGAAAAGAAAAAGCAAAAGAAAACCTTTGTGCGTGTGCTAATGTAAAGCACTATCTAAAATAAGGCCTGAATTCTGTTATGCTCTCTGAGCTGCCAGCCACAACCATGGCAGCAGACGATGGTCAGGTCCTCATTTTTCTCTAAACATATAGAGAAAAAAATACTAGGAAGTTATTGTTCATAATGACAATGATGCAATGTGTGGTAAATCTCATGATTTATGGATTATCCACTGCTTTAAATGCAGACTCTCAAACTCTAACGCTGAGGCGTAGCAAAGAAATGTGTGTGAGCACTTATTCAGGAAAGCCTGGGATAAGACATAGGTTACTGCAGACTCATTGTCACCTCGGTGATAAGAAGAACTAGATGAGGAGACTTCCAGCTGTCTTCTACTGCTGCAGGAACGGTAAGAAATTACAGCTGTGGTTATTTTAAAACCACACATACACTGCACTGTGGGGCTATGTGTGCTTAAACCCTACTCAGAAAGCACGGGTGGAAGGTAGAGGGAAATAGGATTTTTTGTGGATCGAAGCGCTCCAAATAGCAGAGGAAAATACTGCTGTGGTGGATCCTATTATTTCCTCAGGGCCAGAACTGCCACTATGTATGAAACACAGTGCAAAAATGTCAGTGTCTTCCTTCTCGAGCATCCCGTTCCCCACTGATAGCAGCAGTTCAGCAATCACACATCTGCAGATCTTCTCTTGGAGCCACTGGGTTCGAGCCATGTAAGCAATGCCCAATGCTCTTTCCAGCCTGCACCCTTGATCTTCTCTATCCCATCCTGCCACAAAGTTATCACCAAGCCTTCTGCTCTTGTCTTGTTCCTGTCCACTCTTGTAGGATTGTGTTTGTTTTCTCAGTAACCAAAATGGGATATAAATTTCCTCATCAGTATGAAAAGAGTTAGGAGGTGTGCTGTCAGATAAGCAATGATGATAGGACCTGCCAATTTACAACAGCTCTTTACTTCACTTGGATTATAAAACACCATCATGGGGCTTTGGTTAAACAATATTCACCTGTTTCAAGAGTGTCAATTTCCCCCTTATTTTAAACGCTAACAACTTTATTTCCCATCAGCAGTATCATAAAAACTTAGTCTAACTCGACATATTTTTCAGTGATTCCCCTGATGCAAAAATTCTGAAGAATCTGAAGTAGATCTCCATATTGCACATACATGTAGCTTTAGATGTACCCATAGCAGAACTCACCATTTCTGTTTATCACTCATTATTGTGATCTTTCACTTAATATAGTATCTCAACATTAGGAAAATACGATCAGTCATAGCATTTTGCTGCTAAATAAGTTATTTAATGATTGAATGGAATTGCAAAATTACATGAATGCAATGGAAAGGGATGCACACGTTCATTTAAGATTTCCACGTGGACTTTTCTTATTTGACGTTCCAGAAGTCCATGAATATCTGATATGCATATGATGCTCTGAGAACTCGGTGCTTTCCCTGAACACCTCCTGCTGTCAGTGTGGGCCCTTCAATTCCAAACAGACACGAACAAACCTGTCCCCAAGCCTTTTGGGTTATGCCTCACAGTCATGGTTTGAAGCAGACCTGCCTTGTCCTTGGCTTAATTCTTAAATCTGCAGGTTAAACACAGCTGAACGAATAACCAAGAGTGCATTAAAAACAGAAATCACACAGGGGCTGGTTCTTGTCCTTCTGACACCTGTGTTATCCAAATGTGACCCTACTGTCTCTGCATGTAGTGCAGAACCTCTGAACAGCAGGAGGCTGCTTGTCTGGGGTTTACAATGTAATTCACGAAGACTGTGAGTAGGTTTAGCTCTTTATTTTGCTTTTGTATTTGGAAAGGAAAGAACAGGCCTGATGGAAGGATAGAAGATGGATATTCACTTGAAGTAACAAGAAATTATACATTCTTAAGTGAAACGTACGCACCATATAACCTTTGGGTTACATTTTTGATTTATTAGATAAGTATTTGCTTACTATGTTTCTGTCACTGCGCACCTGATTAACCAGGACAATTCTTAGTGAAACAATTTAGGTGAATACTCTGTATAGTAAAAATACATAATAAAACTCTGAAACCAGTCTCTGCTAAAACTTAGAGAGTGGATCTCTAAGCAGTGGATCTTGGATCCTTCAGACATCTTAAGCACCTGCTTACCATCAGTGCTTCAGTAGGTCTGCTGCTGTTACTGTGAGTGCAGTACTTGCAGAATCAAGACCCTTTATTTCTCGAAGGTTCAGTTTAGGCTCTCACACCTGAGAACCTGTAGTGGCTGTTACCTTGAGTCCACACAGAGGGGAGCGTGATGTGGCAACAGCCAGAGCGGACCCCAAGGCAGGTGAGACTGACTTATGTGTGAAAGCTGAAGGTGGGACTGACACCAAAAGCAAGAATTACTGACAAATCTTCCCAAATGCACTATATTTTATTTTCCGAAGAAGGCCAACGTTGCATTACACATAAATTACATAGGCATATTTTTCTCCTTAAATATATTTGTATAACACAAAAATAACAAATCTCTATTTTTAAAAGTGAAATCTGAATTAAAATGGTTTGGGGACTCAAGCTGCGTTTTTCATATTTCCCACAGCAATTTGCTGACAGCCAGGCTGAAAACCCCAGAAAACAGGGGTCTGAGATTGGAAATGCTGACACGGCTGCACCTGCTGCTGCTGTAGTATAGAGCATTAAGTATAGAGGTGGACACATGCACTTTGGCACACAGGTTGCAAGAAACCCTACAGATAATTCCCTGCGTACTCATACCATTGTAAGATGGTAAGCTGATCTAAATCGCCAACATTAAAAAAAAAAACAAACACCCTGAAATTTGTGCTTCTAGAATGCCCTGTTTGCAATGCACTTTCCTTTATCACCTGGCCCTAGCATTGCCTTGCCTTCCCAATCGCATGCTTGTTGCAGAACCACTCTGTGGCTGAAGTGCTGATGTGTATATTGTCAAAGTGTATATACTAAAGAAAACTCTAAAACTGGTTTCTGAAAATTGGACTGAAAATTTTTCACCTCTAGATCATCTCTTTTTCTAGGGTCTAGTGCTATTTTGGTTGAACTCAGTGGGGAAAGTCCCACAGAAGCCCGTGATTCAAAAGGAGCTGTTAGACATTCAAAGACCTCTCCAGCCAACCTCTTTGTAAATTCCCTCTCTCACAATAATTTTTTAAAATGTACCCATTATCATCAACAGCCAATATTAAAATTCACTTTTTTTTTTTTTTTTAATACAAACAACAGTTACCACAAAAATATGAAGGGAATAGCTATAAGCATGTTTACAGGTATTACCTATTTGTATGACACAAAAGAAAAATCATTTACAGTCACAAACTGTACATAGTATTTGGTGGGGGACAATATATTTCTGGTTTAGAGTAAAAAAATGATCGCTTTGGTGGTGATTAAAATAATTATTGACAATATATAAGACTTCAAAATCAAGAAAGTGATAATTTGGCTACAGAGACGATCATTGTTATATGTCTAACACAGAGATTTGGATAGTAGAAAGGTGAACAGAAGGATCTGGGAAAGGAAAGACACTGTCATGCAGAACAGCTCTAGTTCTTGCTCAGTATACTCTTCAGGCTTCTCTCCACTGCTTCATCTAATTCTTCTTCCAGCTCTTCCTTCTTGGACATGGCCAGTTTGGACTGATAATCTTTTACTATTTGGTCTATGTATGGCGCGCTCTGGGTCCCGTGCAGCATCAGTGTCCACTCCTTCAGCACACCCCGCTGCGGCACACCGCCAATAAACCCAATCTCTAGAACCCAGGTGCCTCGGGGGTCTTCTCCCCAAGTGTGTGTGGTCATGAAAGGCCATTTATCAAAACCCACCTTGGAGTCATCATCCCTTGGACGTCGGCTCAGTAGGATGGACTTCGTTCCCATCGGTGAGGTCATGTTGATGTTGAGGTCTCCTCGCCGAGTTGAATTTACAGTTATAACTGCTTGGACGTGTTCAAGGTAACGGACAAAATTCTCCTTTCCCTCACAAGCATCAGTTGTAAGTGTGAGGACCAACTTGCCACTTGGTGGTATCTTTCTGCAGGTCAAATTAAAGGGATATTTACAGCACGACGGCTTATTCTAAAACCATTATTTATTGATGCCCTAGAGAAAAACCTGTACTGTTTGCCTTATTAATATATGGAAAGGTAAGGAAATAATAGCTGCAAACCTAGCCAGAAATAAAACATCCTCTCTTTAGAAAATGATAGTAAAACCCTAATTTGAAAATACATTATGAAATGTACACCTACACAACGAGAGAAAGAATACTATTAAGAAGTGCATAACTGCTATTTAAGAAACGTTAACGTTTACTTAATAGCTGCCTCTACTTCTCACTGCTATTATTGGGTATTTGCATAATAATGTGTGTTTTCAGTTAAAGAGCCATGAGTAGTTGGTTGTGTCAGTCACCTCAAAAGACAGCAGCAAACCACACTGGAGCCAGTTGCACAAAAATTCAGTGCAGCAGTATTCAAGTCTTGCTGTGATTCGGAAACGAATGCAAATATTGAAGCTCGTTTCAGCTCACTTGAAAAGTATGCTTCCAAGAAAATTGCTGGCCTCGAACTGATCCCGAACAGGAGTGCTCAGGAAGGAAGCATACTTGTTTGCTGAACTGCCTCACAGTGCTGTTGCACCCCACGCAGCTGAGGAAACCTGGGGAAGCATTAACACTGGCCCTGTGCAAAGCAGGTTGCACCCAGCACCTTCCCAGCACTCGCAGTCCTGCTCAGGACCTAGGTTTTGCACTGAAATAAGGAAGCGTGTCCCTTTCAAGGGGCACTGACCACATGGTGTAAGTGGAATGCCTTCTCTTGAAAAGAAATGTCAGTGTAAATCCAACCTTTCCCTTT
>JAOWBP010001760.1:4449069-4459731 GCA_028571105.1 Tragopan temminckii | reverse complement strand
AAGCCTGACTTCCAGGAAATCTCTTCTCCCTGAGACAAGCTCTAAGTATTGTTCAGCACATCACTAATATCAGCTCAGGCCTGTCTCTGTCCTTCTCTCCTAGTGGGTTGAAGTAAATGATGAAAATGTAGTGTTCTGAATTTTCAGGATGCACTACTGCAGAAGCTATATAAATACTATATAGCTGAAGTATTTGAACACTTCAGTCTGATTCCCTCAAGATACATTTTGTGTCCCTCAGCACAAGGAAAATGCACTATATGGCAGCTGGAGGTGAAGGATATCATCTCATGGTTGCTATCTGCTTGAAATTTCTCTGCATGGGAAGCATCAGCCTCAAAGCAATCTGACTTCTTATCAGCTGATACCGACTAACAGTGCTTTGCCATGCTTGTATCTCTGGCAGTGAATGAGGGAGGACCTCACAGATAGTCTTCTCTATCAGCACCAAAATATGGTGTCCTGTTTCTGCAAATGGGTAATGCTGCTGTGGTACAGATCCCTGTGCCACCACTATCTACCTAAGTATGTAGGGAAAATAGATATACAAATATATGTATACATAGACATATAGAATGCATATAGCAAATGTTGCTGCTGCAAGATCAAACTGGAACAACAAGTGGAAGTGCAGTAGAAATTTCATTATCAAGGAACCCTGAGTCCTGCAAATACAAATCCATCTGGACGATGGGAGCAAACTCAGTCTTTGCTTGGTAGAGCTATCTACTAGGGAAGCATATTGGATTAATTTCTTCTTATGACAGAATAATGGCGCTTTCAAAAATGGCACCGAAATGTCAAATTTCAAGTGTTTCAAGACATAAATTGGCCATCATTAGGTCAATTTTTCAATAATTAAATTGAATGATAGCTGTTGTAGTCAAGTAGTATTAATTCACTTGTTGACTCATTCACTTTAGCTCGCAAAGGTAATCAGAAAATAATTTGACAACCTAGCCTGCAATTAGTGACTTGAAGAACAAGCCAAACACAATTAAATGCTGTAACATTCAAACTGAATGTCTGGTACCTATAGATGACTGTTCCTTGTGGAGATAAATTTGCCTGCTAAAATAGGTCAGCAGGACTTGGCTGAGAAGTATTTCATGCAGCATCAATTTGGGCAATTTATGGGGCCAGCCTCCCAGGTTTTCACTCATGCAGAAGCTCTTTATTCACACAAACTTTGGTGCAAACCCACCTGTAAGCACTTATGAGAAATGGATGCTGCTATTAACGCTACTGGTGTTTATTATGTGTTCGTTATGTTTCTCTGTGTATCGAGTTCTTTGTCAAGGTATTTGCATGTCTGTGATCTCTTCAATGACTGAAGAAACAAAACACATATACTGGACTTACTCAGGTTCCTGTATTGACCCCCCAACGCAGTGGAATCTCTCGGGAACGGTCTTCCAGTCTTTTGCCATCTTAACCATTGCTCCTGCATCTAGGACACCATAGCCAAACAAATGATTGAATTCCAGCCCGACACCATTCCTACGCCACCGATGAACTTCGTCATGAAGCTGGTTCCTTTTGGAGGTGAGAACTGTCAGATGCTGCATGTCTCTCCAGGTCAGATCCAAGCTGTAGAAAAGTAACAGGGAAAACAGACAGTACAGTCTTTTCCCACAGGTATTAAATAAAATAATGTAAGTCCTTTGCTGAAATTTGCTTCTGTGAACCTCACAGAAAATGTATCTATACACATACCAGTAAAAAGCTTCTGTCGATTTCAAGGGAACAAGAATAGTTTCTGAAAGCAACTGCTTTCAACTAGATATTAACTATCTACTATCTACTGGGAATAAAATGAGTAGGATAACATAACAGATCCTGAAAAGAATGAAGGAAAAAAAAAAGAAAAAAAAAAGATTATGGACAAATTTGTGAAACCCTTGTCTTAGATCTCACTCTCTTTTCCTTGCCTGCTCCACCTGCTTTTTCCATGGACCTCCCAAGGTTCATCCAGAGCAGCTCTACTCAGAGCTGGTGAGCTCTAACAGTCAAGGTCTCGGTCACTTCAACAGACTGTAAATGTGGATATATGGGCTGTGGGTGGCTGCAGGTTTGCATTGTGAGCTACAGCAGAGCTTTATCACCCATGATCTGCTAGCACAGATGAATGCAGTAAAGGAACATTTGTCTAGATTCTGTGATCATTTTTCATCATCAGCTCTTGTCCTCCTAGCTTTGCAGTGATTATGACGATAGGAAGGGCACTTATAAGCTATTATTCTGGAAGATTTAGAACTGATGTTCTAATTCTACATAACTGAAGCTATTCCATTTGTTTTATGATGAACTCTTTCAACATTATAATATGTCTGATTCAAACCATCAACCCAGAAGGATCTGTTTTTCAGCTTTCTGTGCCCCAAGTAATGCATACGTGCATGCTGAATGTACACCAGAATAACCAACTGCTTTCATTTTTTCAAGGTGACATGAGATACAGACCACCAAAGATCACTTGCAGTATGTATATTGAAAACTTTTTAAAAGGGAACTTCCCATCTCACAGATTAGCTTGTTTTTAGAGACATGTCAGATGTACACGAGCTGAGAGACATACTGCAGGCAAGAGCAGCCAGCATGAGAAATTGCTAGCCATTCCTGTGAAGGAAACTGTTATTCATCCAGGGAAATTCTGCACAATACAACAGAAGTTTACTACAGCCAGAGTGGAAGGAGACACTGACAATTCTTTCTTTCTTTCCTTCTCAGCAAAGGCTAGAGAACCAGCTGCAGACCAGGGGGATTAGTCTGATTTCTACTCACAGCAGTTTGACGAGATTTATTACCCACTTCACGGGCAGCCCAAATAAAGAGTAATGATCATTATTGCTGAGAAATTAGGACTGTAGTCCAAGTTAAACATGCAGCGGTCAGAAAATTCATTAAATCTTTATATTTGTATGGCCATATTAATTTATTACATTGTGGATGTCCCACTGAACAAATCTGATAGTGGAAGGATTGATAGTCCAAAGTTAAGATACTTGGCATGTTTGTTTGACACACATAAAACCTGAAAAATGAGAATTGGCCCAAGCTGTGCTCTGAGCACAATCATCACTGCTCCACTGATGATACAAATTTTGTCTCCCCTGCTAAATCTTCATTCATCTACATACTGTCAAAGAGAACTATGTACATAGTGTTCAGCTCATGCTGAGATTACAGCAACTGAAGATGTATAGCTGAGCAAATGCTTTTTCACTTCATAAAACAGTTCAACACAAAGGAAAAAGATGGTGTACATTATTGTAAGGAAAACTTTTCCTAGTCATTAGAAAAGAAGATAATGAGGCAAGATATACTAGAGGTCTCCAATGTTATAAATAGCACGAAGAAAGTAAACAGACACTGGATATTTGTTCTTCCACATAACACAGCAATTAAATAGCACAAAAGCAGATTACCAGCCATGGGATAACGAAGGATAAAAGAAGCATTCCACACTACTGCCAACAAATATTATTACTGTGGAATTGATTGACACTGGATGATGCAGATGCCAAATCACTGAGAAGCTTAAAAAGAGTCAGACAAATTCGAGGAAGAGAACTCTGCCTGTGGCTGTTAAAAGGGATAGGCTGACTGCTCCCTCCCCAAACAACTGATTGCCCAAGCTGCTTAAATGAAAGATCACTCTTAATCCCTGCTCATTACTTGCTCCCCTATGTATTTTTCACTGTGAACAGTTTGTGGGACAAGATGAACTCTCATCTGATACTACAGATTCATTATTTTGCTTTTGTCAGCTGCGTGCTCCCCACTAAATACGTGGAGAAATGAAGTAACCTCTCCCTCAAATAGTGCTTGAAAGACAAACCCCTGGGTGTACAGGACACACAGAGACCAAATCAATCAAAATATATCTGCCTGTGGCTTTGGCAAGACCAAAGGTCGCCCTGTAAGTCACCAGCCATGTCTTTACTGTATCCAGCAGCGCATCAGCTGCTCATCCTGCTTGTTCCAGCAGCCGTGTTCATACGATGAACATTAAACAAACCCCAGGCCCACTCCTCTCCAGAGCTCACAAGGAATGTCTTAACAGCATACTTAGCCTCCAGGGCCAAGGCGAACACTCCTGCTGCTTCAGGGGCAGCTGCAGACGTTCCTGAGTGACGCAGGGTGCAGTTGCCATACAAGTCTGTTGTAGCCTGCAATGATATTAGATTTAATTAATGAAATGAGTTATTCCATTTTCCTTGCAGCTGCAGATGTAGAAAAATACAGAAAGTGGAGTTTTGCTGTTCAAAGTAATTGCGTATTTGTTCCCAGGATCTGTCTTCTTTAGAATTGTGTATGAATTTAAAAGTACTGGGGGACATAGTTACAGAAGGTAGGAACACAAGAATAAGTTACGATGTAGGAAAACAATGTTTACTACCACTTAGATCTCAAACTTATACAGATATCATTTATGTCCTATAAGCAGAGTTTCACCAAAGGCCTTAAGTTTCCTTATGGTTTTCATGAGGATTGGAAACTAGAATTGTTAACAATACTGAGATTTCTAAGATTTATACAACTCCAAAGCCAGCACTGGCTGCAGTCCTCCATGCAGACCTAAGGAAAACCTCAGAAGTGCATTTTATGGTGATAATTACAAAGGTATCACTTCAGCTGATACTAGCACAGTGCTGTCACCAAGACAGAAACCAGTATTCTTCTATCTGCTATTGCACACAAGCATTTAGGATGCTACCTAAAATGAATAAAGTCTCTGGAGCTTGAGATAGAGTTAAGGAAAATGTATAATGGCTTTTGGGAAGGGCAGACCTTGAGTTACTACACCACAGTTTTCCCATCTGTGGATCAGACTACATCCTGGCTAGTCTGGAGGTGCTGAAGAGCAGTATCAGTACAATGGAAGGGAATCCCAGCTAGACTTGAACATAAATCACATATTTTCCACTAGTAAGTACGGCCCTGTAAAGGACTTGAGTATGGTGCTCCACACTGCTCTCAATACTTGACTGTATCTCTGAGGGTAATCTGAACATCCACATTTTCTCTACAGGCAACTGAATGTCTGTCTGCCCTGTGCAGCTCCTAGTACAGCAGAAATCTGATTCGTGACTGCTCTGCCAGAACAATTAAGGATGATTTCAGATGTCAACCCCTTTTATTTAGCTTTAAACAGAAGCCTTTTGTCAAACTGTCCTCTGGAAAGAGGGCAATTGAACTTCTAAATCTGGTTTCTGATAAAGGAAAGCACGAAATATATGAATCTCTAAGATATGGAAGATCATTGCTGTTCTCAGTGTTAATTCCACATCTCCTCAGCTGACAGCTTTGGCACAATCACATGCTGCAGATGAGAAAATATCCATCTCAACAAAGGACCATCTGGAGCTTCAAAGCAGTCAGAGTTGTAATGGGTCGTGGGAGTGCAAAAAGACAGCAGCAACACCACAATAATATCTGGACTCACCACACCAGCCTCCGGATTTCTCTTCCTCCCATTACTGAACGTGGAGGCTAAGGTTGAAGAGCAGCTTTCATCATACAGAGCTGTCCGTCCATCATTTATTGCAGAATTGATGGAGATTGTCCACATACTTGATGCATAACCATCACAGTTGCAGTCATCGTAGCTGCCCCCATCTCCAGAGGCCCAGACGTAGATGCTTCCTTTCCCTCCCCGGCCCTGTGAAAAGGGAAAGTTGGCCCTCCTGGGTTAAACTGCAAATAGAAAACAGCACCTATGCTCAACAGCACACGTAGTTGTGAAACTAAACGTCTCTAAAGGAGAGAACTGATCCAAACAAAATATACGTCAGCTGTAAACTGAAATAAAATGGGCTTCTGCAGGTTAATAAAACTGGTTAACTGGCAGCCACAGCCAACTGTGCAACTTCATGCACACGGAACGTTTCCATTTATCTCCTGTTCTGCTTGATGCCCTGAAGGCTTCTGTGCCATATGCTGAGACGTTTTATAGATTCATTAGTGCTTATGTCAAGGTCTAAATGCTATAACGAAGGTGTTCTTTTAAAAGCAATATAGGTCATCTCAGACACTGGCTTTATAAGATCTAATTAGGTTTGGACGAGGACTACAAACTCTGTAAAGCAGGCGCCTTTTTCCTCTCAACAGATTTTCTCTGTAAGTATCACTGACACAGAGCTGTTTTTTTCTGGCAAATCAGCTTCTATGACCAAGCAGAAAAAAAGAAATCAAATGAATCATCTACAGAAAGATGGTCTACCAAAACCACTGCGAAGTCCAGAGATGAATGGGAGATACTGAAGCTATGACCTTCCTGTTAAAGAAATTTGCATCCTCTCTCCCACTTCCAGGTAAGCAAGGAGTGGGAAGGGATCAACTCCACTCTGTCTTCTCATGCCATCCTAAGACTGGAAGAAGGTAAGACCTCAGAGCCTTGATGCTTGGAGGAAGATCAGTGCCGCTGAAACCAAGCACAGATCTCCCACTGATTGCAGCACAACCGAAATTTCTCTGTGTTTAGTCTAATGTAATCCAGTGTTTACTTCCAGCAGCACCACAAGGGTGCAAGGCCTCAGTTTAGCATAGTGTTTGTGTCCACTGGGTAGAAGATGAGAAAAAATATCTTCTGGTCTTTTCATTGTCCAGCAAGAAATGGAAATTAAAGCATACGCAAACAAAGCAACTTGCAATGGTATTTTAATAAGAACCTTTTCTGCAAAGAATTTAAATCAAATCTGAGCTCCCAGCAGTAGCTTCTATTTTTCATCATACCTCACTGAACAGAGCAACCTCATTATTTCAAGCATGCTAGAGAGTTGCATTATAATCCATTGAATTGCACAGCAGGTCTGCTGCCACTGGGGTACGTAACACCTCAGGACAAAGATTTTCATAATTAAGATGATGACTATGAAATAAGCGTACTGAAATCACTCTGAGAACTCCTACCAAGATCTGAGATCAATCATTTTAGTTTTAAAGGAAGAGGATGCTGTTGCAAAAAATACATAAAATCAAAATAATGAGCTTGTGCTCAGACTGCTGCTACCTGGGCTTTGGACTCACTTCCCAGGCTACATCACAAGCTTGCTGTCCTGCCCACATGCACCATTACACCATCGTGTCACCATCTGTGCCTTTTGGACAGCCTCAGTGACAGCTAGAGCACCCGCCCATCCCCAGAAGATACGCTGCTGGTGCCAGGAACAGGATGTTTGACATGTCCGAGCCTGATCTTAAACAAGCCTTTCCTTCTAGCCATTTTGAAGGGAGATGAAACCCTTAATTTTCATGTGACAATTTCAGGAAAGCAGTCTGGTGCCAGGCAGTTAGCCTCTGCAGCGTTCGCACAGTGTCGGAAAGCAGACTTTGCCCTGCATGGCAAATGGCTCCGTGCTGCCAAAAGTGGGAACTGCTGCAAAGCAGCACACCCCACAGATGGGGTTTGTGCAGGATGGCAGAAAACAGGTGTAACAGATTGCTGGTGGGGTCAGGTGGCATCCACAACGGAATTGAAATTTGGGGTTGGGTTCGTGGGTGTAGTAAGCCTGCTAAGTGCTGGTGGGGGCAGGTACTATGCCATCACTGTCTATTTGGAGAACAGTCAAAGGATATCACTTCTATGAGTTGCATCCACAAGTGGGGTGTAATGGTGTTTTATGTTGTTTTGTTTGTTTGTTTGTTTTTTGGTTTTTGGTGTTTTTTTTTTTAATTACCTTTTAATACTCTAATTTCTATTGCATTTCCCTTTCAGCCAGGACTGGAAAGAGGCAAATACTACTGGAACAAGCTGATAGCAGCCCAAGTGCAATATTTGCAATGATGCCTGGGGCGTGTTTGCACAAGCAAACTGCTCGTTGACTGTCCTCAGGCATTACTCCAAGTACCATGCAGAAATGTATGGCTTCAAAGGAAGTGAATTTTCAATTCTCTGGATGGTATTTGTGTAAACCAGAAAAATCTCACTGGGGTTAACCAAGCATCATACTTAAAGCCAACTGAAAGCTCCTGTTTGCATCTCAACTTTCTGTGAATCTCAACAATTTCAGTGGTGTCACTCAACTTAGGCTGCTGTAAATTTAGGACAAAAACAAGATTGGACAAGATGCTAGTAATAGGCACTAGAAACACCAGAGGGAGCCTCAAGGAAGATTCAGAAATAAGAGGGAAACTGCAAGACAAGAAGGTACATTTTAAAGAGTATCTTTTCTCCAGAATCCTGTTGAAATCTGTTCATTTTCCCCAAAAGGAATACAGAGCTTGTCACTCACACTTCTGAGCCATCTGAAGCCATAACTTGCACTCACAGCTGAAAATGGATCTCGGTGCATTGAGGAGCGGCCTAAAAGTCTCACCTCTCAAATCACACTAATCAGAAAGAAATCCTGAGCAAGGCTATATGCTCAGAAAGTCACAGACAGCTACGGAGAAGTTTTCTTGGCAGAAACAGCAGGTTTTCTATTTCCAGTGCTCTTCGTGAGATATTGTGCTACTGGCAAAAAATATCTCTGAGAAGCTTTATTATCCATTTTCTCAACTTCTAAAGACCATAATCTCAGGAAAATTCCTTTACTGAACAGCCTTGCAAAAGTGAGCAAGCAGGGAACTGCAGACTAATCCATTTTATGTAACTTAAGGTACACCTTGAACTCTTTTTCACTTTGTTATTGTGCTCATGCATCACGCTTGCTGGGCTAGTGCCTAAGCAAGCCAGTATTTCTCTAAGCTTTCATTCCTGATCTCACTTTCCAGATAAAAACTGGTGCTATTTAGCAAATAAATCTCCTTCATGTTCCCCAGGCCCTTCTTGTAAAGGCTGTCAGGTGTTCATTGAGTAACAGCTGAGTCCCTAACACAGCTCGGCCTCTGCTTTAGCTCCTGTAATTTGCTCATTCCAGCCCAGCCATCATGGTTGCTAAAGGTGGATGGAAGGAACATCACAGTCTTTACAACCCGTCTCTGATAAAGACTCTCTGGCTTTGCACTTTTTTTTTTGCATGACACGATAGTAATTCTGCATTTCTTCTGAAGAAAAAAAAGAAGTGTCTCACAGCACCTTCTGTATAGCTTAATAGCAACGTTTGCACCTGCTATGATAAGATATGAGCTGTTTTTCCAGGAAAGGCAAAAGAATTCTACAGCTTTTTCAAGTCTTTGCCATTGGTCTTAGCAACTTTTGGATAGGACTTGGCCAGTTACCATTCCTTATTATTTTTCACTTATCTTCCTCCTTAAAGAGCGCTTGTTTCTCTTTCAACAGCATCATTAGAGCTTTTGGCACTGAATTATTTGGAAACCCTTACATGTTTTGTAATTAAGAACTGCATCCTTCAATAACATTTGCTAATTATCCTGCAAAGTGTGGTTTGCAGCCCAGGGCACAGCGTGTCCAGAACACACTGCTCTGCTTTGGAGGAGCTTTGCAGCACTGGAAATTTCCATCATGTTCCCCAGCCAGGGAACCCCACGGCAAGGAAGGATGTAGAAGAGCTGCAGCACCATTTGCCTGCTGTTGGGACCTGGTGGATGCATTGGGCTGGGCTCTCCAGCCATCGAGGAGCTCTCCCCACCTCTGCCTTGTGCAAGTAGCCCAGCTGTGTGGCTTAAGCCAGCTGGAATCAGCAAGACCTTGGCATCGCCAAGCTGTTGCTGTTTTGTTGTTGTTTTTTTTGCACTGCCAGGGTTTTCTGGAGTCTGCCTGTGTTCTCCTGCATCCCTGACCAGCTGCCAGCTAGCAGCCCATTGAGCCCTTGTTGACTTTGGTAGCTGGCTGACTGGTTCCTCCTAGCAGATTTCTAAAGCAATTTGGGTCAAGTCATAATCACCCAAGTACATGAGACTTCGTTGTATGAGATTCTCAAAGAACTGAGCCCTGTAATTGTCAAACCCTAACAAAATGCTTTATATAACTTCAGTCTTCATTAGGTCACAGAAGAATACTGAACTCCCATCCACCAACCCCCAATTAATTGTGCAATTGTTAATACTTCCTTTCACTAAAAATAGTGCTTGAGCTATTTTCTATGCCTAAATTACTGTTGAAACTAGATAGGCTTCTGTTAGCCAAGAGAAATGAGTGGAAAAATACAGTTTTGGTGAAGAGAAGTAGCATTAGCTTTCAATTAGGGTTCAGCTCAGCAGGAAGGGAGCTTGGAAAATGCCAAGAGAAAAGCTTCTATTTAAAAATAAAATAATTCCGCCTGCTCAAAAATCAAACATTTCTTCTTTCTCTTCAAAATTTACTCTCCAACTTAAATTTGTTCCATTTTACAAAAGCAAGAACTTGATGATCATACAAAATAAGCAAAATCCATCAATTGAAATGCTCTGGCTCAGCCTAAACTAGCAATTCCTTTTTGTTGGATCCTGAGCTGCACATCACAAGTGATAACACATTACTATAGCCCAACAATTCTGCAGATACAATTCTGATATTGGTAACATCTGTTAAAAAAATAAATAAATAAATAAATAAATAAATCCCATTGCTCCATGCTGGTCCAAGCTATTGCAGTACAGCAGTTTTCCACTCCTTATGTGACAGTCATCTGAATCTTTGTGAAGGGCAATATTTAACGTTGTCGCAGGACCACGTGGAGCACAAGCCTTACAACAGCCAAGGTCTTCAGCTGACCAAGGCATGCCCAAAGCAGCAGATATGACAACAGAAATCAATGAGATTTGGGATTTACATCT
>JAOWBP010001760.1:4425242-4442099 GCA_028571105.1 Tragopan temminckii | reverse complement strand
GAGCTCAGCTCCAATCTCCGTACTCAGACCATCAGGGCAGAAAAAAAGCTATCTCAAAGTAAAAATATTCAGCACACCTAAGGAGAGAATGCTAAGTGCTAAGCACCAGCCAGTCCGCTCTGGGCATCTGTTCTTACCACTCCACATCCCTCATTAGAAGGGAGGAAAGCAACAACTGCAGAGATTTACAGCACTGCAGGGCCTGCGCTGTGAAAGCCTAAAGCATACAAACAGCATGGGATTTGCCTTTTCAAGTACAGGTTCCAAATGCAGCAGAAATTTGCACCTTCGCTCCTGAAAAATAAGATTTGCCACAAACAATTCTGCCACGACGCAGGGAAGGAGCACTGAAAATGATAATACAGAGGTTAGCAAAAGGAGGAGGAGAGCTGCTCCTTTGCAATGTCATTGAAGAAGCTACACAGGGCCCTCAGTGAAGGTGGCAGAGCCTCTCCACAGCTAGAGTGAGAAGTAATAAACACATGGCCCAGTGCCAGCCTGCAGTCCTGGGCTGGGCTATGCTCCCTGTCCCTGCAGAGCAGTACTGCATGATGCACAGTGCTGTCAGGACTGCTCGGGTTGGTACTGTACCTGCCACCTTGGAGTTGTAGGCGACTCCCACGCCACAGATGTTGTTGTTGGCAGCTGCAGATACCTCTCCTGCACATCGGGTCCCGTGGCTGCAGAGAGGAAAACAGAGACACCACGTTAACCCCAGCTAACACGGCGGTCACTCTGCACGTGCTGGATAAAGGAGCATCACCCTGGTCCTGTCTTCGCCTCATTGCAGTCAGGGCCCAACCCTTCAGAGGAAAACCCATGGCAAACTTGAATGCTGCACTAGGATACTTGGATGAACTCATCCCATTCTGAAGCAGCAAATAATCAGTTTCACCTCTGCAGCGTGAATGATGCTTGCTCTGAGGTTAACACAGAGACCTGTGCTTTGTTTAGCTGTGAAGTTATTCAGCCCATTCTGGCTGTCAAACTGCTTCTGCCTTGTGACCAGCTACTAGACAGCAGAACCATACCTGGAAACAATGGTGTAAAACTAAGATCGGCACCAATCCCTGCATTTTTGCAACCAGGCCATGTGACACCTATTACTTTGAGCACCATGAATACATCTTGCTCCTCAAACACCCATCAGATAGGTATCACTGCCCACAAAGAATGCTACAGAAAGAGGTGGTGCAGTATCAAGCTGGAGTAGCAGAAGAGAACCACAAGGACCGGCACATTCCTTGGCAGCAGAGCTGTGGCCAAGGGCATCCATCCCTTCCAGTGCCCAGCTGCCAGCAGAGCCACAAGCTGGCACGGAGCTGCAGCTGTCAGTGCCCAGATAGCCTGCAGTCAGCTTGAATCTGAGATGCTTCTGCTCTGACACCGAGGTCCAGGCTCAGCCTGACGCGCAGCATTTCAAGAACACTCGGCGTCTCTCAAGTGCTTTACGGCTCTTAGCACAGACCCTGCTGCTGCCGGCGGCTGCGAGGCAGGCTTACAAGAAGGCAGATCGCATTTTTCTTCCTCTTAATTCACCACAGAAATTAAACCGCAGAGAAGATAGAGAAGGGCAATATAATCCCATTTTAAAACAAATAGCAGATATAGCAGAGAAACAAGTGAAACCTATGCTGCTGTCAGTTTGGTTTCCTTTGAGATGATTTGATACCAATCTTTTCCACCACTCACATCCATCCACTCCGCATTCCAGCTGGCACTGCTCCTACAGCATGCTAAGGACTCGTGCAATTAGCAGTGCTGTCTTCTAGAGGCTGTGGAGGGTCCCAGACAAACCACCCCAGGGGCAGCAGGATTGTTTTGTTTTCATCCTTTTTTTTTCTCCCTCTGTCCTTTTTAAGCACCTCCGGCAAAGGTGAGTGTAAAATTAATCAAGGGGCGAGAAGGAACACATTCTTTTTATTGCCTCACTCAGAAGAGGGTATTTTTCAAGGTAGCCTGCAGAAAGAAAACGGCTGCTCTCAAATGCACACGGTGCTGTGATCACGATAGATCGCAGGCAAGTTCTTTTTAAAAAGGGGGCAGAGAGGTGAGTGGTGAGGACTTCTTCAGCTGCTGGAGAGATTTCTTTCAACCACCAAGCAGGTTTTAGGTTTTCCCTCGTGCCCTTGTTCAAGGAGCTGTGAGGAAACACACCGTTGCTAGGCATTTGTTATCTGGTGGCCTGTGGGACAGCTACAAGCCACAAAGCAGAATAAACGGCTTAAAATTAAAAAATTGCCTTGACTGAGGCTGGGGTGCAAAAAAAATTTAGTAATATGGGTGGCACCGTCAGGTGGACTCTGTCTCCCAGAGAGAAAAAAATAGGACTGTTGGAAGGTCCACACTGGCCCAAATGATGGAGGCTGCAGCAGCCCTGTTCCAGCAGCTCGGGGTTCAGGTAATGTGCTGCTGAATGGAGGGGAAAAAATAAGTCACACGTGAGCTGCTGCAAATGCATTTGGTTGAATTATTAATGGCAAATAGCAGACTTTTCTAATTTAGGTCTATTTGCTGTTCATGTATCATTAATAAATCCACTGCGGTTTCTACGAAGTGACCTGTCTCATGGGACCTGTCTCTAATGTTCATCTCTTTGCTGCATTCCAGTCTTTAAAACAAGGGGGTAAAACATATTCGTAGATGAAAATACTCTCAAATGACATACATCAAAGGCAAACTGGATATTAGCACATAGAGCAGCTTTTTAAATGAACACTGTATAAATGCAAACATTTTATATGAACATGCATGAAAGATCATGGTGGACTGGAAAACAGCTTTGCCTATCTGAACTAGTTATCAAAATTTGACTCCTTCATTTTGGAAACCATTTCTATTTCTGAAGCCCACTGCAAATCCTATTGCACGTTTCTTCTATTTAAATGTTTTCAAGAAGAGGTGGCCCTAGTTTTCAGGGGAGGTTGTTTTTCTCCTGCTTTGAAATACATCAGCAAACAGCAAAGGACAGAATTCTGCCTTCCCGATGCCAGGTGTCTGCAGGGAGGCATATGCTGAGCTGCAGGCTCAACAGTGGGGATGAGCTGTCTGTCCCAACCATCTCAGGTGCTTACAGTGGGCAGCAGTTAAATATGCAGAGCTCTAAGGAACATTTTTGTAGGGCAAATGTTGTCACCTTTTCATCTGCATAAAGCTGTCAGCCTCTGCGCATTGGGAGAGCATTGCATAGGGGAGAATCTACTTGTGGAAGGAGCCATTCCACCTGCATCTGAACGTGCAAAGAACCTGCAGTAATGCTGTGGCTCTTTCTTCCCTTACAGGGTAACACTGCAGACAGAACGAGCTGTTGGATATAAGAATTCTCAATTAGTGCATTGTTTGCAGTGTATTGATTGAAAAAAAAAAAAAAAGAAGAAGAAGAGGGGAGCAGGTGTTTTTGCTCTGTTAATGAGCACTGTCTGGAAACCAAAGGGAGACTCAGTGGGATTCTGTTAGAATACATAATAAATAAAGGCCCTCTTTTTTTTTTTTTTTAACCTCTGAAGAATATGGATTTCCAAGACAGGGAGTATTGGAGAATATGGATTTCCAAGACAGGATGACAGCAAACTCTCATCCGAGAGAATATACTGCATAAGAAGGTATAGCAGTGGAAATAGTTATTTTTATCCCGAAGGAAAGCTGTGACCTCAGTGCTTTGAGATGGAGGGCCTTGTGCATGCCCACAGTGTGAAAAGAGAGGGCGGTACAGAAAGGCCAAGTTGCCCCTGACTCCCACAGGTACCTCTGCACCACACAACATGGTACCTGCCATATCCCAAACGTTATGCAGGAGTAGGTGTTAAAATCACTGCCAGTTCCTAAAGCGGGTACTAAAAAAGCACTCTGAGGTCTTGGGGGGCTGCCTCTACTTTTGGGAACTGGACTTGGTTCAGGTTTGTGCACTCAGCATCCCCCACCCCAAAATGGTGACCTCCGTGGTCCCCAAGCCATGGGTCTGAGCACAGTCAAGTGCAGTAAGGATGGGAATAAGTAACTCTAGTGCCCAACCGTCTGTGTGCCTCTGCCCTAACAGCAGCCCAACTGCCTGCCTGCAGCTTCCTGCCCACAGCACCGAGTTGTCCCCCTCTAAAACCCACTCTGCTTCACTTCAGAGAGCCAGTAGCTCTCAATAAAGGCCAGAGTGCCTCCAGCAACCTTACAAAGAACAAAGTAGAATCTGTGCCTATAAGCAGAGCAGCTGGAATTAATGAAATACTCCATGCAAAAACCTCTTCCTTTTTTTCTTAAAGACTAATGACACTTCACACATGCAGCTGGCAGCTCACAAAAGCCCCTCGGTTCATCTTTCTAAAAACCAGTCTTCTGGCTCTTATTCTTGAATTGCTTACACAGAAACATATTCTTTATGGAAAACGGGATATTATCCTATTTTGAGACTGATCTCCTGCATGCATAAAATTCAGTGGGTGATACAGAACTTACTGCAAACTGAGCAAAATGGAGTCTTTATTGTAGGTTGTTTTGAATGGTTTTCTTGTGTAATTGTAGTCTATCCAGAAGCACCTGTACAGTTACACACATGCATGGACTGTCACAGGCAGGCAATTGTAACCACCAGGTAATAATTCAGGAAGCTTATGGGCAGGCATATCAGCATGATTAACAACATAGTATAGAAATACACAGAGAAAAACACAGCTACAACTACTCCTGAACAACAGGGTACAAGTTGAGGAGTTCTTGGATTGTGCTGGCAAGAAATAGCTGCTTAACTGATGTGTTGCTCTGTGATTTACCTTGCAAGGCAGAAAATCACCTATCCCAACAAAGAAACCTCATGGTTCATGACAAAGAAGGTATTTTTCTGGAAAAATTAAACAAGAAGAAATTCAGCAAAACAACTGCTACTTTCCCCCTTCTGACTATCTCTCTTCCAGCTGAAGCATCAAAGCAGAATGCCATTCTCAGTATTTACAGATCAGGATGCAGATAACCACACGTCTTACTCTCAATTCTTCCCTTGGGTGCCCAAATTCAGCCAAAAGCCCTGAGGCCAGGGGCCCTGCCACATCCAGGATGCTCAAGGCTTCCCTAAGAGAATTCAGGAGGTACCTCTGCCTCCAGTGCTACCTTGCTGAACACGTGAGGACTGTAAACCGTGCCCTACAATAAAATATTTGATAGCAGCACAACTGGTGTTAATGGGGCTTGGCAGAGCACACATAGTTTTATGAAGTTCTACACTGAAAATGACACAATCAACCATTACCCAGTAAAGCTAAATTTAATTTTCCTCTGTGCCGCTCCACAGCTAAGTGATATCCCTCTCCTACAAAGATCCTTCTCTTAAATAAAGCAAGAAAGGCAGCAGACCTTCACAAATTAGAGCCCCAGTCTTTCTCTGACTTTCCATTCACTAATTGGATTCACGCTAGTTTAAAAGTGCCAGATGTCCTTTCCTGAAATAAAGGAGAAATATCATTGGCATCTCGGTTTGGCTGAAAAATACCGGTCTCTGAAAGAGGTAACTGGGGACATGGCAGCTCCTAAATCTGTTTGATCCACTCCAAGAAGCCTGTGTCTGAGGTGGAAGCACAGTTGCCCCAAATCTTTCTTGTGCTACCTGACTGAAGTAACACTGATTTCTTTAAAAATAGAAGCCAACAAAGCAAAACGAAAAAAAGACCTGCGCATCCAAAACTCAGAGGCCATTCATGCAGCTGTACTAAGGGATGAAAACTACATCAAATAGGCCTAAAGTATTTCTGTAAGTACTATGACTGAGCCCTGATACTGCCGTGAGTTTCCAAATCCTCACTGCTGCTGCTATATAAACTCTCACGACATCAGTTATATTTAAATCTAGAAGACCTTTGCAAACTTCCTTGGAAATACTCTGAAACAAGTTTTGCAAATCTAAGCCAGAACCTATCCGAGACCCTGGGGAGCGTGGCTGAAGAGCTGGAAAACGACAAGTGAGTCTTGGGCATGATGTGTTAGGAGAAACTAAGCAACAAACACAGCTGCGCTGTTGATTCCAGGCTTAAAACACAACAGAGAAGGTTCCCAGCTAGTGAACAAGGACTTCAATTCCTAGCCTGAAATGCTACTCCAGCACAGTCCTTAAATCATGTTGAAAAGGCAGATGATTCAGAACTTATATAAGACTTAATTGTTTTTAAGCTGGTCATTCTACACCATGCTGCTTTTCAGCCTCCTTAGTTTACAATCAAGAGAAAATACCATTTCTTCCCACCCCAAAGCCTTTTTCTGTCAGGCTCCAATCTGCATAAAATTCCTTCTACCAGCTTACTCTCTTAAAAATTAAACAGCAGTCATACAGCACTGGATGCAGTAGATGGGAAACCCATCAGAATTGTATTAAACTTACAGAGCTGGCTTATTATATTGTCATAGGATAGATGACAGAAAACTTTATGTGGCTATCACCCATAAAAGCAATTTAAATATATACTCTTATGAAGCAGCATTTTCATTTGAGTACTATTGAGAACCATTTTTAAACCATCTATGAAATTACATTATCTAGAGATTATCTAAAAAAAATGAAGTCAGAAGTAACATCCAATTTTATAAACTGTAGTGAGATTGAAGCTACCATTTTGGCCAGCACAGAATCTAGCAGAAAATACACATTCCACAAATCTTAGCAAATACTTTTAATTTCCTATGCAAGGTGCATAAGTGAACAGCAAGCCACTCAAAACCCACTTACCTGTTGAACCAGTCATCTGTATAGCGGGGGTAGGGGTAGGGATCATTACTGCTGAAATCGTAGCTAGCTTGGGCATTCTGCAAAACACAAAGTTCAGTGAATGTGCAGGAAAGCAGACATGCTAGGTAAAGCAGGACACATATATCCACAGAAAATCTCATTAGGTATTGGGTTCTTTTTTCTCCCCTGGAAAAGAAAATGTCATTCCTTCTTTGTGAAATTCCGCTTGTTTATGTTTCAGCAAACACCATTTTGGACACTCAACACCACTCCCAAAAGTGCTTTATAAGAGGATTTAGGCCCTATTTCAGCTTAACTTGATCACCTCACCAACATTTTCACAAGCTATTAGGCTATTTAGTGTGTGGCAGGACAAAGATTAAACATCATTTTCCAATCAGTACTGGAAATGACCGCACACTTGGGGTCTTCCTTCTTACTAAGAAAAACACATTTCTAAACCATTTCAATGGCTATGAAATTTTTCTCAAAATTCTAATGTGAAAACTGTATTAATGTTCAGAACATACGTGTCAAAATTCTCTTTGCGTATTTTCTTGATCCTTCAGTTGCTTGAACAGCTTCATAAATGTGGCTGTCGGACCCTTCTGAGAATGCCATCCCAAGCCTCTCCTTTTCACACAGTCTAAATCACTCATGATTTTGCCCCATCAGCAGAGCTGAGGACACTCAGCAACTTTTTGATGCTATATTTGAGAAGCAAGTGGAGAGTTTCAGAAAGTCAAGTGCATCTTCTTTCTTCTCTCTCAATGAAAAGAAATAAATTAAGGGTGACTGAAAATTAAGCTTTTAAAAATATTTAGAAGCTTCCTCCCAACTGTATGATCACAGAGTTTATATTTTAATAAACACCATACACAAGGAGTAGAATTATGTTAATTCTTAATTAATGTACTTACATTCTTTTTAAGATTTGGCTGAGCATGCTATTGAAGATAATTTGAGACTCGTGTCTGAATAGCTTTGCTCCTAAAAACATTTCTTTTCAGCAAATTCTCAGCTCCAGGGGTGCAGGAATAGGCAGTCCATTGGTAGCACCAAAGTCTTTGGATTTTAGATTCAAAATCCCCAGCTCCCAAAAACTTTTGTGCCAGAATGAAACAATGTTGTCCTTGACCCTTGGAGGGTAAAATGAAGTATCTTCCTGGTTACCGTCCAGTGAGTTTTTGGGTCATCATTCCAGAGAGCTTGGTTCTTTATATTCAACATGGACAATAAATATTCTGCAGTATTTGAATGGAGTCCAGGCTTGCTGAATGCCAGCCACGTGGTTCAGTGCTGTTCTCCAGCTCAGATATTGCCAAATACCTTTATAAGTATCTACTGATCTCTCAGTATCTCTAAACTAAGGCCCTGATTTTCAGCCTGAAGATGCCTGCTAATAATTTCAGCTGTAGCCACAGGTTCTCAGTGCTTCTGAGCCTCTGTGCCCAGGTGCATGTTTAATTTACCTCTTTCAATTATCACAACTGCTTATACAGCACTTTGAATGGCATGGATCTGTATGAGCAAAGAGTAAATAGAATATGACTTTTCAGCCGGGGAAAAAGGGGAACTTGACAGTTGTCTATAAATCACAAATAGCACAGAGAAGGTGGACAGGGAGTTATTTACTACTTTTCATAATGCAAGAACTAGCAGGAATCCACAGAAATTACCAGAGGGAAGATTTAGAAGCAGCAGAAAACAGCAAGAAGTGCTTTTCCACAGAGCATGTAATGAGTTACAAAATTCATTGGCCCCCAGCAATAGAGAGGTCAAAAGCCTGAAAAAAAGAGGTTAGGCAAATTAATAGAAAATGAATCTGGAAGGGGCATTAGATGCTGTGCTTCCTCCTTCTCCAGTGGTCCAGAAAACTGCAAACACTGGAAGCTAGGAGGCCACAACCATGTAGGCGTCTCGCAGCCTCCGGCCTGGTGACTATGCTGCACCTCCAGCACCCGATCCTGGCTGGCTGTTGCTGGAGACTCTTTCTACTATTTTATATTATTATAATATTATACTATTATGCAGGAATTTCACGAGTAACACCAATTGTTCTGTGAGATGTGGCAACTCACACAAGAGGTGGATGATGTACCACAACTAGGGTCCTAGGTGACAAAAGCTCTGGACAGCCTGGTCTAGTGGTTGGTGACCCTGCACAGAGCAGGGGGATTGAAACTAGATAATCATTGTGGTCCTTTTCAACCCAGGCCATTCTATGATTCTGTGAAAAGCCTTGTGGCACAAATATCCTATTTCAGTGAAACAGAGGAGGTTTGGATTCTGCAGTGTCCAGGGGAGTTGCAACAAGGATTTGCACGAAGGGCCAGGTCTCATCCCACACATGGCACTAAGAAGAAATGAGCTTCAGCAAAAACAAATGAGCTTGTCAACAGATGATCCAATCCTGCTCTTTATTAACAAGCGCAGTATCTACTCCTAGCAGGACAAGGTGGAAAAATGCATCTTATGGTAAAGTTAAAATAGAAATGATGACTCTCTGAGCAATTTAATTAGAAGACAAAATCTACTCTGTCAGTCTAGACTTGGAAACCTTTGGAGATAAATGAATTCCAATCACAAATTAAATAAACTTTCTTATATTGCTGCCTTGGACTAGACGTGGCCTGGAAACAATGCAGACTGCAGATAACTAAGCTTAGTTCCAGTGATTTCAGATCTTTTTCACGTAGCTATGAGCTAACTGGGTACTAAATGTAATTCAACATATTGCCAATTCCTTACTCAGTTAGAACTTCTGGTTTCACTTCACTGTATGGATGAGAATTTAAACTCAGTTGTGAGTCAGCTCAGGTTTTTTCCTTATCTGGAAGGAATGCAGTCGTACTGACACGGGCTCTAAGTTGACAGGAGGGCTGCTGAGGCTGATTTTTCAGGAAAACATGAGACATACAAGCGCATCATGAAAGCTGTCAACCACTCCTGACTGTTACCTTCCTTGTGCAGAGAATTATACATGGAAAAGTCCTTCTAGCTATGCAGACATACCACTTGTGTCTAGAATGGTGATGGGAAAATGGATTCCACAAATGATTCAGCCCACTCTGCAGCAGACTGAAGCTCTGCTCTGTCCCACGTAACCAACAGTCAGACTATGGAAAGGTTGCTTTAGGCAGGCTACAAACCAGGTTCGCAACACTCTTCCAAATCTTCCAGTTTTTACTCACTTGATTTTGGATGGCTGCACTCAGAGGAAAAAGATATCTAATTTAGCAGGAACCATCGACAAAGTGCAAAATTAAGAAGAATTCTTGGAAAGAAAACAACTGCTGACTGCAAGATTTATCTTCATTAAGGTCTTTGGAAAAAGACGGCAAGTTTCATCTTCATAAGCGAACATTCCGCCCACGCTATGAAAGCTGTGGAACTGGTAATGAAACAGCACTGACGAGTACAAATGGACTGCTTCAAGTTCCTAATTTAAAGATCAAATTCTCAAATATCTGTGCTAGAACATATTTTATTTTTCCTTCCCTGTTCTCCCCAACCCCTACAGCACTGGATCAAAAAAGGAACGGCTTCAGTTGGTAGCCAAAATGAATCATCTTGTGTTTTGGGGAATGAACACTAAAATCTGTGACCTGCCATTCTCATCCACAGGCTGGCCCTTCCAGCAGGCAGCAAGAGGCTGTTTATCACTAACTCAGGGATGAGGTGGCAATGAAAACCAGTGCACATGAAGATCTGCAGCAGCACAGTGAAATAAAAATATATTGCCTTTCAATTCATGTGATTTGGTTTTCCAATGTTAATGTCCTACCAGTAGGTATTTCTCTTAGACTTGATTTGTCTGATATTTGGTTGTCAGTATCTGAGGTAGCCACTCTGTCTTTTTCGCCCATCAGTGGAATGATCAGATTCAGGAAGCAACTCAGTGCCTAGGCTGGAGTCTAGACCTGGACGAGTCCTGAAGCATGGCATTAGAACAAGATCAATCCTACCACTTGTGTTCAATCAATACCAGTTCCTTGTTGTAAAAAGATTTGAACCTGACATTCATCTATCACCATCAATACATAATTACATATAAATAATTTCTGCTGTATAACAGAGATAGCTGTTTTGCTATGAAAGAGAACAATTATCTTGTATTTTAAGGCATGTATTTACTTTTGCTATCTAGCTTTCTGCATCTTTATCCCAAATAAGATGCTAACAAAAAACAATGATGAGATTCTTTCAATCATTTACTAAGTAATAGTTTATATACCAGGATACAAATGGATGACTTTTACCTGGGTATAAAATTCAGCTTTCCTTAAAAATAAGCTTTGCCTACCCAAGAATTGCCCTGTACTTTTAAAAATATACGCAGTACCATCTTCTCTGTAAAACATTCGTTCTGTATAATACAACAATAACAGTAAATCAATTGTCCCATGTGTTGCTCAGATCTGTAATAAAATTATGTACCTTGAGTAATGTAGCAAGCCCATAAATTTTTATATAGCTTTACAAGCCTCTAAAGAGTAATTCACATATAATTCTCTTTTCCTCCTTAACTCATGAAATTTGCCTATGCTTACATGAAAGTCCATGAAATAAACAATTAAAGACAAATGTCTACTGGCCACAATCTGATTCTCTTAATGATGTTAAAGCAGGGAAGTATTTAGCCCAGAGATTTAAAACAAAAGAAACATTTTTAACACAAGTGGCATTTGTCTTACCCTCTTCAAGAAACTGCAATTCCTTGTAGATCTGAGACAGTGAGATACCTTTTACTTGTTTGAGTTCTTTACTCATCCAAAGAGGGAGCAAACCCCTGAGCTCAAATTACAACATACAACCTCTTTGAGAAACTGTACTAAAATAACACTGCATGTCATATGGTGGGAAATGAAATTCAGTTTTGTAGACTCAAGCCTAAGAAAATGGAAATGCTTGCTATGAGGCAAAGTGATATTTTGCCTAGGAGGAATGCCATAAAGCTTAAAGTTCATTAATGAAAAAGAGTCACAGCTGCTGAATCTGTAGTCATACAGTAACCATCTTCCCTTTGCCATGGGAAGCATGCTGTTCTAGATCTTGGTTGGATTTTTTATTAAGTTTTGTTCAGAAGTGGGAATGAAAAAAAATCTGCAAATTCTTAAGTAGCTCTGCTTTTCCATGAGCTAATTTACATGTCCATACTTTTATCCAGCAAATCCAGAGCTGAATTCAGGACCTTGTCAACATCGAGAATACATCCACAAATGGGTTGTATTCAAGTATATTAACCATAAAAAGTGAATTCGCTGTCAGAGAGTACTTTCATCTCCCTCCAGAGACATAAGCTTTTTACCCAGTTCTTACAGGTATATTATAAAAGAAGGAATACTCAGTCATACCTTGAATAATTTATAAGACAGCAGCACACTTTTCTACCATCCTCCTTTTCAAAGCAGTCACAGAAAAATAAATACAAATCTCATTTGAAACAGATGGAGAAGCATGCCAGGTCCTGAATGCTACCCAAGGTATCCATAAACCATCCTAGCATTCCAGGTATTCATTAGAGGCTCTGCTTGTCCCCAAAGTGAGCAAGTACATAGCACACCACAATGGTGATTTCACAGCACAAAGCAAACCTCCTGCACAGAGCAGATGAGTGGAATAAAACACTAGGAAATACGTAATACAATTAAAAAGGTGTGAAAGATTACTGAAGTAGGGATCTTTAAAGCCATTACTTCATGAGTAGCTAAGATCATTGCTTTGTTCTTGGTTAGTCTGCCCTACTTGTACAGCAAAGTGTGGGTCTTCTTGCAATATTTGCTGGTTTATTGAAATGAAGATTTGGGAGGAAGCTCTGATGTGGGGGAAATGGTGAATGACCCATTTTGTCCCCTCAAGTAATTGGTCTTGCCCTTCAGCAGCCTGTTAGCTGCTAAGGAAACCACTTTCCAGCCTCCTGGATTTATTAAGAGGCCAAGAAGTCTTCCTTTAACTGGACAGATTTGTAGTTACCACTGAAAAATCTCTTACCTCAATTCCCTTAACACTCAAAAATTTAGGTTTAAGTAAAATACTGGGTAAATTATAGCCAAAAGAGTAAAAACTGACTATTATCAACATTTGGCTAATGCTCATTTTATAAGAGTAAAGGCATTTGGGGTAACAGATGTTACCATTTCTAATAATCCAGTCGTCAAAATTTATAGGAAGACATGTGTGCTGTGTCACCTGCGATACTGCTTCTTATTTTGCAAAGCAGAAAACCTGACACTGCTTAGGTTTTAAAAAACATAACACACACACACACACAGTAAGAAAAGCAAACAAACCAACAAAAAAAGCCCCATGCAACTGAAAAAGAGATGGGGCTTGTGTTAACATTTACATCTATCTGTGGTTAAGTAGTATTATTTTTAAAGTAACAGTTATGATGAAAAATAGCTTAACAAGATACCTTAAACTGCACTCCTTCTCTAGATAAGACAGATTTCCTTCGTCAAGTAACTGATCAGCTTCTCTTCATCTCACTTGGCACTACCTCTTATTTACCACTTATCTTATTTTTTACTAATTTCTTTTCTGCTTCCCCTGCAGATCAAAAAAATAAATGAATCAGAAAACCCAGATGAGTTACATTGCCAGCTGGCACTCTCCGGCATGCAATCATCCTCAAAGTAAAGCCTGCAGCTAAAATTAACTCATTAACTGTTTCACAGGGGGATAAAGCACCTATGTAGTAAGTAAAGCAGTGAAACAGATCAATCTAAGGACAACAAAGTTTTTCAGTCTTCAAATAATAGAAGAAATAATCCATTCCATTCTTAGCTATCAAGAGTGTTTTCCCAGTATAGTAAACCAAATGGAAGGCCAGATGTATTCAGCTACATGCAGTCTAGCTCACTTTTTGCTTTTGCTTGGCTGCTTTTTGCTGTTGCTTGGCTCAGAGGTATATAGTCAAATGAGACAAAAAATAAAAGGAAAAGAAAAACAGTCACAGAAACCTAGAGAAAAATTAAGTTGAACTTTTTTTTTCTTAATTTTTAAGAGTGGAGCACATTTTTGATTCTTCCTCCGCACTTTTCAGGATGATGTGGAAGAAACCTGAAGTGCACCAAAGCTGTTAATTACTTAGAGTGAGAGCTCCTCAAAGCAAGTTAATTTAGAAAAAATGAGACATTTCTACTCAGCCAAGCATTGCTTAAATTTCAGAGCGGATGCCAAAAATCTCTGAGATATACCTCAAACTTACTGAAGAATCACTGAATGTTCATAGGTAGGCACATTACTGAAGACGATTAATAAATCAATTACAGGTAATGAGTTCGAGGGTAAGTGGCAAATTTAAAGCTATAAGTCTTCAGCTTATGAAATGAACTCCTGGATTTCTTTAACTCAGGGCAAGGGTATTTGCGAAGAAAAAACATGGTTTGTGAGTAGTCAGAACCAGAGAAGCCCCTGGACCATTTCATGATGTTAGCAAATATAAAGAGCAAAATGAATTTTACTGAAAAATACTGTGAACACATACTTGGTACACCAATATCGTGTTGGGTGCTAAGCTGCAGTAAAGGTTGTGTTTGTAGAGCTGTGATAGCAGCCAGCACTTTCAGCCTCTGCCATGGATGAGATGGAAGGACAGGGAGCTAAGCTCTCTCTCACTCCTCTCAATGGGCTCAATTCAAAGCCTACCAAAACCAGTCACAGGCTTTCCTACCATAATACCACAGGCAGGATTTGGATCACATCCAACACAAAGACCTCATTCTTAAGTGCCACGTGGTGGATAAGGGACAAGTTTTTCCAACAGTGGAAGAAAATCTGTAGCTCAGCTTTTGCAATATTCAGCAGTAACTCAAGAACAGTTCTGAAGCATGACGTAGGGCAAAGAAAGGCTGCTTGTGCTGGCAGAGCAAATGCTGCCCTGCAGCTGCATGGGAACATGCCCCTCCATAACCACAGAGGCACTGCAGTCAGAGTCAGTAAAAACTGATCAGTTATCAGCAATGCTTCCAGCAAAGTGCACGAATGCTGGACATACAGTTGTAACAACGCTCATAAAACAAAACTGGCAGGCTATTGAGGCTGGGCACTTAAAACCAGTTACACTAATTGTGCTTGTAAAAAACAGGCAAACTGCAGCTTTGGAGAAGATGGAAATCGAGTGGCTTAGATGGTTTGGTGAGGTAGCAACAAGAGACAGCCCTCGCTGATGGTGTTTGTGGAGAGGAAGAGGACTGGGAGAGCTACCCTTGTTACACAAGAGCACTGAAAGTAAGAGCTGGCAAGACAGTAAAGTGAATGGTTTCTCCTTGTTCTGAAAGGCTTCTCAGCTGACAAGAGAAGAACCAACTGTTAACAAGCACTGAAGCAGTTTCACCTAAATTGCATGAGTATGGATGATGACGAACGGACACACAAAAATGACATTGTAGGTGGATCAAAAGGAGGTGAACAGTTCAGAGAAGAGACTTAGAAAACATAATGCAAGCCATTACGCACATTTATTTCATCACAGAAGCAAACAGAGGCTGATTTACGTGCCTTAGAGTTACAAGGTCTTGAAGATCTACTCTTTTATTCCAATTGCATGCTGACCTCATTAGCATAGTTTGAGTGCATTGCAAGAGAGTATTCCTGTCACTGAAATCTGTCAAGTCATGCTGGGTTCTCAGGAACTTTAATGGACTAGTTTATATGCTTTTTTATTAATTAAAAATAATTTCTTTGTTTATTCTATGTGAGAGACAGCGAAACCATTGAACAGCTAAATCCAAAATTTCAGGGAGATAAGGTGAGATTGCAGAACAATCTCATGTAAATCTACATGTACTATACTGTGCCACCGTTTATGCTTTTAAGCAGTACATGATCATTCCAGACTCTTCTCTTAAATTATTCTGTTTGATTAACAGCTGATGTTTTCACAGTAATTTACTGGATGCGTAAATTTAAGAAATGTCCTAGACATCATTAGCTGACAATGAGAGATTCACAATTACATCAGTCAGACATGGTATCGCTTTTGACTAATTTTTCAACTAAGTGCCTCTCACTGAATTAAAGTGATTTTGTTTCTCCCAATAAGTAAATTTTTAAAACATGCACTAGCATTGAAATTATAAAGTCCTTAAACGTAGCACAGATTTTTGTACTCTCCTTTGCACACATTCAAAGAGATGCCTTTAATAAAATGCAGACCACAGCCTGACTGCAGGGCATTTCCAAAGATCTTCCATTTCAAAATTTAAGAGTAAAGAGTAGGGGGAAAGTGTGACTGAGTTATGCACTAGCACACCCATTTAACTTTCACACAATAGCTACACAGAATGGGAAGTAGCAGAAGCTTCATCCAATACAAGCGCCTGTCCTGTAGTGAAAGAAGTTATCCTCGTTGGTCATGTTTCTACAGCTTTTGGGATTCTTATTTGCTCTGCTGAAGCTATGAAGCCTGTCTCTTGTGATGATTAAAAATCATCAGCAAAATAAATCCTATAAACCTGTTGTTTGTACAGTCTGTCAAATTTCTGATTGCTCTGGACTTAATGGAAGGGCTACTGGTGACTTCAATGAGACCGACATTTTATCAGACACTGTGCACTGCTCTTTTGTTCCCCTGTAAGAAATGCTCATTATTCTTATTGCTTCTGTTGGGACTGCAACAGAAAGTACAGTATTTTTAAATGAAAGCAATGTGAAATGGGGCAGACATTCAAAAATATCTTAACAACCTACACAGAACACTAGTTCATCTACCAAGAGAACTATTAATATGGAACACATGAATACATACAGCAATGTTAAACAATGCAAAGCAAGTAGCTGCATCAAGATGAAGTGCCAAAACAGAAAAAAAATGAACTCATTTCAAATGAACCAAAATAACTTCCAGACACAGTGAAGGAGAGGTGTTTAAATACTGGATCCATTTGCATCTTTCTTTACTGTATTTAGGCTAGCATTTGTTTGCATAAGATAGCAGGTTCTTTGTGTCTTCTTGCTCTTCTCTCCTGGAGACTTACCCAAAGGGCTCCACCTGAATCTCCCTTTTGCATGCCATTGTTTGTCATTTGCATATCCACTAATAAACAGAGGGTTTGAGTCCTTATTGCCAAGTCCGCTCTGGGTCTGAAAGTCTATCCTTGGCACCTATCAATTTTTTACAAAGCTTTTTGAGGGATAAGCATTCTCCACAA